>VWZI01012911.1:59560-107809 GCA_013396835.1 Psilopogon haemacephalus | reverse complement strand
TGTATACCCTCTGGTTATTCTCACTGAAGTCAGAGGGTAGTCAGAAGCCATCATAGCCTGGAAACATCCTTTTAGGATGAGCACGACATCCGTATTCCGTGTTCTTCCTGAACAGTCACCACTCCTGTTCTTACAGACAGGATGTTACAGGTTGGCTTACTCCGTGACCTACATTTCTGAAATAATTTCATTTTTATATATGCAAGAAGTATATGAAATACCAGAAATTTAAAAAATAATATCTGTAACAGTTTTTCTCTCTTACAACTTAAATTATTTGGCTTGTGTCATTGAACTAACTGGCATGGGATGTGACTATCTCTTTAATTAGGAGCTAGGTGTCATTCTAATCTAATGGATTTCCTAAGTTTCTTTCTTGGAAGGAACCTCCTGACCAGTATGGGTTGGGATATTATGTCAGCAGTCCTTGATTTCGTGGTGGTGGTGACTGTTAGAACCATGTGGGAAATTGGATAGGTATGTGGTACCCTTCTCCATGTCCAGGAACATCTAATGGTTGTGCTGTAACCACATTGACTCTAGCACAGTGTAGAGATACTTAAATTTATGTTAGACTAAGCATCTTTGTCCAGACATTCCAGCATGGAGCCTAGCAGGATTGCAAGGTTTGTCCCAAAAGGCAACTAATTCAGCCTTTGGTGAGCTCTTGCACAGTAACAGGGGATTCTCAGCAGTGCTGCCATGTTCCTTCCTTAAAAAACTGTCTAGAAGGCAGCTTGGGAGGAGAATTTCCTGCTTCCTGCAGCTCTTGTTTAAGAACAGGTCAAGCTGTGTATTGGCTTCTAGTATCTGTTCTGGTTTTGCTGGAAAGAATTTTACTTGGTAAACCTTTTTCAGAGAGTTTCGGTGATTTCTGTAGGTGCCTCCTATGCTGCTATGGTGTACTAGGCTCTGGAAGGCAACTGGAAACAATGAAAGGCCTCTACAATGCCTCTATGAAAGCCATCAAATAAGAGTTTTTAATTACCTATATGCCTATAAGATAAGTAAAGGGAGTCTTAAGTGAAGATTCCTCCAGAGGTGTTTGGCGCCTATGCTCAAAGGGGCGACTACGCAGGACTGTTTTGCTAGTAAGTATTTGTTCAGGAATGTCTGGTGTCAAACATTGTGTGAACTAAAGGAGAAGCTTCTGCCTGGCCACTGCAGGTCCACTGTGTTGTATGGGGAAAACTGATGTAAGAAATTGGTGCTAACTGATTGTAGTATTGATTTGGGCTGGTTGTGGCTTCAAGCTGCCATGCAGTCTCTCAAGGACAAGTAGCCCCAAAGGACTGAATATGTGATGTTATTTCCTGAGCAATTGGTAAGGCACCTAGCTCTTCGAAGTGGCCTTTTATTTACAGTTAGACTCAGCAGAGATTTGAGGCTTTCCTGCATAGAGAAAGCAACTGAGGCTTTTTCCAGATTAAGGTGTTGGCATTTTTCATTATACTGTTCCCTCACATCATCTCGTTTGCATTGAAAGATATCTCATGCAGGTTTCCTTGCTGCAATACCCCATGATCTTGTCCCCACAGGTTGCTTTGTAGTCAGATTCTATGTTAAATACTGAGGCACAGACAGCTGCATTTCTGTGCAGTTGCAGATTTCTGTCCTTGAGGTGAGAGCCCTCAGGCTTTATGTATGCCTGCAGTGGGCTGGAGCAGCTTAAGGAGAGATGGCTTGCAGATACCCAGCACAGGTTTGTTAGGGTGGTTATGTGTGGCAAGGTGTAGCTGTTGGCAAGGGGGTGATGACAGGCACCAGGACACAGGTCATAAGACCACCTGAGACATTATGCAGGCTATTGCATCTATGATAAGGTGTACCAAAGCAGAGACCCTGGAGAACTTTAAACCAACAGCACATCCACAGTTTCACACACACAAGAGGGAATCACAGGCTTTTCAAGTGTTCAGTGGGATGGGATTTCTGCCATCAAAGCAGCAGTTAAGCTGTAATTAGGCAGCAGTGAGGCTGATTAAAAAATATCATAGGACAATGACCTGTAAAAAGGCTTCTAACAGGAAGGCATAGCCCTTGGAAGGCAAACTGAGGTGCATTGGGAACTCTGGCCCCACAATTTACCAGACCAGCTCAGATGGCTTGGGAGTAAGGTGAAGCTGTATTTACAGCATGGCAAAATTTACAACCATATATTTACAATTATATACAAATTAGAAATAACACAGAAATTCAAACTCCTCCCAGACAAAGGAAACTACCCAGAAGTGTTCAAAGCTACCCCTTTTCTTTTTCCCACTCTATCTCAGATAGGCAAACAAAAACAAAAGCCAGCAAAGCTTAGGTGTTAGTTGTTAGCCAAAATTAGAGAAGAGATATTAGGTCAGATCAAAGGAGAAATGAATACGGCAACATCCCAGGACAAAGTGGAGGAAGATTGTTTACATTTTAACTTTTTATCCCTCTCAGCAAACCAATTAATGTTATAGGCTTCATCGTTATTTTCTTTTCACAACCAATGATCTAATTTCTGTCATTAAAATATTCCAATTAGCCTCAAACCAGCACACAAATGTTTTCCTACATCAGAATTTCTGAAACCTTTGTAATCACAGACCTACAACTAAAATTACAGTGGGATGGAGTGAGCTTTCCCCCAAAGTATTAAATGCATGCATTGGGACTGCAGTTGTTTCCTCATCACTGGATTCTTTTTCTAAACAAATCAGCATAAATACACCTCCCTTTCCAGAATTTAGAAGGGGAGAGGCCTGTGCATTCTACTAAGCCTTCTCTTTTCCTGCTCCCATAAAGTGGATCACACAACTAAAGCCAGCCCATACACATATAGTAATCAACATGTCAGAAACCAAAAATAATTGCAGCATAAAAATTACCTCTAAGTTTGAGCACCATCTAGATTTTTTTTTTTTTTGCTACCTGATTTTACATGGCCCTTTTGAGAAGTTTTTGTCAGTGCATTCACATGGAGGTAGGTCCCTCAGTCACTTAAAGCATTAATGACTCTGGGTTTGGGGTACCTACTTATTTTGCAGTGTACTTCTCAAGACCTGGTGTGGTCGTTTAGCAGTTACCTGCCCCCCACCCCCACCTTTTGATATAACCCAGGCTAGAACTCAGAACTCTGGAAGTTGATAAATGAACCTTGTATATTGTGCATTGCTGTAAATATAAAGCAGATATTTACAGATATATACAGTGAAAAGGTAATACAGACACCACACCCCTCCTAGAGACCAAAATCCCCAAGAGGGGTAACCAACCACCCCCTACCACCTTTCCCCCCTTCCCCAATCTTATCTCACCACCTGTTGATGCTGCAGATAGGCGGAGGGGGATCGGCCAGGGGGGTTAGCAGTAGGAAAGAAATTAGTAGAATTATTAAGAATCAGTTACAAAAGGCAGAGACGAAGGAACCATGCAAGGAGCAGCCCAGCAAGGCCTGAAACTGTCTGACCTATCTGTATTTGGGTTACAACTCTTAAAAACAATTTTTTTCTTTCTCAGTAGAGCTCTGGGTGAATTAGCATCATCTGTTTTCCTCTCTCAGCCAATAGTCTAATTTCTCACTCAGATTCTCCAATTAGTTCAAACCATCACACATGGTTGTCAGTGGAACAGAATTCAGAACTGGGAAGCATTGTTTTTCCTTCATGTACTTGAGGCTCCACATCAATTTTAGCACTTATGTGAAAAAAAGCAGTACTGCTTTCTGCTGCTGGAAGAGAGAGCCATCTGATTAGGTGTATGTGTGTGTCCTGTACCACTCTGAACAAGACTTATTTCTGCACCCTGGAGGCAAAACGGCAAGTCCTCAGAGATGTCTGGTTAGTTGTCAGCCTGTTCTCTGATACTCTTCAACTTTCCTCCTCCTCTCAATCAAGCACTTTCAGAGGTCCTGTGTAGAAGAGACAGTTATGCAGAGGAACACTTTATCCAAGTTTAAGTAAACTTTCTGAGAATATTACTGCAAAAAAAATAAGGAATGCAGTGGTTACTACCTGTGTTTTTCTAAAGAAAGAGATAGGGGGAGATGCTTAGAGGTGTCACTGGAAGGGAAATTGTGAAGAGATGTGCAGGAACAGTGCTGTGCTTTGGAGAAATTTGAATTGTGATGATTATTGCTTGTTGCTGCAATCCCAACCTGTTCATGTCTATCAGGTGGCAAGAAGTAGTCATATGGAACTTGACAGACATTTCACTGGCTAATTGAATTGAACTAGATTTTAAATATGTAAGAAACATTTTTAAAAACTTAAAGGGTCAAGGCATATTTATTATAAAGTCAACCTGTGTGAAAGAAACTTACTACCATAGAAGTAAAACACTCAGAATCATTGAATGGTCTGGGTTGGAGTGGATCTCCAGAAGTTATCTAGTTCAATCCCCTCTGCTGTAAACAGGGGCATCCTCAACTAGATCAAGTTGCCCAGAGCCCTGTCCAGCTTCACTTCCAATATCTTCAAGGATAGGACCTCAGCCATCTCCCTGCACAACCTGTTCCAGTGTTCCACTGCCCTCATAGTAAAGAACTTGTCTCTAACATCCAGTCTAAATGTGCTCCTCTTGTTTGAAGCCATTGCCCCCTGTCTTATCACTACAGGCTTTTGTGAACACTCTCTCGCCATCCCTCTTCTAGGCCCCTTTCAGGAACTGGAAGGTCATTAATAGGTCACCCCAGAGCCTTCTGTTCTCCAGAACACATTATCAACAATTCACCCTCAAATTAGAAAACTGAAAGAGTCACTACCTGAACGCTTGTTTAGGTCTGATGTGCAAAACCCCAGCTTCTTTGGTAATCGTCTCTCCAGATTTTACAGGTTATAAAGCTGAACTAGTTTATAATAATTCACAATGGTGAAACCAACTGCAGGTTGGAGAAAGTGAAGAAATCTTTCTTTTCCTCAAGCTGTGAGGAAAATATCAAGAGATCTGATGCAGAGACCTGATACAACTGACCTCGGGCCATCAATCCAGCCTGCCCAGATCCCTCTGCAAAGGCTTCCTGCCTTTGAGCAGGTCAATAGTGCTGCTCAGCTTAGTGTCAGCTTCACACTTTCTGAGGGTGCACTCAATCCTGCATCCAGATCATTGATAAAAATCTTGAGGCTGGCCCCAAAACTGAGCTCTGGGGAACACCTCTTTTGACCAGCTCCCAACTGGATTTAAGCCTGCCCACCACCACTCTTTAGGCCTGTTTTGCACAGTGAAGC
Organism: Psilopogon haemacephalus; assembly: GCA_013396835.1. NCBI lineage: Eukaryota > Metazoa > Chordata > Aves > Piciformes > Megalaimidae > Psilopogon > Psilopogon haemacephalus. The sequence continues at coordinate 102,611 of VWZI01012911.1, read as the reverse complement.
ATCCACCTGCCCAAGCAGTGAGCAGCCAGTTTTTTTCCAGGAAGATGCTGTGGAAGACAATGCCTTGTTGAAGTCCACAGCCTTTCCTTCATCCACTGAGAAGGTCACCTTGTCATAGAAGATCAGGTTTATCACGCAGGAGTCTGCGCTTCCTCAGCCTGTGCTGATTGATCCTGACTACTGGTTGCCCTGCACGTGCTGTATAATGGCATTCAAAGTGATCTGTCCATGATCTTCCTTGGCACTGAGATAAGACTGACAGATCTGTATTTCCCTGGATACTCTTCCTTGGCCCATTCTTGTCTGAAAAATACAGTGACACCAGTCATCAGAGCAAAGACTAAGGGATAAATGGTGCTTGCTGATCTTGTTTTGAAGTGACTGATGTTAGTAATGGTATAAACCACTTAAATTCATCCTGCTGCCTTTACATTCACATTCAAGGTAATGAAAGCAAGCAGTGCTCCAAAGGGCATACTGGCAGGAACAAATGCAAATTTTCCCTTTGCCAATTCTGTGTACCAGGTTGTTCTAACCTGGTGGAGCCCTGTAACTTCATGGTCTTCTAATCAGTACAGGACAGCTGGGTCTCCACTATAATGTTCTCTGAAACTTTATGGAGCTTTGTTTCAACGTGTTCTTTTAGTAGAGTTTCTGTTCTCGTTAATGTTTCTTTCTGTGACTTGTCGCTTTATGAACCTTATTGCTAAAGACCCAACTGTTTTAACAGAGTTTGCTCTTGCCGTAGAAGAATGTCTGCTTATGGAATCACTGCAAAAAGAAGAATAAACTTTCCTCCTAGAGGCAGCTGTCCATGGACTAAGGATCATTTTATTACATGGCATTTTCATTCAATAACTTTGGTCCTAATCTTGAGGCATAAAGCTTATCAGAGTTGGCTTACTGCAGTGCCAGGAGGATAGGATGGATTTTCTCAGAAGTCTGTGGACTGAAGATCCTTCTCTTACCATCACTAAGATTAGATACAATAGAGTGCACTATGTGGAACTGGATGGAAAGGGCAGGCACATTCTTCCAAGAATCACAGAACTTTAGACATTGGAAGGAACCTCCAGAGATCAGGTCCAACATCCCTGCCAAGGCAGGATTCTCTAGGGTAGTTCACACAGGAATGCATCTAGACAGGTTTGGAAAGTCTCCAGAGAAGGAGACTCCACAGCCTCTCTGGGCAGCCTGCTCCAGTGCTCTGTCACCCTCACTGTAAAGAAATTTCTCCTCATGTTGAGGAGAAACCTTCTATGTTCCAGTTTGTAGCTGCTGCTCCTTCTCTTATTGCTGCTGACCACCCCTCTGTGGGCCCTTAGTCAACAAATTTTTGTCATCAATAATTCTATGATTCAATGATTCTGTGATTTGCATAATTCTATGATTTACTTGAGAAGGTGAATCCTTGATGGGTTTTGTTCTGTCTAAGACTTTTGAGTGGGTAGGGTACGTTGCAAATAAGAAAAATAACTGAGTGTGTTGGTTTGAGCTAATTGGAGAATTTGAGTGAGAAATTAGACTATTGGCTGAGAGAGAGTTAAACACACTGTGTCACTTCACCAAGTTTTACTGAGAAGAAAAAAAAATGTTTTAAGAGATGTTCTCAAAACAATCAGATTAACAGTCTGTGCTGGCTCCAGCCGCTCTCTCCTTTGTCTCTTGGTCTTGGTGGCTAAATTCAGAGTAAAATCACTAAAACTACTAACTTCTCCTATTACTAATCTCTGAGTGATCTTCAGCTTATCTGCAACATCAACAGGTGGTGAGATAAAGCTGGAGAAGGGAGGAAAGGTGGTAGGGGGAGTTTGGTCTCTGGGAGGGGTGTGGTGTCTGTATTCCCTTTTTACTGTATATATCTGTAAATATCTTTTATATCTTGTAAATATTTGCTTGCATATTTGCATAGCGGTAAATATAAAGCTTCATTTATTAACTTCCAGTGTTTTTTCTGAGTTTTAGCCGGGGTTTATAAAGGTGGGGGGGCAGGTAACTGCAAACCCACTACACTGAGCATAAAGAGCTGGAACTTTAAACTAGAAAAGATAACTTTGGGTTCCCAAAGATTCCACCGAAGGCTCATACTAACTTACAGTGGTATTTTTCTTGCACTTTTGCTGACTGAGTTAACTGTCATCTGCTCTGGCAGGAAGGTCCTCTTTTTATAAAAGCAGGTTAATTCAGAAATCACCACACAAGATTATTGTGGTGCTTCATGCAGTATCACTTGTGGTGGAAGTGTTTGTAGGACGCATCATGTAAACTCTGATACCACCAGGTCTATTTTGGCAAAATGCGATTGCAGGTCCTTAAAAGCATTCAACACTTGAGCGCTAGGTGAGGGAGAGGCTCCTGCCATGGGATTGCATTGCACACTACTCACCAGGAATGTAGTTGTGTTTGATCTGGGCCACTAAGATTTGCTAGCTTTGACTTGTTCAATGATATTTTTAGAATTGGTTTTCAGATGTGGAGCCATGCTTTTAATTTCTATGCAGGACTGGAATACCATGTTGGCTGACCCTTATAAATGCTTGAGTGGGTTTGGAAGAAGCACATCTGTGTCTAATGAGTCTAATTAGACATTTTAAAATTGCATTTTGATAACTTTGGGTGAGTAGAAAAGGATCTCAGTACAGAGGCTGTGTCTTGATGAAGAAAGAAAGGTGACCCTGGAAACCTCTCGATAATTTATTCCTGTTTTTGAGGCATGTGCACAAAAGCCCACTTACTTTGATTTTTAAATATTGTTCCAGTCTGTAGAGGTAGGTGGTGTTATGCATTTTATCATCTCACTTAAAATGCAGGTGAATGCCCAGAATGCTACCAATTTGCCCTACATCTTAGCTGTGGTAAGTGCAGCTTTGAAGCATTTCTGTGGCACACAGGAAAATAACTCCATATTTTAAACAGCACATGAGAGTGTGTTGTGAGATAATTTTTGAAGTGCAGAGTCTGCCTTCATAATATAGCTTGGTTGCACAAAGACAGGAGGCCTATGTGACTGTTTTGCCCTGATGGGCATTTTTGTTAGCTAATTCAAGTTGGTTTTAAAGCTCTTTTTCAAGAGTCATACTTCAGGTTCACTCAAAAATAGCAGTAGGTTGAAAGAGAGACAGATGAGGGCCTCAGTTGTGTGAAGGACAGAAGGAATTTGGGCAGACTGGGATCTGTATGAGATACACGTTTTTTCCTGGTCTGTGATGCTTTCAGCTTCCTGACAGTGGTGATCCAGGAGGACTATTGCAGTGAGCTGGGGTGAGGGTGGTTAAACAGCAGAAATAACCTTTGTGTAACCTAGATTCGTTAGCTTTCCTGTTCAGGACAAAACCTATGAACTTTTTAGAAGGAAATCAGGCGGTTGATCTTTAGAGAAAAGTAAAAAGGCTATGGTTCAGTGCAAGCTAACAGCCTACAGAGTATCAACTTGTAAGGTACAAAGTATGTAAGAAAAGGTGCACTCTGACCACAGCACTTGAGGTCAGGACTGTATGTGATGATTCAGAAAGACCCCTCTGAGCATGATGTTTTATTAACTTTCATCTTTTTGAGGCTGTAAGCTCATTCTTTCTACCCTGTGCTTCAGTGGTTTTGTTGCTGGCACTCTGATGCATCTACTATTGTCCCCAGTAGCCCAATGTTCCTCTGTATGTGAGTTGGTTGGGGGGTTTGTATTGTTTTTGGAATTGTTTTGTTTAAATTATATGTTGTGATTTCCTGCAGGCAGAAGATGAAAAGAAGGGGGGAAAAATCTAATAAGCAAATTGCATTGCTTTTGGGAAGCTTTATTTATAATAATACTGGCTTTTCCCTTTTCCACACAGACTTAAATAGAATAGAATATGTATTTTGGAGAAGATCTGTAGTGGAGAAACCTGCAATGGTGTTTCCAACCCTTTAAATTAATTACCTGTCCCATCACGTCATAACAGAGTATAGCCACTCAACTCCCTGCTGTGCCCCACTTTTATTAACAGGGTTCCTGCTTTTGCTTTTATGAATTAATTTTAAAATCTGTGTAAAAATAGAAATTCATTTTTATCTGCAGCTCTGATGTTCTGGGGCAAAGTGCAATGACTGCCCTTGCACAAAGTCATCTGCTACCTTGCGTGGCTGGTATGTGTGCATCCCACCGTGGGAGTGGTGAGTTGGCAGCCTGGCTTTGAGAGCATTCAGTCCTCCCTCAGTCCTCACCTGGCTTGGACAGGGACGGGTGCAATGAGCAGCCTACCAGCCAGATTCAGTGCAAACCATCTGCTTCTCACAGCACTGCTGGGTAACAATCTCAACATGTTTCACACCATGGGAACTTCTGCAAACACATTCTTACATGGTGGATAAGAAGGAAAGCCTGAAGATTTCTAGCTGGTAGAGAGACTGTGAAGGCAGTAGCCAAACCCGGAATAGGTTTGTTGCCAGCAATCAGTGAAGATAGTGATGCTGTGGGATGAAAAGAGTTACTCCACCACATATGGCGCTGATAGTTTGAGCCCTGACACCCCAAGCTTTGCTTGCTCAGCCACTTCTGCAGGGAATACAGTTCATTGCACCATGAGACAAGCAGTTCTCTCTGCACAACCCAGGGCATCTCTCCCAGCCCTCTCCTGTTTCTGCTGTATGAGTGGTTTTGATAACCATTAATTGCTTATTTCATTCAAACAAGGAAGGAAAGGTCTTGGTGGATGTGGCTTTTCTTCCATTGTCTTATATTATTTTTCTTTTCAGAGCTGCTTTCTGTAATGCTGCAGTGCAGGCAAGGCTCTTCTTGGTCTGTTTAGGCAGAGCTATGAAATGTAAGACGTCATGACCTGTAAGTGCTCATCCTCCTGGGATCCTTCTTGCTGGCTGTGCTGCATAGCCAGAGCATGGCAGCATCCTGTGAGATGGCTGAGGATGGTGGAAGGAAGAGAGAATACAGTATTTGACAACAGAGCAGGTTCATTCTCCTAAAAACTAATTTCCTCCTCCAAAACTGCATCCCTGACTGACCTTCAAAAAAGGCACAAGCTCCAGGAAACTCAGACATGGGATTTCCATGTGGCAGAGTGCAATGCAGGTGGAGTAGAACAGCAGCTTCTAGAGTTTATACAGGGCTCAAGAAATATGCACCTGATATCTCAGATCTGTGAAATTTGTCTGCCATGGCTCCTGCTGGAATTAAAAGATGACAGGATTCATAATAATGTTGGCCCGCTCTTTGGTCCCATTTAGTTAGTACCTGTAGAAAAAAAGGTATGTGAGTTAGATTGTTTTCATTGCTGGAAAGGAGAGGCATTACATCTATGAAGCCATGTTGTTAGTTTTAAATAACCAAGATTTTCCATTATCTTTTTCTCCTGTGGGTATTTTTTTCTCCCTGATCTTTGTCAGTAACTCACAGGTGCTAATCACACTGTTCCAAAATCAGCAGAGTGGAAACTACTTTTGCTAAGTTTTGTTGTTCATAATCCTTCTTTCCACCTTAACAGAAGTACCTGAAATGTCTGTACTTGCTGCAGAAGCTGTGTCGGGTGGCAGATGGAGGCATTGCATTGTCTCACATGAGGAATCCGAGGCGTGAGGGATGTGCTGCTTTCACAAGGAAAGTTTCTTTTCCAGCAGGTGTGGTGATCTGTTAAGAACTGTGTCCTGGGCTGCTGATTCTTTTTGTATCGATCTATATAAGCAACTGCTAGGAAAATCTACTCTTTAAAGCAAGGCACTAAGGCGAAAAGGTCTGTTGCCCATCATCAGTGCCTTACATCATTGAGGCATTAGGATTAATCTCATGAAAGGGTTTGGCAAACTGACAAGCCTTTTTTTTCTAATTCAATTGGTCTTTTATTTTGGTGATCAGTTGGAGTCCTTAAATTAGTCAAAACCTTCAAACCGCTGCCTTGGCTTACTTTGATGTAATTTTGAAAAACAGTAATAAACTAAAGTTTAAAAGCTCTTTTAATTATTAAAAGAAAAAAACAAAACAAAAGCCAAACTCGTAGAAATATTCCTTCATCAGGTTAGTTGCTTTCACTGAAACCTGCTATATGTGAACTGAGATGATTACGGAAGAAAGAGGAGTAAAATGTGAAAGAGGTAACTCTGCTGGTTGGCTTCTAATATGGCGACTCCTGTGCAGTGTTTCCAGACTACTTTCTCATTGGGAAGCTGAGTATACTGCTCCTAAAAATGTTAATAAGCCTTTTGTAAATGAGTTTTAACTTGTTAATTAAGAATTTCTAGCTATGGTTATGACCTGCAGGGAAATGTTTAATTGGTTGTTTTCCCTAGCCAGTTAAATGTCTTACTACTAGAAAAGGAGTGTATGCTAATGGGACTTGAGTGCTTCGCACCTATCCTCAGCCAGGATTTCTGTGCTTAACACTGCTGCAGAAATTCTCACCAGTGACCTCTGCAAGGCAGCTCTCCAATGCAGTAGAGCAAGCACTCCTGCCTCAGTTTGTTCTTCTCACAGAGAGGAATGCAGGTATTGGAAGGCAAGAGACACATACTCTTTTCTGATGGAGCATTGGCACAGGTTTCCCATAGAAGTGGAGTCTGCCTTAGTTGAGATACTCAGAAGTTGCTTCTCTGTGGTGGACATCTGGCTCTAGATGACCTTGCTTGAGTGGGAATGGTTGGACCAAACGATCACCAGTGGTTTCTGCAAATCTTGGCCAGCCTGTGATTCCTTTCTCAGAAAAATAGGGAGGGGAGGGAAGGGATGCACCCTCACAGTCACAATAAGGTATCCTATGAGTTGGCAGCTAGCAGGGGTGGCAACAGGCCAGAGTGGAACATTTGAAGACACCAGCTTGTTTGGAAGAGGGATAGCCAAGGCTTGAAGGATGATGCTTGATGTTCCCAAGGGAGGTGAAGTTGACTAGAGATTGTGCATAGAACCAAAACAGGGCCCTAGGTCTGTTTTCAAATGGGAATGCCTACATGTAACTTGATTGGCTTTCCAGCATTCGATTAATGTTCCCTGCTATCCACAAGAAGGCTGAGATTACTTGATTCTGTGCTAAATTTCACTGGTTTGTTTGTAGCTAAGTACCTGTAAAACTTTAACTAGTCTGGAGAAACTGTAGAAATTCATTCAGTGACACCCACTGTCCCTGGAGACAGCAGTACACTTTGGATGTCTGTGATAAAGTGGACAGAAGGTGCTGTGCGAGCAAGATCATTGCCACCACTTTCAGTTAGCTGGGACAGGGATTTACTGTCCCGGTGGAGAATGCTTCCACACCTTGCATGGACACTTTATGGAGTATGGAAGAAGACCAGAAGAATATTTGTATAAAAGTTATTTAGAACCTTTTTCCAATCACATTTTGAAGACAGCGATTTGTCACTGTGCTGCATCTTCGTTTTTCAATTCTTGGTTATGGCTGAACGCAGTCCAAAGCTTGAATTCATGTTTCAGCAAGTTGGACCCAAAATTTGGAAATCCAGTCATGTCTGTATGCAGCTATTATTGAGTTCAATGAGGACTGTGTATCTGTAACAAATGACATCTCGTTTGTCTTCATCTAATCATCCCAGAAAAACTGCTAAAACAGTCCCAGGAAATTTGAGGTGAATTCCTTGGTGAAAGTAACTGTCTTGTAGCAACAGCCATCTGGAAATGCCTGTTGCAGCACAGCTATGAGGGATGAAGAAGTCCTCTCTCTCCATTCCTGTTTGAAACCGAATGCTTCATTTGAGAGAGCAGCCACATGGCACTTACCACTGCACTGATCCAGATGCATTGAGATGAGCAGGGAGTGCGAAGCAATGGGTAGAAAATGCGTGGGGACTGTGCGTGCAAGAAAGCTTTGAAGCAAGTGCTTGTGGAAGAGTGAACAATATTCTACTTATTAATGTAGATTGGAATTTCCTGCTAGCTGAGAATAATGCAAAGGTCACTCGCCAGCTGCAAGCAAACAGCATGTGGTTGATTCTAAAATTAGTTAATCTCTAGCATTTCCGTTTCTCTTCCCTGCATTTCTTATTCTCTACCTTAGGCCTGGGAATCCTATTAAGGATACTGCAGGCTTGAAAGAAAATTAATTCTTTCTTCTTCCTCTGCTCTGTAAACTTCTGTAAACTGCTGCTGTTGAGATAACCAGGTGTCTGTTGCCTATCATTATGGCCAGAGTATTATTATGACCCTAAAAGACTTTCCACAGGCTTAATAACAAATTGCTTTTAACCCTTGAGTGGCTTATAGTTATCCTTTCCTCCCCACTGGCTGGTGTCTGCTAGCACAATTGTGTTATCTGCAACCATTTCACACAGATTTTTTATTTTTTAAGTCTTCTCTTTTATCTCTTGGGCTTGCAGATAAGTTCAAGAGGAACCTGAATAATGGCCTTAGAAAATCCTCAGGTTTGTTTATTTCCTCGTGAGCCAGTAGCTGCTAGTGTGATGATGCAGCACCAAGGCTAATCTGGAGGTGGGATAATTGTTGAGGCCTTAGGTGAAAGGAAGACAAGTGCACTGAAGGCTAGCTGCTGAAGAAAGTAACTCCAGAGAGCACCTGCTTCTGCTTTAGGGGATCTTGCAGACAAGTTTTAATTTAAGAGATGTATAAAATAAATTATTTCTGAGCAGAAATGCTTATCTTGGGAGAGGTGGCAATATGTGGCCCTTTGCCAGTGATTTGTATGGTGATCTTTGGAAAGATTCTGGCTAGCCCATAATACAGGAGGAGCTTCTTACATGCAAGTGAGTTGAAAAACTGAGAACCAGCTGTGCTGTCTGGATATAATAAACCAAATCCCTCTCTCTGCAGAGAGAGAATAACTGGGGAGAAGCTAGTTGGATACACGTTGCAAGTGATGTAAGGATAGACACTCAAGTATGGGTGTTGTGTGTCTAAGCCTAAGGTAGAATCTAGGTGGATCTCACTGCTCCTGCTCTGCATGTGCTACCAGTACCTGCTGTGAGTAAGGGCTGTACTAAAGTAGACATGAACTCAACAAGGCAAATGGGACATGGTTTTGTCACCTAAATCATGTTATACTGAAAAAGTATTTTGTAATAGACAACTCTCATTTTTTAAAGCCTTTGTAGTTGAGAGAATGTGGTCTGGAACGTCCTGCATCCAGGGAGGGCAATGGAGGAGAGACAGCTGACAGCACTGATCTGTTCAAACACCCAGGATGCATTTGCTTTTTCTCCAGACTGTCCATCCACTGCAGCCTGTTTAATGGGACTGGCATTAATATTAATATGTTTGATATCTTCCCTCAGCAAGTTTGCAGACCTCACTAAATTGGATGGAAATGTTGGTCTGCTTGAGAGTAGGAATGCAGAGAGAGCTGAATACTTTAGCATGGCCAGCAGTAGGAGAGAGGGAATCATGCCCCTGCACTCAGGCACAGCTCAAGTACTCTGTTCAGTTTTGGTCCTCATATTACAAGGCAGACATTTGGGGTCCTGGAGCATGTCCAGAGAAGAGCAATGAGGGATTTGGAGGGCACCATGCAAAGAGCAGCTGAGGGAATTTGGCTTCTTTGGTCTTGAGAAAAGAAGGCCAAGAGGCTCCTTGCTCTCTACAACTACCTGAAAGGAGGTCGTAGTGAGGCTGGTGTTGGCCTCTTCTCCCAACTATTGATAGGATGAGAGGAAATGGGCTTAAGTTGTGCTGGCTGAGGTTTAGATTGGCCAGTAGGAAAAACTTCTTTACTGAGAGAGTGGTGAGGCATTGAGGCAGGCAGTCCAGGGAGGCAGTGTGTATGTGGCACTTCAGGTTGTAGTTTAGTGGTCATGGTTGTTGGGTTATGGTTGGAGTTGATAATCTTAAAGGTCTTTTCCACCTTTAATGATTTAATAATTCTGATTCTCTCATCCTCATATTTATGTTTGAACTTGCAAGAATTTTAGTCTTTTGTTAAACATTCCTAATTGGGAGTCACAGAATGCATCAAATTGTCTAATTCCCAGCTTACTTCCTTAGGCTACAGCTAATGTTTCCTCAGATTGGAAAAGTCAGAACTGTAAATACAGTTTAGGGTTCAGAATTTCTCACTTTTTTAGACATAAGAGCCAAGATGGCTCGCTCTTGCTATCTCTTCAGTATTCTGTGTCTAGGCAGCTTAAAGGGGAGTTTGATACAAAAATATGAAATGCAAACAGTACCTTTTAAATGCTGATTGAATAGAGATGTTCATGTTCTTGTGTAGAAAGAGGAGAACTACATCTTGGATGTTACAGTTTTTCTCTCTTGCAGTTTTGTTTTGACAGTGATGAGAATGCTTAACAAGGCAGTGGGAGCTGTGGTTTCAGTGACATAAAACTCAAGCAACACCATTAAAAGGAGTTACTTCTTCAGGTTTCCTTGGTAAGCTTGCAAGCAGTGTGGTCTCCAGCTTGTATTGCATCTTAGAAGCATGGAAATCTTTCTACTGATAAAAACTAAAAAGATAAAAAGCAGCTATCAGCAATGTGTCTGCTTCTGCAGGACAACTATAAAATAGCAGCAAAAGGGAAAGAAACTGCCTTTCCCCACCCCTCCCCAAGCCATGTTCTTGTGCTCCCTGACCTTTTGAACAGCCAGACCAGGGTGACCCATGAATGGCTGGCATCCAGGGCTGTACTCCCAGCATTACTTGCTTGTGGCTGGCTGGCAGAGACCTGTGCACAGAGTTGATAAGAGGATGTTGGTACAGCTTGAAGTGATGCAGCAGGCACACAGAACTTCTTGCAAGAGATGGTATCCCACCTTGTATTGATGTCAGGATTTGCTTTCTCTCCTTTTTTTTTTNTTTGGGCATATGCCTTTGAGTTTATCTGTGTCACCTATCTCATTCAGGATGCTCACAGCAACATCTAAATCATGCTAGCAGAGGAAGAGGGATGGAGTCTTTATAAGAGTTGAGCTGAATATTGATTGAATGATTTTGAATAGCAATCAGAGCATTTTGCAGGTTGGATAGGGCTCTGAGCAACTTGATATAGTTAAGGATGCTGGGGTGGCTGGACTAAACATTTAAAGGTCTCTTTCTAACTGTTCCAAGATATCAAATAAAAAAATAATTTCAACTGATACAGGGCAGAAAGTACAGCAGTGAGAAATCCTTGCTGTTTATCACTGATGCTTCATGTTTAGTTTAGGGGCAACAGTAGAAAATAGTTGAGTCTTAAATTCCATGAAGAAAACAAATGTTTTCATTCAACCGCCTATTTATGACCCTTCAATAATCTTGAAATGACTGACCCTGGGCCTCTTAAATTCAAGATTGTTTCCTGTGACTTCCCAAGCATGGCTTCCATAGTTCTCATTCCTCAAGGAGCCAAATTAAGGAGTCAGAGAACTGACGGAACAGTGGAAAATCTTCCATAATCAAACTTACAGTTCCAGTCCAGCAAAAGCAATAATCAAGATTCATTGCAAAGCTATTTGCAGAATCACTGAGATGTTTTGACTGGAAAAGACCTCTAAGGTCATCGACACTAACCACTGACGTAACACCACCATAGACATTAAGCCATGACCCAAAGTACCATGTCTATGTGGGGTTTTTTTCCCACTTCCAGGGATACTGACTCCTCCATCTCCTTCCACAGCCTATTTCAATGCCTGACTGCACCTCAGTTAAGATCTTTTTTCCTAATATCCAACTTAAACATTCCCTGGCACAGTTTGAGGCCATTTCCTCTTGTAGTGTCACTTGATACTACGGAGAAGACACCAAGACCCACCATGCTACAACCTCTTTTCAGGTATTTATAAAGAGCAGTGAGGTCTCGCCCCTCAGCCTTCTCTTCTGAAGATTAAACAATCCCAATTGCCTCAGCTGCTCCTTCTAAGACTTGTTCTCTAGACCCTTCACCAGCTTTATTGCCAGGCTGTTTTCCAGACACTCTTCCCAAGCAGAAACAAAGATTTTCATGAAGGCAAATTCTGTTGTATCAGAGCCATATGCACTTGGTACTGGTCTTGTTCTTGATCTCACCAAGCTAGCTGCCAAAGAAGCAGTGTTGCCTCTCTTCCAGGATGGTGAGCTTGCTGTTCCTTACTAGCAACAGATCGTTTTTCACATGTTAATATTTAACATGGAGGGACTATATGGATCTTCAGGATCACCTGCCTTGCCCCCAGCACTACAGACCTATATAATTCACGTTTCCCAGGAGAAACTGGGTTGCTGCCAGCTGTGCTGAAGGGTCTGTAGTTAACTGGGGCCATGGAGTGGTTGAAGAAGCAGCTACAGCTGTTCCAGTGGGTCCCAGTTGCCAGGCTACACTGGGATGGTATGCAGCATTTGTGTGTGCCCCTGAGATCTACTTACACAGTATTCACATCTTGTATGTGGGGAAGCAGGAACCAATGTCTACTGTTACCTTGTGTTTAATGGGCCTCCTGGGAACCAAATGCAGACAGTTCTTGTCTGTCCTCACTCCTAAGGGAATATACTTTGCTTATGAACCATCTCAGATTTATCCAGACTCCTTACATAGATTCTCTCTTGTCTGTTTGTTATTGTACCTGTAATCACTCTATGGCTTGTCATAATTTATTTTTACAATACAGTGAAAAGTATAGGAGGGAACTTATAAATATGCCTAGGGAGAAGCCACCCGAAATAGCAAATGTTTCTAATTCTAAAGTCAAAGCTGCCTTTCTAAGCTGTTTGTTTCTTTATTATGCCTTGAACAACCTGAAAATGGACTGGGCTACAATTAGACTTCTAGATACAATAGGTGAATTGTAAATGAAAACCATCCAGTAGAAAATTACACTATTATCCTGGAGCAGTAGCCCTGATCGTTACAGTTTACGGTGCTGCACGGGCAGCACATCCAGTAATGTTCTGTGAGTTCATAAAGTTGAAGGAACAGTCTCTTAAAAGCAGAAGTGTTTAATTTTTTCAAGAAAAAAATATTAATTATTATGTTATTTTATATTTTGTGTTTGTTTTTAACATTACCAGACTTTTACCATACTAGCCTGATTTAAATGGAAAGTAGTTTATCTTTGTCTCGCCAAGACCTATTAGGCAATGTTCCTTGAAAAGGCTCCATTTAATTAATTTCAGTCATGGTTTTGGTACCTGCAGAGGAGGGGGGAAAAAAAAGTAGGTAGATTTCTATACAGGGAAGAATAAGAGTAATTGTGATTTAGGCTTTATTTGTCCACAGTGTGCTTGGGTTTTAATACCTTTCCTTATGCAGAGTTGCATCCTGATATTCCAGGTTTGGTGCTTTGCTGTAGTGTATACCTTCAGCCATGACTGATTTATCACAGCCTTCAAGGAGGAATGAGTGGTGGTGTCACACATGTGCCAGGAAGAAATGAGCTAAAGCCTCACAGAAGTGGGTGGGAACTGAGACCACGTGCATTTAGGTTCAGGAGAGAAGTGAACAGCTCAGAGTACTCACTGTCTAAAGCTATTATGCCCTGACTCCTGAAAAGAAGTTATCAGACTGTTTGAGATTGATATCTGGAGCCAGCAGTCTGAATACAGACTTCTCTTCATCTGCTGGATGCACAGGGAGCCAAGGGCATTTCAGATGCCATCAGAGATGATTGGAATAGGGTCTTCAGTAATTACTTTAGTTGGCCTGGGCACAGAACATTAAAGCTGACATCTTGTTCTCCTGGAGGATTTGAATAGGTGCCAGTTTTGCATGAGGGTTGCCCTAGTCTTTAAAATAAACAAAAACAGCAGAGGAGCTTTCATTCGAGTGAAAAGAGAAGTCCAAGATAAGCAGTGCTTTTGCCAGGGAAGAGGTTGAAGATCCTTATGCTTCATTTTGCTTGCTTCCTCTTCTTGTTTGCAGGAAACACATAATATTCAGACTCTTCAGTTCTGGATATATCTGTAGTTTGTTTAAGAGGGACAGGGTTCAATACCTTAATACAGTTCTCAACAATCTGTTGCGGTATGTAATATGTGTTATAAATGTAGAAGACCTCTGATGTGTTTTGGATTAAAATTAAATGCTTTCCTCTTTTCTAATGAGAAAGCAGAGGGGTTTGCCAGTGGCATCTCTCTTCTTTTATTCTTTTGAAATGCAGCTGAAGGAGCTGTAGTTTCTTTTAACTATCTTCTGAAATGCACACGATTCTTTCAGATTTGTACTTTCTTTTTAATTCATGGAGAACAGCTGTGGAATTGTTCCTCCAACAAAATAAGTGAATCTATTAACAGATGGCTTTTGCAGTGATGGGGATGAAAGCAGCTTCTTCCACGCTGGTGTGGCTTCCTTCTTGTTCTCAATTCTTGGTATCTTGACAGGGTTTGAGTAACACTTTGCTGTTTTTGTTGCAATGTAAGTATAATCTCACCCTGCTAATTCTGCATTGAAGCCTTGGCCCTCTCCCCTTTAATTTTTATCTTTTAAAATAAAAGAACAAAAACATTGGTTGGTGTTTTGTTTTATTTCCGCCCCCCCCTCCCCCCATAACTCTCCAGCACTGGTGTAGCATGTTCAGCTAGAGAAATCTGAAATGGAAATGCAAAGTTTCTTCAGCTGGAAGTGGTTTTACAAGGGAGGTACTGAATGCAGTTATGTCAAATACATGCTTTAGGGCTTAAAACTTCCCTCCATTGCCTGAGTGTGGGAAATTTATTAAAAAGAGAAGTTGTTTGGACCATGGAAAATAAAATACCAAAATCCCTCTAACATTTAATCTCCTGCTCCTGAAGCAAGGATGAGTCTTCACATTGCAAAGATGTGTGGATGCTTACTCACTTCACATACTTAAGCAGATGTAGGAGTCTCATGCTTAGACAGTATTTTTTTTCACCTGTAGTGTTTCTGTGAACAGTCATCTTGAATATGGCATGAGATGTACCAACTTGCTCTCTTTGCTGTGCCAACAGAATCCCTGAATTGCCATAGCCCAGCTGCAGTGGCTTCGTGGAACTGGATCCTGCCCTTGAGGGCTAATTAATGGCTGTAGCTCCAGCTGTAAGCGGTGGGCTGCATGCATGTGCAAGGAGTGGTGTGATCCCAGCCTCACTCCATTCTTCTAGGAGCTACAGCAGCTGTTCAGCTCTGTGAGCTGGTGAGCACCCCCAGCTTTGAGGAGATGATCAGATGATAAGGCAACTTATGCTGCCAGAAGAGCCATAACCCCTCCTCTTTAAAGGAAAAAGAATCATGCCAGCCTGGGCTGCCAGCCGAACTGTGCCATGATAAGTGGTGGAAGAAATAAAAAACATGCTGTGAGCAGATGCAACAATTTGTGGGTGAATGACTTGTTAGCCTGGCGGTTGATTGCAGTTGAAGAAGGAGTGTGTTGAATTTGTAGTAAGAGGCTCATCTGAATATTCAAGTCACCTCTGTAAACCATTTTGTGTTCACCTGCCTCTACTAGTTCTTGCTTTTTGTGCAAGAACTAGTGAGTGGACAGTGACCTTCCAAACCCTCTTATTGATTGTCTGCAGATAAAAGTCTGATGAAGTCCCACAGACAGAAGGAGTAGAAGGTCCCCTTTCCAGGGGCTCAACAACAAACCTTGTTTAATGATTGTTAGTTGGCAGGATTTGTCTGCCACAAGAGAACACCTTCACTATGATAATTGCCTCCTGTAACCTGTATTGACAGCACAAGACCTGGACTACTTCTGGAAGCCTTGGAAAATTATGTTCTTCAAGAGAAGTACAGCTGTTGCTAGGTGTGGCAGGATATAGAGAGAGGGAGAAGTTAAACTTCAGCATCCATGTTCTCTATACAGCAATGCTTTAGTGAGATACATCTTGGCTTTGTATGAACCACAGTACTAGCTCCTGTTCTACTTCGTATGCTTTTCATTTCTGGATTTAAAACATGACATGTTAATGCAATTGAATACCCTTGGCTCTCCGACTGCATTAACATGCTATGTTGCACTGGAGAAACAGAGCAGTTAGCAAAGTTTATACTGGATGAGCAGCAATATGAGAGTTCAAGGTGCTGAGCATGGTTGTAAATGAAAACCTGTTAGCCATGGCTTCTTTGTAATTAAGATGCCCATGTAGTCTCCTTGTGCAGGGGTCACTGTCAGCACCTCGCTATTACCATATGCATGATACCTCCATAATTTGTACTGATGTAAAAGCTGGACATTAAACTAGCATCTCAAACTGCAATTCAGCCATACATAGGGGTTTGGAGACTTCAGAAGCAGTCACAAAATCCCTGCCCCCTTACAGATGAGTGGAGAGTTATATCTGAACAGCCCATGGAGATGTTGGAATAAATGTCTCTAAACTGCACCATTTGTGCAATTTAATATCCATGTCTGCTCAAAGCAATCCCACAGGGATCTTACATAGTGTAAGACCAGAATAATTTAATTTTTCTGTGTTAAAGTCTGTGATCTCTCTGGTGGACAGGAAAGAGTTCACAACTTCTTGGTAACTCTGAAAATACCAAGGTGGGAATTCGAGTGAATTACATTTCCCTGTGTAAGCACAGGTCAACTATTGCTCTGCTCCAAATTTTTGCAAATACTGCAGAAGTGGAAGTATGAAAACCAGAGAGAGGATAGATGGGCACCAGCTATCTTGTGATGGAATGTTACAGTCTTAATGCCTTTCTTCACAAATAGCTCCGCAAACTGGTTAAAATGCAGATTACAATTACATTGTTGACCATTGGCCTAGATCATAGAATCACAGAATGGTTTAGGTTGGAAGAGACCTCAAAGATCATCCAGTTCCAACACCCCCCCTGTGCCATAGGCAGGGACACCTCCCAGTAGATCAGGATGCTCCAGACCTCATCCAGCCTGGCCTTGAACACTTGGGTTGTTCTAGGTGTTTTCTACTTGTGACCCTGTTCTGTTGGGCTCAAGCCACCTCTGTGTAAGGTCTCATGAGTAGTCCACATCACAGTTCTGAGTTAAAAGCTGTGGTTCTACAGGCACTGCGCACTTTACACAAATGTTTGTTGTTTTTTTTTCTTTCCCCCAGATATGATAGATGGTCCTGTAACTTAGATTGAAAATCCTGCTTTGGAGAGAAAGTATTTATCTCCAAGATAAATACTTTGGAGATACAAGACAGGTATTTACTTCAACAGAGACAGAGAAAAGTTGAAATGGATGTGTAATCTGTTTAAAGTAATTTGAAAGCCTCTCAGTTTTGTCAAGTTAGTGCACAGGTTACAGGCAGCATAGAGGCTGGATGCTTCCTGGGAAGGGAGGTGTCACACCTAGGAATTCCTGTCTCGACAGGAGACCCTCTTCAAGTCTAATAGGCTTCCATTAGTGAGTAAAAAGGGCTGGGATAAAGGAGAGAGAGAGAGATGGTAAGAGCAAAAGTTATGAAGATCATTAAGGAGCAAGTCAACCTAATATTATGTCCTGAGATAGCTGCGCTTAGCTTACAGTCTTATTGTTATGATTTGTATCATTGGCACAGTGTGCGATGATACATCGTAATGGGACGGAACTCTGCTGCCTCTTTTGAAGGTTATTACAAAGCACTTAAGTATCTTGTGTTTGTACAACATGAGCATCAGCTGAGGTAGATTGGTATGCGGTGAAGTATGCTGAAGGTATGCCTGGGGGTTAGACCGTATGAAGATGAGCCTTTTAAACGTGAATTTAATCTAAAACATCAGAGGCTCTTTCTGAGCCATGGTGCTGGGGGCAGGGACCTAATGAGACTGCTTTAATACAGCTCGAACATATGCATTAGGCAGCAGTCGGAGTCAATCTTTCAAGGTTTAAGCAGTGCTTTCTGGAAGTGACTTCAATTAATAGCTAATGACAATCTTTCTGCGGTGATTCTCATTATCTTGTGTAGCCAGATAACGAGAATGATCGCCCGGAGAGACTTCAATTTATTTACCATTTTTCATTTCGTTGGGAGGCTTCTGGATATCTAAGGCAGTAACGTTCCTGATTTGTGCCTCTGTGAGTAAAGTGCCTGAGTTTTATCTACCATTGCTCTGAAGATTTACATTTCAGATAGCTTTTTCCTGCAGCGCAGATGTTGCAAACCTTAAATTAATGCGCAGGCGGCTTCTGTGCTGTGCAAGATGGACCTAATAGGTAAAGAAAGCAATATCTCTCTGCTGTGCCTGTCTCCTTAACGATAATGGAATTTAAAAGGTCTGCAAAGGGCTGTTTCAGCTAAATCTCTTATGTCTACCAGTATTTGAAGAGAATCATGAGCTGAAAGTGTTTCTATGCCCACCCGCAGTGTTAATTGAAAGCTGTGAAGGCAAAGAGGTAGAACCAGTCTCAAGAGACCTTTCTTACTAAAACTTTATGTGAACCTTCTCTCCTGTATCTGAATATAGTGTCTAAACCTTCCTCATTAAACTAAAATGCTTCAGTAGTAATGAGAGGCTTTCTTAAAGCTTCCCCTTGTATTAATTCTATAGGAGTTGAAATCCTTGCAGAGGATCCTGTTCTTACATTTTGCTGACTTTCCTTGCATCTATACTTTTCTTCTCCTGTACACAGTGTGGATAGAAACACAAGCATGGACCTAGGCTCCCAATTTGCACAACTTTCCTTCTAAGGTGTCTTCTCAGTTGCATATTTCTTTTTATTTGTTTTTTAAGATCTTATGTTGCTTTTCTCCTTCCAACTGCAAGCTCCTTATATAAATGACACAGAGGAAAGAAGTCAGATGGGTAGAGAGGCATCTCTTTGCCAGGGGTGTGTGACATAATTGAAACATTGGGGAGCTCCAAGTTAAAGTAGTTTGGATGATAATGAAAAAGGAGTAAGTTCCTGAGAAGATTAACTAATTGAAGTACATGAAGCCAACTCACAAGACAGTTCTGAAAAATGTTTGGCTTGAAAAGGAAGATGATAGGATGAAGTAGTAAGCTTGTGTACTGAAATAAATGTTTAATTTTTTTTTGAGAACAGTCAAGTCTATAAGACTTGTGATGTGTTTAATTTTCTGCTCAATACCAAATGCTTGCAGGAAGGGACCATGTTGGGGGACTGTAATAAATTTCCTGCAGTTCCTGAGCGCACTTCCCCTGCTGCACTGTTTGTGTTCTGCTGCCTGCTGTCAAATGTGTTTGGAAGAAATGCATTTATGAAGATGCCCCTGTTGCAGGGAACAGAACCCTGAAGAAGGATCTGGCATTCCTGCTCTTCTGCCGAGCATCTTGACTTCTCTGGATTTCAGCTTTCCCAGATATAAAATAGAGGAGTAACAGTATGAACACCTCACAAAATACTCCTTCATCTCTGCTAGGTGAGATTATGGATTCTACTTTGCCCTAGTGAGACCACACCTGGAATACTGTGTCCAGTTTTGGGCTCCCCAGTTCACAAAAGATAGAGACCTGCTGGAGAGAGTCCAATGGAGAGCCATGAGGATGATGAGGGACTTGAGTATCTCCCCTGTGATGAGAGACTGAAAGACCTCAGGCTGTTTGGTCTGGAGAAGACTGAGAGGAGATGTCGTCGATACCTAGAAATATCTGAGGGTAGGATGTCAAGTGCCTGGGGCAAATCTTTTTGCTGGTCAGCAGCAGTAAGACAAGGAGCAGTGGCTACAAACTGGAACATGGAAGGTTTCACCTCAGCATGAGGAGAAACTTCTTTACAGCGAGGGTGACAGAGCACTGGAGCAGGCTGCCCAGAGAGGTTGTGGAGTCTCCTCTGGAGACTTTTCCAAACCTGCCTGGATGCATTCCTGTGTGAACTACCCTAGGGGATTCTGCCTTGGCACAGAGTTTTGACTGTGTGATCTCTGGAGATGCCTTCCAACATCTACAGTTACGTGATTCTATGTTCTAGCTTGAGTACCCATGGGGTCACAAGTCCTGTCAGAAAACCTGGACCAGTCCTATCTCCACAGGTTAAAAGTTCCTGCCAGAAGCCTGCCTGGATGCATTCCTGTGCAAACTACCCTAGATTGGACTCAGTGGTATCTGGAGGTCCCTTCTAACATCTAATGTTCTGTGATTCTGTGGTTAGAAAGCCTTACTAGACTCCTCTAATCCTGTCAGAATTCCTTCCTCATCTTTTATGATCTTGTGGATGGACAGATAGGATTTGTATGGGAGATTGATTGAGGCCAGAAGATCATTTGTAGTTTGAAGTGCAACATATGTATTGCAGTAAGATATTCTTCCCCCCCAGCCACGCTCCTGATTTGTGTGTTTTCACCAGCTTAAGGCACAGCTTCTGCTCACTTTGGTAACATGGGTAAGCGCTCAGCATATCATACTGCAGAGCTGTGATCTAGGAGCCCAACAGAGGAAGGAAATCCTGTTATTGACTCTTTATGGGAAAAACTGGTTTTAGAGAATTGCCACATTTCATATAAGAGTATAAAGTTTCAGATATCAAGTGAGAGGGTTTACATGACTGTGTTGTTAATGATTGTTCTGTAGCATATAGGTTGCATGAAACTGAGGTTAGGCTATGGTAGCTGCATGTGAGACCTGGGCAAGCCAGCTGTGCTGTTTTCTTCTGTTTCCTGCACTTTTAGCAGTGAAATATGGGCTATAAGCAATCCCCAGAGTGACCTGGCACATCAGCATTACCATGGTTTGGGGCACATTGTTCTGTGCTACCAGCCTTAGCTGAGTTCAGGCCACAGAGCCATTTAGATTCCCAAGTTCCTTAGTCACAAGGAGGCTTCTGGAGCTTCACTTTAAAGTGGTATTGGATCAGCCAGGGAAGTAACAGCCCTTCATGTGTGCAAACCCTAGCAGGGCACAGAGGTGCATCATATTGTAGATGTCTGACAGTTATGTCCTCTAATGCTTTTAGCTATGACTAACCTTTCACTGTCCCTGACAAGTTTCTTCTTTGTCTTGAACCTGTTCTTCTGAGAATGTTATTCAACCATTCCCATTTCTCCTTTTAGGTACCCATTCAGTCTAGTTCCCCGTCCCCTTCTCTAGTCCTTCTGGTAGACCCTGCCTTCCCTCCCCTGACAGTAGCCTGCCCTCATCAGCCTCATCTTCAGACTGCAGGTGCTGAGAAGGGTATCACTTAGAAGAGCTCATGGTGACAAAATGTGTCCCCAGCACCTCACCAAAACAAAAATTATATTTATAGATATATATAAATTATGCATAAGTATGTTGTCTGGGTTTGTTTTTCAGAGAGAAATGTCCAGAGTGCAAAATTTCACCCCAAAGACTAGATATTTGATAAATAAATTTAAACTGCCAAAATACAAAGATTTGGCCAGTCACACTCAGTGAGCAAAATAGGCAAAACCCTCCACGACTCACAGCAGTCTGCCTTCCAGGAAGACCTTTGGAGATGGTCAATGTCTCCACAGCAAAAGGAGCAGCAGGCTGGAGGGAACTTAAGAACAAGAGCCAGTGTGCCCCTGCTTGAGCCTGTCCCAGGGAACACTGATACTATAATCATTCTTTCATCTTCCTGCCCAAGCTCAACCAGAGCCCTGGTTTGGCTTTTTGTGCAGGCAATGAGCTCCCTCAGATCTCCCGTTTCCACCTCTGTGGTGCTCCACAATCTGCTCTAGCTCCTCGAAGGAGGCTGGGGACAGATGGCTTGATTTTTAGCTGATAAACGAGCTGCCTTCGAAGGAGAAGCAAGGTGGAAGCCGTCTGGCCTGATATCTTTTTCTGGTGCTGACAACAGGAGGCTGAGGAGAAAAGCTGGAGCCAGATGGAAACCAGTTTCATTCCCGGGAAGCAAATTGTTCTTGTGCTGCTAAACAGTGTTTGCTTGCCTTTATTTCAGGCAGCTCCTGTCAAGCAGAGTTTACCTCAAAATTTAAGGCATACTCGGGTCTTTGCAGAGCCAGTTGTGCGACACGAGATGTAACAGTGCTAAATATCTTCGGATGCTCTCAAGGGATGCTGAGGAATGTGGCTAGCATTTCATGTGCCTCTGACTTTTAAGCTCAATATGGTAAAACACTAACTAGACTTGTCACTTCCCATCCGCAGTTCCTGGCAGCACTGGAGCTGTTTGATATCCTGGAGACATAGGTGGGCAATGTGGCTTTGACAGACTCTTGGACCTTTGCAGTGCATGAACTGTGACCCTGCAATAACTAAGGGAACTGGGAGCAAGCTTAGCAAATAAAGATGGTGATAAAAGCTGCCACTTCCAGAATGAAATTGGGTTTTTCTTCAGGGATCTCCATTTTGCACCTTTTTTTTTTTTTTTTCTTTCCAGGATTCGGAGGGGAAGAAGCATCCTTGCCTTTTGGGGACAGAGTAATTTGTAAGCCACACTTATAAAGATCGGTGATTTCCATTTAAGTTGGCTCCTATGCCTTTGCCTTGGCTGCCCTGATTAGTCACGTACTAAGGATATTTCTAATACATTTGTGTCAAGGGAGAAGGTAGCCAAACAGTGCTTTATGAGAGGAGAATCTGTATCCCCCCTGGATGCTAATTAGTCACAGAGATGCAGGCATGGGGAGTGGGGGCGAGGCAAGCTTTTATTTTAGGAGCCAAAATGATTTCTGCTTTCACAATTCCTTGCTCAGGGCTGGAAAGCTGAGCCAAGGTAGAGAGTGACTTGCGATCTCCCTCAGCTTTCTCATCCCCACCCCTCAGACGTGTGTGCCGTGCTGCTGTTCTCAGGGTTATTTCTGTCACAAGCTTGGCTAAACAGAAACACTCTCCTTATAAATATGGAAATCTGATGATTGAGCTCTCCCTTTCTTGGGACAAGTTGAAAGCACATGTCAAAGAGAAAAGGGGTGCTGAGCACTCAGTTTCATGGCTTTTTTTTCTCTACTAGTGGAAAGAAACCGGTAATGTTTTAATGTGGGGGTCTGCCTTTGCAAGATGGGCAAATGACCTCTCAGGCCATGCTCACAGCAGCATGATAAGAACTTTTAAACTGCTGGCTGAAGACAAGAGCAGTCCTGCAGGCCCAGTGTTGCCTGCTTAAAGCCATTACTGTTACCCACCTGGCTGAATTCTTCAGTCTGTGTAGTAGGATGATGAGGCAGCTCTGGGTAGATAGGAGAGCATGGGCTGTGGCAGAGTCCCCTGCTCCATCCAGGCCAAGCTGGTATTCACCTATCAGCAGAGTGGCAGATGCACTTGGTGCATGAACCTTGGGCAGCTGTTCATCCTCTGAGCTGTGTTGAAAGAGTCTGGGTTTTTAGATCTGTTAAAGAGCTTTAAATGCCACTACGCATCCAGTGTTATTCCTGGACAATCTCTTGAAACCTCTGTCCATAGTAGTGAGGTCCCCACAGTGCTTCTTTAGGGCTTTATTTTGATCCTGCTTACAGCCAGTCTTCTCTCCTCAGTTTTCTCAGCATCCCTCCTTCCTGGGCCAGAGGTAGCTTTGAACCTGGGCAAATGCACAGGTATTTGCTCTTTCCTCAATACACAAGGCTGCATTTTCTGCACAGCATTCCCAGATCTTCAACTTCCTTAGAAAGCAGGATGCCATGTCCTCAAGATTTCAATGCTGACAGCTCTAACTCTTTCCTGAGCCAGTTTTGGCTGAGTACCTGAAAGAATATGCAAGGATTCCCTGATGAAAGCACTTAGAAGATCTGCTGGTGCCCTTGGTTGCAGAGTGCAGGCTGAATAAAGTGCAGGTGTACAAACTCAGCTGGTGTAGACACAAACACCCTGCTCAGAGTTCTTGGGGTTGAAGGTAACAGACCTGGCAACTATGAGGTAGGTGTGTGACAGGAGAGGACATCCCATGATTTCAGCATGAATCCAGAGGCTGAAAAAATGTTCTGCAGACTGATGACATCTCATTTTTTGTTCCAGGAATGTCTGACAGCAAGCTGACGGTTGGCAGTTGTTGGCATTGTCAGTTATGCAGGTCTCATTGTTGACTTGAGACCTCAGTCAGGGCCAGATGTCCCTGCCCTCTGGGATGAGCGATTTACTAGGTGCAGGAGAAAGGCAGGATGAAAAATGATTGTTGGAGAAGGAGTGAACAGGAGAAGCAATCAAACAGTTCAAAATAGGGTCTGGGAAAAGTGCCATGAGTTAAAGGGCAACAGGTAAAATCTCATTCATCCAACATGTATAGAAGTTGAACTTGTCAACAGCCACCTCTCTTGAAATGAGGGTTGCAACTGCGAAGTGGGAAGGAATGAGTAGCTTCAGAGGTGTGCTCTTAATGGCTGTGACATTGAACCACTGACTGAAGCCATTTCTGTTGAAAACTGTGGATGTGGAGCCATCTCAGCTTTTCTGGCAATTATTCTTCTATCCAGAGGCTCTGAAATATTAGTAGCATCCAATTTGCCAAGCCAGATCCAGCCCATGGGCTATGAAAGCAATTATCCAATGTCCAGGATACTGGGGGGAGCTTACATCACTGGGACTGGATTCTTCTACTGTCAGTTGTGTTGTGCTGGTACACTTTTGTCAGAATATATGGTTTCTGCAGTATCTACCAGAACCAGCCAACATTTTTAGTGTTTCCTTCAGGCCAACTTTTATCTTGTCTTTCATGTACAGCTGAAAAAGCCTAGCTGCATGCAGAGAGGATGTGTAAACCGTTCTGTGCCTACAGCCGTGGCATTTCAGAAGTGACAGCACCATTGTTGCACTTTCTTAGACAGTTTCTCCAGATACTGGAGTTGCCCATGGGAAGAAAGTTCAGTACTACTACACCTCACTTGAGTCCTTGGTCATCTGTGTTCTACTCTCTTTGAAAATAGACATTTCCTCTTGGTGAGACTCTTCTAAAGCCTTGAATGAGTAGAGATGAGAGACACTTCTGAAAAATCTCTGGGCACTGATCAGAGAGCATGAGTTCAGTCACTACAAGATCCTGCTGTGGTCCCTTTATGGGCAGCCCAGGGCCATTAGCAGAGCAGTGCTGATTTTTATAGGACTGGGCTACAGCATGTAGCTAAGAGCCTGAGCTCCAGTTCCTGCCTGTGTCCTCCAAATACACACCACGACCTTGACTCTTGACACATTCCTCAATCATTCTGAGGTTATCTTCCCTCATGAGTTGAGGTTTAAAAAGCAGTTGAGAAGTTGTTTGTGGGTTTTGGGGATCCTGATTTGGCCAGATGCCATCTGCTAAACTGACTCTTACAATACCTACCAAGGAATTGGTAATGCTTCATTGCCTTAAGCGCATGCATGTCTCATGTTGCACATCAGAGCTGTGGCTGTATAATCAGAGGTACAAAAGGAAGGGTGTAATGTCCTCATTCATATATACTTTACAAGAAGGAAGAAAATGTCACAGTATTGAGGCATTCTGAAGTACTACCACAGTTAATAGCTTGTTTTAAATAGTTATTACATGCCAGTCACTTGGCAAGTGCTCCAGGCAGTGGGGAAGTGCAGTGTGGCATTTCTCTAATTTGCAATGTTAATGATCCAATTTAAGTCGTGTAAAGTTAGCACAAGACACCAGACCTATAAATGCATGTGATAATAGTGATGGCTTATGCGTGTGAGAAGAGCCTGGAGGGAAATGCAGTGTAAAATATATTATATCACGATTGAAAGGGAAGGACTGAGGGCTGCTTGTGCTGCTGGTTTCTGAGATAGAAATCTCACAGAAATCATGTAATTACTCCTATTTTTCTTCCTTGTCCCTCAGTTGCTTTCCCAATATACTTGGTCTACTTACTGACTGGCGCTTCTTCCATTACTGTAGGCTCCCAGGATTAGTCATCCATCATCATCTAGAAAAAGGAGACTTTCTTCCCTCTCCTGCAAATGTCATTTTTTATTAGGAATACAGGCCTCTGAAATGTCTTGTTCCCTTTCTACAGCTTATATCTTTCTGTTTGGTTTTTTTTGTTTGGGTTTTTTTTTTCAGCTTGAACGTGAAAGTCAGGCTGATCCTTTGCATCCAAGGGTTCAGGGAATCATTTCAGCACAGGCACTGCAGCACACACAGGCAGACAGGCACATTTCTTCTATTCCTGTCTGAAACAGAGCAAAGAGCTGAACTCCTTGTTACCTACTTAGTGAGTTGAGCTACCCCAACTGCAGATGTACGGAGCAAAAAGTCACTTAAGAGACGTTCTGGTTCAATTTAATTAATATGACTTGAGGTTTTAATCATGCAGCAATATTAACACTGCTGGCTTTTCAACTGCTGAAAAAATGGCTTCAAATAGTGGTTTGTTGTACAATTGCAAATTAATCTGGTTCAAAATCTGCATCTTTTAGTGGGTACTGCAAGCCTAATTTGTTATTGTTAAGTGAGATCTGTTCAGCAGTTGCTCAGAGAAGAAAAACAGCAATGCTGTAACTGGTGCATTGGCAGAGATAGTAGAAAGTCAATAAAAAGCTGTCTCTTGCTTTGTTGAAACTGAGTCAGTAGCTCTCAGAATGTGTTTTGGTGTATCAGTCACTGTATAACCAAAAAGCCATTTGTGCTCACTTTGGTATGGGTGGTGGTGATGAGTAGTTAGTGCTCTGGATCCAGCAATAGATCTAACTTATTAGAAGTGACAACTATGTCTTTCTGGAAGCCTTCTAATCTGATCACCCTATGATTATGGGATTCCTTCAACATGTGAAACTTGGGAAAATGGCCACACAGAGAAAAGATGAAGCCGAGTCATGGACCTCAGCAGTGAGTCTTTTTCCAGAAAAACTGGTATTCTGGCTAAATGAGTCTAGCTTAGAAGCATGTTCTTCCTCTTTTATGACAGATGGTGAAAAAGACATGAAAAGATCAGGCGTCTTACCAGATTGCACCAAATCCAGATCAGGTCGCCCAAACTTGGATTGGCTCTGTTGACTTGCTGCATGACAAATCAGTTTGTGACCTGGGCTTAAAATCCTCCAAGAGAAGCAATTCCGTGACTTCATCAAGCAAAAGTTGGCTCCTTAGCCTTACCTTTGCAGTTTTCTCTGGTGTTACCTTGCAATCCAGGAGCAATTTAAGATAAACATTTCTTGTTCTGGTAATCAGAAATGTGAGGGGGAAAAATTGCTCCCTTTTTCACTGTGGCAGATCTTCTGTATCTGAAGACAGCTATTGTAACACTCATTCTTCTCCTTTCTTCTCTGAACAACCCCATTCTTCCAGCGTTCCCAAATGGTTGTAGCTTCTAGCTTTTTATCTGCTAGGGCTGCTGAGGGGGGTTACATCTTCCTTGAAATACTGGACTCCAAAACTGCATGCTTAAAATGTGGAGATCATGAGAGAACCTTTTGTGGGGTTCTGCGATGGTTTGGGAGTTACCCACCCTCCCACACATGTTTGACAGCACCCAGACTAGACTCAGCTAGCTGGAAGTTAAGGAATGAAGCTTTATATTTACAGCTTAGCACAATATACAAGCAGATGTTTACAATATATTACAAGTATTTACAGGTATATACAGTAAAAAGGTAATACAGAAGCACAACGCCCCTCACAGAGATCAAAGTCCCTAAGAGGGGTTCCCAACCACCCTTCCACCTCCTCCCCACCCACTCATCCCAGAATCTGCCTTACATGCCAGGATCAGCCAAGGGGGGGTTAGAAGCAGAATCAATTAGTTGGGTTACACAGATCCAGCTAGAAGGCAAGGAGAGGGAGAGACCAACAGCTAGAGCCCAGACTGGAGCAACTCTGCCTTATCTATGTTTATGTCTTTGCTTCAGTACATCTCAGCAAACTTATGAGCAAAGTAGACATCACCTCTGTTTCTTTTTTACAGCCTATAGCCTAATTTCTCTCATTAAAATATTCAAATTAGCCTCAAACCAGCACAGATTCATAGGCTCCATTCCTACCATACATCCTTCTGCAACACTATTCTTATTCTTGCTGAATATGGGTATTAACTGTTGTTCATCTATATGGTAGATTCAGTTTTAGCCATTTTAAATCTGACAGCCCTTGAGGCTTTCCTTCTCTGTTGTTTCTTACAAAGACAGGCTACATGCATCTTGATTCCCAGTGGTTTTGTTCCCAGTTGTTTTTTAAGCACTTTCCATTCATAGCTGTTTCATATCTGTGTTGTGGTGGTATCTAGAGAGGCTGCAGGGGTCTGTTGTCCAAAACACAGTGAGACCATGGTTTTACATAGCCACTTGTGCACATCAAGAGTTCTCAGAAGCTTTCTGCCTGCAGCTGTGTTTTTCAGGTCAGTGTAGTACAGTGTGGCTTCAGAGAGAGTGAATCTGCAAAAGACATAGGATTTTCTGTTCCCAGGGCAGCAGGACTGGAGGCATAAATATTTATTAGCAGGAGCAATATTAGAGCCCCGTAGTGTGGGATGACAACATGGGAATGACAGAAACTTCTCTGTGATCTAAGGTACTCTCTGCAGTTGGGCTGCATGCAGTTTCTCGCTTGTTTTTCTGCTCACTAAGTCAGTCTGTCTTATATACAGGAGATCCTTCCAGTTTTCCATACTCAGTGCTTGATGTGGAAAAGAAGTGAGGCCAATTTGGGTTTGACTTGTTAGCATTTGTTTGCAGCATATGATCCAAGTGGGCAGCTTCAGAAAGCAGGAGTCTGCTGAGCTGTGAGCACTTGCTGTATGTTGTCACATGTTGGTACTGAGACTCAAGTATCTTTAAGTTGGACAGGAGACATCATTGGTACTGTAGAGAGGAAAAGGTAGCTGGATGATACTTAAAAGTAGTCAGCTCATACTGGTTCAGATGATGATGTTTCAACCGAAACCTCTGAACTGTGAAGAAAAGTGATGGGTAAAGCCCTCAATATTGCTTTTTTTTCTTGAGATCAGAGAGCAAGTCCTGCTCCCCTTTTATGTGAAAGGATGAGGGCTAATGGGGTTAAGCTGAAAGAGGGGAGATTTAGACTGGATGTTAGGAGGACGTTCTTTATAGTGAGAGAGGTGAGTAAGACACTGGCACAGGTTGCCCAGAGAGGCTGTGGCTGCTCCCTCCCTGGAGGTGTTCAAGGCCAGGTTGGATGAGACCTTGAGAGACCTGTTCTAGTGGGAGGTGTCCCTGCCTATGGCACAGGGGTGTTGGAACTGGGTGATCTCTGAGGTCTCTTCCAAGCTAAACCATTCTATGAAAGCAGAGATGTTTTTGTCATTACAATATTTCCCACAGACAGCAGAGTGGAGAACGTTTTCTTAGGGCCATAAAAATGGCTGCTCTTTAGCGTTGGGATGGGTGGGCAGAAACTGGACATGGAGGTACCTCTGTGTTATCAAGAGGCAGCTGAAGGCCACAGAAACTGTGTGCCCGTTCACTTTCACATGCATTGTGGCCCCAGAGAATTTTCAGGATGGGAAGCAGAGGCTTGTTAAGTTTAAAAGATGTCATAATTACTGTCGTTGAAGGAAGACAAAGGAAGCTGCATTCACAAGGTTGTGCAAGGATATGTTTGTGCCCAGCACTCAGCTCCACTACTTAGGATGCAGCTGCAGTTTGCTGGCGGTTTGGGGCTGTTCTCCCTAACTACCTGTAGTCTGTGTGGGTTACTGGGAGAGGTAGGCTGTTGACCTGGTGTATTATGACAGATGTCTTGATTCTTGCTTAGTACTGCAAAAGAGGAATTTTTTTTTTTAAGAGAAAGGAAAAAAAAAACCCTCTCTTGAGCATGTCATCTTCATCTTCCTTAAATCCATTATTTCAGTTTAAATTTATTTCAGCTTCTCCCTGTCTCTCTGCGTACTAAGGGTTCATAGCACTTTTGCTCCATGGAGGTTCACTGGAAATAATTTCTGATGTTCAGTAGTGGCTCAGTGGTAGTAGTTCAGTGGTACAAAACCCACTGGACCTATCAGGGGGGGCAGTTGTGTAGAGACTGCAGGAAAATGCTGGCTAGTAAGGCACCATCCCACTATTTGAATGCTGTGGTTGTTCATGCCCAGTGAAGCTGTAGGCACGAGGGGAGAAAGCTTCCATTGAACTCTGGGCTTAGCCAAACCATGCGGTGGCTTGATTGGAAGCATTTTTTTCCCTTAGGAATGAAGACATAAGAAGACCTCAGAAACAAAAAACGCATTAAATTCTCATAGCCATGTAAAGCCCCTGCAGCCACATCTTGGCACTTGCCTTTGAATCAGGAGTGTCATGTTCCCTACAACAAACAGAGAGAAATCACATCATCTGACCTGGGACTGGTCACGCAGCATAGCTGAGGATTTTGACGTTGGGGTCAGAGATGAATACATTGATTTAGGAAGGCTTTTAAAGAAAAAGAAAAAATCACCAAGTGAGCTGCAGTAGTGAAAGCCAGCAGTGATTCGCAGGGTACACGCAGGCATTCACAAGGAAAAGGCTAATTAGTCAAGTAAACGTTTCTGTGAGTGAATGAGCTATGTAGAGAGAAACGCACCAGTTCAGTATGCACGGAAGCAAAGTGTGTTTGTGCAGAAAGGCACCTCCAGCTGAGCCACCATGGGAATGCTGTTCTCGCAGCTGGGATTGTTGCTATGGAGTCCTGTGCCTTGCTGCAGTATGTATAGGAGGTGATGGATGGGAAAGAAGACAGTGCTTCAGCATTCCTAGGCCTGGGATAGATACCTCTGGCTCTGGGAACTCTGTCTTTATCCAGTTTGGTTTCTTTTTGTATTTGTTACTCAGTGGAAGGTGCAGCTCCATGCACCAGCAATGGTCATCCAGACTATGCTGGTGCTTTGTGATCCCTCTGTATAAGTCAGGGGGTCTCATGGGTGACCCTACCTGTTCCTCTGCCAGTCTGCTGTAGAGTAGTCAGACTTCTGGGGCAGAAAACTGTCATTCCAACCTTTGGTGATTAATTCCTGGAATGAACTGGCATTGTTATGGCTACTGCTGCTATGTCCTTCGTTATTCCCGAATCCAGTGTCAGAGACTGAGGTGTGTTCTCCATCTTTTGCCACACATCCTCTGTAGCGATGTCCCTCTCTCAAAGGACAGATTCACCTCCTCTTGAGAGTCTAAGGCAGAATGAAACGAATTGCCTTTGGAAATATTTTTTTGTTTGTTTTCTCTGGGAAGCCTGTTATATTTGTTTTGTCTAGCCCTCAGCTTTGAGATTGCTCCAGCTGAGTCTTCTGATCCAGGAACAGAGCCTGAACCCTTGAAGACATTTCAGAACGTTTCTCCTTTCCCTCTGTTCATGCAGATGGATGTCTAATGTCACTGACAGGTTACCCAAAAGGAATAGTCACTGTCAGCACATCAGGGCTGGTTTGGATTTAAGGATCATTAAGTGCAATTTTAACAATTACACTTAAGCCAGAGCTCATCCTGGTGGCCAGGCCCACTGTAGGCTCCTGTAGCTCTGTGCTGGGCTGCACCAGCACAGAAGGCAGGTAATGTGTGGCCATCACACTGTGTTCTTTGTTGGAATATGTCCACTTCCATGAATTCCTGCAGCCAGCAGATTGAGGCTTCAAGGACTTGTTTGTATTCAGTAGCACTGAGAAGCATCCAGCTCTTGGAGAGAATGGTTCTTAAAAATGGCTGTATCCTGCCTTTTCCCAGAATGTTAGAGAAAAGATTCTCTGAGAAGCCTGGAGTAGGTGATGCCAGTTACTGCTTTGCATATCCCTCTCAGAGAGGCTTTAGCTTGTCTGGGAAACAGAGAATGTACTTTGTATTATCTCAACATTCCCATGGATATCCTTTCCTACAGCCTGAATCTGGCCTCTTCACCTAGATGCGCTTCAGACCAGTTAGGTACCAAAAGAACTGTCCTTCAGCTGAGATCATAGACTAGGTTCTGACACAGAAAACAAGGATGACTGTTTCAAGTCAGATTAAAAACCTCACTTATTCCTCTGTCGTGTCCCCAAGAGGAAAAGAGGCAGGTGAACCTGCAGTGATGCCTCCATGATTCTCTCTATCCAGCAATCTGTGCCTGGGAGCAGCCTGAACCAGAAGCAGCACTTTTGGATTTGATGGGTGTTGCTGCTGTTATTTTTCATCACACTTTCCTGAGCCTCTCTTAGCATCCACAGCAGCACAACATTCCTGCATGGAGAAGTGCTGTTTTCAGCTGCTGTGTGTTAAGCCACTTGGTATCTCATGCTTGTAGAAAATAAGGGCTAGGTTATCCTTATTCACCTTCTTAACCCCATTCAGAATTATTGAGGATTCTCCCAGAGCCCCCATTTTTTGTCTCTCCATGGCTGAAGAGTGCTGGTTGTCTGGTGGAAGCTGTCATCCAAGATGTCTTCCTTAAGTGGTAGTAGCTAGCTATAGCTTATCATTTTAATTTATGAAGTTGAAATTGTTTTTCTTCAGCATACCACTTTTTAGTTTTCATTCATCTCAGATGCTGTATTCTTGCCCTTCAACTGCTGTCTTTTATCATTTTAGTGTGGTTATTAAAGTAGGACTTCTATTATAAAATGCATGTAATTCATCATATACGCCTAACTGTGTTATTCTGGAGCCTGGCTTATTTGCATCCTGTCCTAACCCTTTTTACCAGTCATTAAACTACTGCATTAGAAAGTGCAAGAGTGACCACATTAGAGGAGAGTGAAAGAAGCTGCACCCACTTCAGAATTGTCTGTTGAATGTCACTGAACCCAAAGTCTTGCAAGCACCATGCATTTCAAGTACTGTCAGAGGCTACTAAATAGTGCAAAGGAGCAGAATTTTGATAAAACAACACAACCCTGTATGTATTATTTGCCACATTCTATTAAAATAGAGTCTAATTTGAGAATAGTGTTTTGTCTCATAAACACAGTGTATTAAAAAGGGCTAATGTGCACTGCAGAGAGAAGGCAGGCACTGGGGAGGAAGGTGCAGTGGCTCACTGAGTGGTGTTTGTTGTTTTTTGTTACTGAAATGAAAAGGCAGTGGTGCCTTACTTGAAAACTGAGTGACTGCCATGCATACTGCAGTCAGTGCCAAAAGATGGACTGCAGTTTTGTAAGAAATTGTATACAAACTCCAGAAACTGAGAGATGGTTAATAATATTTAGTTTCCGATGCTTTGTTCCATTTCTTACAAAAAATAGTGGTTCCTTTGGATATTGGACCTGTGCAGGTGTACCTATTATAAATCCAAATTTACCTATACACGTGTGTGTGTGTGTGTGTGTGTGTGTGTGTGCATGTTCAATTTAGTTTCTAGCTTCTACCTTGGAAGAAGTGAATATGCTTTGAAAAACAGTTTTCATTTTCACTATGGTATAAAGTAAAGATAGTTCCAGCAGGTTTGAAGTTTGCTGTGAAAGGACTTTAAATACTCTGAGCAGTTGTAGAACTGCCTGAATTGGCCATTTGTCTCTCTCTGAATCCTTTACTGTGCTGCATAGAGTGCAACGCTGCCTGGATTAGGGTGTTGGCAACCAAGTGTTATAGAGCAAATACCATGTTGAGG
This sequence comes from Psilopogon haemacephalus, assembly GCA_013396835.1. Classification (NCBI taxonomy): domain Eukaryota; kingdom Metazoa; phylum Chordata; class Aves; order Piciformes; family Megalaimidae; genus Psilopogon; species Psilopogon haemacephalus. The sequence goes on along the minus strand of VWZI01012911.1, from coordinate 69,535 downwards.
AACTTCAGTATTCAGAGGGATTTCAATGACAGTGAAAGGTGCTGTGCTCACAGATACTGACATGAAATCTTGCTGGTTAGCCACAAAATAGATCCAACATGGGAAGTACAGGCTTCTTCATCCCTCTTCCAGGATGAAGTGGAGGCTGAATTATCCTGCTCACTCAATCCTCATTTCCTCTGAGCTGGGCTTCCACAGAGGTGGTGATGAGGTTTTTAGTTCTGATCAAGAGTGAATTAGTTCAAAGGCAGAAAGACAAAGGAAAGAAGCTGCCGGAGCCAGCAAGGACCCAAGCCAGACTGACTCCGCAAGCAGACTGGCTATCTGGATGTTTTGGGAACATTCTCAAAACATTTTTTTTTCCTCTGTCTCAGTGAAGCGGCACTGTAGGTTTAACTCTCTCTCAGCCAATAGTCTAATTTCTCACTCAAATTCTCTAATTTGCTCAAACCAACACAAAGAGGCTGATTGATCCACTTGGAGCTTGGCTGAAATAGTAAACACATTTCATGCGACACCCCAAAGACTCATCATATCATAATTGTTTGAAACTACTGCCAGGCTAGGATCACTTGAACTCATGACACACCCTCTATGTTAGATTCCCAGCACCGTCCCCCATATAAGCCTGATGTTGAAATCTGCTGTTTCCAGATCTATGTTTAGCATACCAAATGCGCTTCCAAATGCTGTGTTTTGCCCCTGGGTTTTGGCTATTCAAAAGAGTAATGTAGTATCTGCCGCTTCTGAATGTGGGTGGGAGTGGACTCACCTAGCAGGCAGCTAGAGACTGCATAACTTTTAGCTAAACTATTGTGTTTTGTTTTGTTTTCTTCCTTGACAGGATCCAACAGCTGCATCTATTTCGGACAGAGATTGTGATACAAGAGAGGGAGAGACTGTAGCCATGAACTATAAGCCGTCCCCACTTCAAGTGAAATTAGGTGAGTCTTTGCTGACAGTGAGTGGAAAGACTGAACCCAAGATCTGAAACAGGGTGACATGCTCATGGGGTTGTATAGGGATCTCCATGCATGTGGCTGAGCACGTCAGCTCAGCTCAGGCAACTCACAGAGCACTTCTTTCTACAAACTTGAAAAGATCCTGTGTTTTGGGCAATTGTAGAGGGAGGAAGTTGTGCCTTGAAGGAAAGACGTAGCTCTTTAAACCTACAGTTTTTTATCAAGCTAAGATCAAGGCTTGGCCACTTAGAGGGACTATAAAATGGAGGCTGAATGTCTGCCAACTAAAAGGAAAGGATCAGAGACTCGATCTACTACTGGGAAATGATAGAGGTATGTTACTGTGAAGGGGAGGACGCATAGGTCTGCAAAGGTTGACATACAAATACTTGAGCTATTTCTGAGCAGTATTTTTTAAGTTCTGGAGGCAGAATCACCCAGTTTACTTCCTCAGAAGACTTATGTTTATGAGAGAGTTTCAACCACAAATGGTGTCCTGCATCCAAAACCTGAAGCACTGTGGAGCCACACAGCCTCAAGAAGCTGATGAAGGACAAGTTGATCCGACAGCATGGTTTCTACTCAGATTCACAAAAATGAGAATCTAAATCTGGAAACTTTCTCAATAGGAATAGGAGGCAGTCACCTCACTGTCCTTCAAATCAGAACAAATGGCATTGAGAGGATGCTGCTGGAGCTGGCTGAGGGTGGCTGTGCCATGCTGGGGGATGCTCTGAAGGAAGTAGGTACCCATGTGTTCAGTGACATAGCTCTGGCCCCTACCAAATGGGGGATAGTGAAGGTCAGCCATCAGCTAGTGTTTGAAGAAGATTTGGGAAACTGGGGGGGCTGATACGTGGTTGTGAAGAGGTGTTCTCAGCAGAGAGGTCTCAGCCAAGAGCCTGCATTACTAGTGCATGCACTAGTGTTTGCCTCCTTTATAAGAGGAACACAAGGTAAAGGCTGGGTTTCAAGGCTCTCCCTGAGTACGTTGCAAATAGAATAATCACAAATCTGGTTATAGCAGTGTAGAAAAGAATGTCGTAGAATATCACAGAGTGTCATAGATGAAAAAGGAAAAGAGTTGCATAGCTAAGATTTCACCTGAAAGAGTGACTGGGAAGGAGAGGGTGGAAAGTTTGATATGCAAATGCAACAAGATTATGCAGCAAAGTGGAGGACCTTGAGCTACTGATATGAACAAGTTAATTTTGACATTGTATCTGTTTCATAATTGAAGTCCTAAAAACTGTAAAATCAGAGTCTGCTTTTCTGGAAAAGTCAGGGAGCAGCAGTATGTGTTAATGACAGCACAACTCACAGTTTGGGAAAAGATTCACTGCCAGCTCACCATATAATTCCAGGATACTTTTTCACCACCAGGAGGGTTCTGTAATGTTATTAGAGAACTGCTGCAATAGTTTTTTTTGGATAATATAGCATCAGGAGGCAGGTTGGAGAGTAATTGGTACTATTATCGATAAGTCTGAGATATTTTGCATTTCTTGACAGTAAAAATATTCTCCAGAGATACACTGACATGAGAGGAAATGTACTATTTTGGAGTCTGCTTTGGTAAGTCATGAGGACATTGTAGGAAACCTGATCAAAAGAAATAGATTTGGGTTCAAAGATAAGTTCAATTTGTGCAAATTAATTAAAAAGGTAATTTGAGGTGTATATGTTATACAGCTCTGTTTTTGACAGTAGTTTCATTTATATGTTCATTAATAACTTTGGCACAAAAAGTAGAGACTTAAAATTTAGTCTTAGTATATTTGAGAGGCTTCAGTACCACAAAGACTCAGAAATACCACAGAGAAAACTGGGATATAGGACTGAGAAAAATACAATAGGAGAAACTCAGTCTATTGTAAACTGGATTGTACCAATCAGAAATGAGTAAGGGGAAGCCTGTTACATTAGTTGATTGCAAGGCAGCTGTTAAAACAGACTGATAAATGAAAATACTCCATAGTCACACTTTTCCAGAGCTTGCCAGCTCTTCTCCAAACACAACAGAATAATTTGCAGCCTCTGCTTTTCCATGTAGGGAAAAACTGATTTTGTTTAGCCACCGTGGAATGGTACTATCTATCAGTGAAGGGACAAAGGGAGGTTTTGGGATAGAGGCATACCACTGCCAGGATCTTCTTTCCAGCTAGTGACCTGCCTAGTGAATACTCACAGCTGACCACAATACAGTTGTGAAGGTGAAACCCACCTCTATAAAAGCAGTTGTCTTGCAAGGATAATGAGTACTTTCTTGCCTTAATTCCAGAGGGAACTCTGCTTGAAAACCCCTCTCTCTCTGCCCATAGAAACAGTGTGCCTCTTCAATTATATGAACAACTATCTAATGGCATTTGGATTGACTCTCTGCTCTTAGCCATACCCACATGAGCTTTAGGTCACCTGCAGCAAAATGAGGCTAAGGCTATAGTCTGTAACACACCTTTAATCCGCATCAGCTCCTGCTGACGCTGTTAAAATCTGCCCAGCTTTTATAGTTTTCAAGCAGTTCAGTGGCTTACACCTCTCAGCTCTAGCCCCTGTTCCTCCAAGGAGAATTTTCTTGTCTCTTCTGCATTAAGCATGTCAGGACTTTGTTTTTTAAATCTCTTTAAGGCTAGACAAAGTTAAGGTAGTATATAAATATTTAATAGCTTAACTGGCAGAGCCATTGTTGGGGACGGTAGCAAGTAGAGTTTTAATGCTGTTGCAGGTTGTCTGTGTGGATAGTGACATTTTTCACTGTTACACCAGAATCAATTGTTCAAATGTCAAATCCTTTGACAGAAGGCTGATAAATGTCATTTTTCATTTTGTGAAGATTTCTATGTAAATCTGTCATATGTGCTTGCTGGAAGCTTGGTTCAAGTGAGCTCAATTAAATACCAACCCAGCATGAATACAACTTTTGCTTCCGGAGGCTGCAGTAATTGAAGTCTAACAGAGTGTGCTGTGCTGCACACATTGAACACAGGTTTGTCTTGCTGTTTGAGTGCTCTTTTCCTTGGTTGTTTCTCCCTCTCTGAATTACAACACATTTGGCTACATGTCAGTTAGGCACAAGAAAAACTTCACAGGTAGATTATACTTCTAGTGATTCTCTAAATATTACACCTGATTTCTAAGTGGAACAGTAGAACATCTTGCTGATGGGGCCACGTTGAAAGAGGGGGGGAACCTCACACCAAAGAGAAATAACATCTCCAGTTCATGTAGTTTGTAATTTTAAACTCTTATTGGTATTATCCCTATTACATATTTATTTTCTTTCTGAAAGGAACTGCAAGGTTCAGCCATGCTTCTTTCTTTCTTGGATGAGGAGTTCCCAACAGCACTGGAGGGGATGGGTGTGCATTAGTGCTTAGGAGATGTCTCAAGCATATCCTTATTAGGAGGCATATCCAGATGGAGCACATACTACAAACCTTTTGAAAACAGAAGAGGGTTGTGATAAGGAGAGAGGGAAGAGCAGAATAATCCCTAAGTGTAAATCTCAGAGGCTCTGTAGCTGCTGGTAGGCAACGAATCCTGATGGAATCCCCAGGAGATGAGATATTATTTTAATGAAGCTTGTGCCATCTGTTTTTCTATTTTGCATTTTTAATTTCCCTTTTTTCTGCTGAAATCCTCATCCAGACGGTCTGACTTACCTAGCAGTCAGTGATATTACGGTTTGTGCTAAAACAGAACAGGCAACAAGGCAACTGGTTGAGTGCTACAGAATAATCTGCAGTGGTGATGAGGGATTGTAGCAGTAGCATCTTCATCAGTACATCCACCACACCAGGAGCTTAGCAGTAAATCTCCTGCAAGTTCATCTTCAGATGAAGAGAGAGAGAGAGGCAGGCAGATAGAAACACTCGTAGCAATCCCTCCGAGATACCTATTGCCTTAGATGTAAGCACCTCCTTTCCGTGGGCTAAATAGAGAATCAGGCACTGGTTTTGGAAGGTTACTCAGTGAAGTGCCTACAAGTATGTGAAAATTAGTGTCTCAGTTGGGCAAACTGGGTGCCATCTTAAGACTGAGTTACATTCAGATGAGGTCTCCTGCCGTATGCCCAAGAGGAAGGCAGATTCATATTGATGCAGGCTTCAAAGTGTTTATGGGGTTTGGTTTAGATTGTCTTTGCAAAGCTTCTTGTTTACAAAAAATTTTTTTAAAAATTGAACGTTTCAGATAATTGTCCTTTTTTCTTACTAGTTTTTTTGCCCTCCAAGCTTATATCTTGTGCTGGTACTTAATACCAAATAGCACGGTGGCTGATAAGGAAAAGCCAGTGTCACAAAGTTGCCTCTGGTGTAAGCTGCTGTAGCTCAAGTACACTTCCATCAGCCGAAGCAGAAACGTTTCTTGCTTCAAGAGGCAGGAAGCTGTTGTAACACTAACAGAGCAGAGCTCTTTCATTAAGTAATGGTGTACTAACATATTCCCTCTACCAGCTGTATTACAGCACAAAGCCTTTTTTCCTGTATGAGACACTGTGCAGATCGCACTTCAAGCACATCAGCCACAGCTCAGCTTCTGCTGGGAAGGGAATTCTGCCAGCTGGGAACCTGGACTTACTGGTAGGAGAGCAAATGAACAGCCGTAGCTCAGCCTGGGCCAAGCTATGCTAGCTCAGGGAGAGGTGAAGGAAGTCTTAGTGGAAAACATTGTTCTCTGACAAATACAGTTTAAACATTCTAAGTTTCAACTTTGTGATGGCAGAAGAGTTCAAATCTCTGTTTTCCACTCTCTCTAACTGGCCACAGGGATTCTGCATGGAGGCACAAACTAGGTGCATCCGCTTCCAAGCACTGAATTATTTTACCTTGGCTATTGGGTCAGTTCTTGCTGGTTAACAAACAAGATTCACAAAAACCCCAAGCAACTAACTGGACTGATATTCACACGGAGCAGGAAACTCAATAAAACAGCGACAGAAACCCTGTCACAAGGAAATACTTCATGATGTTCCCTGGTGTGTTTGACTTGGTCAAAATAGAGGATCTAATTGATGACTGGGCCACATCTCAGTGGAGACTGAAGTGAACAGAGGAGATAATCCATTTGGGGACACAGGCTCGTGACATATCTGTGGTGTTAGTTCCTGCCTTCCAGCCTGCTGCTGTGCTTTCATGGCAGATATTGAATTGCTGTACCAGCAGGGAAGACAACTACTGGGAATATCAGTCAATGAACTGAGAACTGCAAAGCCCACAACAAACTTGTGCATTTCTGGTTGAAATGTTGCAGATGGTCTCTAATCTCTGTAAAAGATGGACTGCCCTTATCTCCATGCAGCTCCTGAAACTGATCTTTCAGTTGGTGGTTATTTAACCCTCTCTGCTAGGTTTGGGTGTGGGTTCAGAACTTGTTTTAAAGCATCTCAATCATAAATCCACAAAATGCACAGCAGAGCATCCTATCCCAGTGCTGTTCTAACAGAAGAATGCCATACTTGTCGATTCCCTCCCAGGGCTGCTCTTCCCACAGGTCAAGATGAACTGGTGCTGTGAGTTGCAGTTCCATACAGAGCAGGCAGAGATGTCTTGCAGAGGCTAAATGACTGAATACCAACCCACATGCGTGGCTCCTGCTCTGCTTTGTCTCTTCCTAGTCTGCTTCACAGCTTGTGACTTGGGAGTTTTTCATACGGAAAACAGAATAATGAGGAGAGATTTTAGCAGGCTGGAAAAATCAATGCCATTAGTGTATCCTTTTGTCAGTACCTCAAGTACTGTACTATTCCCAGTTGCTCTTCTGTAACAAGGCGATTAATGCTAATTAGGTACAGCAGCTGTTGTTTCTGGGAAGAAACTCTGTAGGTAAATTAGGGAAACATTTCATAAAAAAGCTGTGTTCCAGCTCTGTTGACAAAACTGCACATATCCATAACTGTTTGCATGGCGACCTCAAGTGACATCATTATCTTAAGTGCACAAAGCCATTTTGCTCCCCTGGGAGCACCCATTTCCTTGAACTCAGTCTGTACTTTGCATGGGGGGCACGAGTAATATGGAAGCTGGAGTGCAGTGGCAATGTACCACTACTATTGATTTTCCCAATGAAGATATAAGTGCAGCCTACCACTTGGGAGTCTCCTGGGGCTTGGAAGGAATTTATTTAAACATTTGTGTGTTATTATTCTTCCCATTTATAAGAGAGATTGCATACACAGATTTATTGCAGCATCCTTCTTGTAGGATCACTCCAGCTCATCTTTGAAGGGGATGAGAGAGTGCATCACGTTAAGGGCACCGTCCGCAAACAGAGCGGCAAGCACTGGAGCAGGATAGGTAGTTGTGACAGGCATAGCATTGCAGATTAGTTAGAGAAGAAATAGAAGAGCATAAAGGAAGAGGTGTGTGAAACAGTGTAGCTACACAGACACTAGTAAAGAGTGAAGCCTTTATGAAAAACTGGATGAGAGCAATTCTATGGAGTTTATGGGAGAGCCCTGGGCACCAGGGAGTGGGCAAGTGGGTGAGGAGGAGGGAAGGGAGATACCAGTCAGTAAATCTCATGAGCAAAGTATGAGCACATGATTACAAGCATGGTGTGTCATGATGTTACCAGATGAGCCTCATCTTTCTGCCACTGCAGTTTGCTCCATTTGTTTTGCCACCCCAGCAGGCCTTTACTGACCTTTCCCAGACCCCCACAATTAATGTGCAGCTCTCCTGTGACAAGCTGCTGGGTACCCACACACCTCACAAACCGATAGACACACACCCACTCACATTTCTATGGCACATACCACTCTTAGATAATACATCTCCAGATCGAAAGTTGTGAAGGAGGAGGCTGCAAAATAGCTGAATCATTTTGCTTTGTAATATCTGAGCATCCTTTTGGCACTCGATGTTTTTACAGCATCTCTAGGTTTGACAATCTAGAAGAGAGAGCTAATCCTGAATATCTGCTTCTACACAAATTATTTTGCTTTGTAATGAGAATGAGACAAAGCATCTGGAGTCCGAATAGGTATTTTGTGCATGAAGCAGAAGACCAGAGTTGCAAATTGCACGTTGTCTTCCTTGCCCTGATCCACCATAATCTGTGATAATCTCAGATACGAGAAGCAGCTCAGAAGGTTGTGAGGCAGAACAAATTAATCAGATTATTGAGATTCTCTGATGGAAGGAAGGGAGAATTCAGTAATTGAAGTAGTGATGAGAATAGAAACTACCTGGAATAGCAAAGCCTAACCCCAGCAAACATCACCACAGCAGGGATAGTCAGTTGGTCTGTCCAGAGGTCTCACTACACAGTATGCATTATTCTCATCACAAGTACGCACAGAACTGATATCCGCAAAGGTCATGTTGCAGACATTAAAAAAGACTAATATCAGCTGAGTTGATGAGGCTGCCTGCTCAGGTGTTGGCATCTTTGACAAAATCAACACAGAGAAGGGCAATAGTTTTCTGCCTTCTCTTAGCCCTGTATCCTTAAATGTAGGTTCCACTTGATCCTCTGGCCCACTGCAAGGTAGCATTTCCCCAGTCCTGGATTACCCTGGTGTTAATATTTATGTAATTCCTTCAGATGTCTCCCAGAGTTCCTGTGTAGCCCCCATGGGAAGCAAGGAGAATCCAGTATAAACAAAGTAAGCTGGCTCCAGTGCACACCACAGCATCTATGGACAGTGTTGGATGGTGCATTTTTTAAATGTTTTTGATTTATTGATGATGAGCCTTAAACTGTGCCTCGTAGTTAATAATTTAATTTGTTCTGACTGTCCCATGATACAGGCTTCCTGTTTGTCTTCTCTGTGCAACACTCAGCTCTCAAACAGTAGAAGGGTTGCTGTCTGCTTGTTGAATGTTGAGGCTAAAATGTTCTAGCAGGAGACCAAGCTCTTTGCTCTTTTAAGTAGCAATATCACACAGAAATACTCTCTGACTTTGCACTTTTAAGTAGCAATACTACACTCAAACCGAAGGGATTTGTGCCAGTATAGGAAGTTCCCTGTGATTCTTGTTTTTCTTAATTGCTGTCCTTATGTACAGAGGATGCTTGCAGCACCCTGAAAACTTTATATTCCTTTTCTGAGACATTAAGAGATCTTTAGATACTCAGAGCTTGGTGTGCCACAGCACAAGAGTAGGATAAATGAGAATGTCCACCAATATTGTGTGGCCTGTCAGTAGCAGAGTCACTTTTAGGTTAGTGTAGCATAGAAGTTCAGACTTAGCTGAGCCTGAGCAGAGAAACATCCAAGGAGCCATCCTCTTCTAAACCCAGAGACAGTCTTAGCTTCAAGAATAGCAGACAGTGTTACACGCAACTTTGCACAGCAAAGCCTGTGTGACAGGCCCAGCAAGTGATGGAGCTAAAATGTCCTCTAACTGGCCAAGCTTTTAATCTGGCAGTCAGGGAGATGTACCACATGAAGTCATGGAGAAGAGGCAGGATAGAAGCAGCAGGAAAAAGCTAATCATGGGTTTTGCCCAGTCAGCAAAGGTCAGACTTCAACATGTTCTTTGGGTTTGGTTGAGCAGTCTGGTAAGGAAAGCAGAGGGCAGCTCAGAAGAAACCAAGGGGATTTAGAAACCAGGTTGGCAGAGTCCCTTGGGAGGCAGTCCTGAAGGGCCAAGGAGTCCTGGAAGCCTGGATGTTCTTCAAGAAGGAAGCCTTAGAGGCACAAGAGCAAGCCATCCTCACATGCTGAAAGACTACTAAGCAGCCAGAACAGAGCTTTTGCTGCAACTCATTTCAAAAATGAGAGTTTATAGCATCTGGAAGAAAGGGCAGGCCAGTCAGGAGGGAGCATGAAGGTACCATGAGCCTGTGTAGGAAAAAAGATGGAAAGACCAAAGCCCAACCAGAACTTAATCTGGCTTCTGCTATTAGAGACAATGAGAAATGTTTCTACAAATGCATTAGCAGTGAAAGGAGGACTAAGGAGAATCTCTGTCATAGAATCATAGAATGGTTTAGATTGGAAGAGACCTCAAAGATCATCCTGTTCCAACCCCCCACCACAGGCAGGGACACCTCCCACTAGATCAGG
>VWZI01012911.1:0-44297 GCA_013396835.1 Psilopogon haemacephalus | reverse complement strand
TTTTTTTTTGGGTCTACTGTGTTATACAGTAAGGTCCAGCAAGTGGCTTTGATTTAAACCTGGGTTCAGTCGAGTAGCAATTATGAGAGAGCATTTGCAGAAGTTCTTTACAGGTGAAAAACTTAATTCCCTCTGTCTCTTTGAAATACAAGGGAGGGAGTATGTCCATTTCGTGGATTACATTTTGTAGAGTTCAGTTTGTAAACTGAAAATTTTTGGGTAGACTTTTCAGAATAGGAATAATTCCCCAGGTATCTAACTGTCTTCTTCTGACTAGCACAAAAAAATACTCTTTAAAAAATACAGGAAAATACCAAATAAATCCCTTTCTGAAGGTTAATGTGAAAAATGACTTAGAAGACCCTGTATAAATAAAATGGATACTGTTTTGACAGTAGTAGATGAGGTCTTTTTATGCAACATTTTGCAGCCATTAGGATTAAAAGTCTCAGTCCTTAAAAATTAAGTGAAAAAGCACAGGCTGAATCACAGTAAGATGCCCTTGTGAGCTGGGAGCTGTGACAGTAGATGCCTTTGAAATCAGTGCAGAAAGATGTTCTGAGATGAACAAAGATGAATTGCTGCCTGCTGCTACTTAGCAGCAACCTGTCTAAATAAAATGGCTGCAGACAGAGCTTAGGCAGAGGACTGGGAGGCAAGAACCACAGTTTTCTGCTCCCCTTGCGTGCGTGGCTGTAAGGTAAACCACTTAAGTAGTTTCTCCCAGCAGTAAAATACCACTTAGTGTCTTACAAAGATTAGTCACAATTACGTCGTGCCAGTAAGCAGCAAAAAGCTCTGTGTTCAGAACAGAGCTGCCTGGGATGTTTTTCCCTAAAAATGTAGAGGTTTTCTTTGTTAGATGGCTAACTGCAGTGGGTGCCCTGCTCTTCCACAGATGAGAGTCCAAAAGCTGTTGTAAACAGGAAGTCATTCCTTCCTGTAACCACATGAGGATCAGACAAACGAGAGATGGATGGCATGGGGATGGGGACTTGCTGCCGGAATACAGAGCTGCGTTTTGAAATGATTGTGGTGTGAGTAGGTGATAGCTTTGGTCAGAACCAGAGCGTTCATTTGCCTGTCTTCCTCTGTGCTAAGCATGGTGCTTCGTTTTGGTGTGTGCTTCCTGAAGGAAAACTCCAAAAGCAACAGCAGCCAAACCATCAGAGACCTCTCTGTAAGTTACACAGCTAGCAGTCTAGGTGAACATTACCCAAGAATGAGCCCTGTTTACTGGGACTGCTCGTTGTAATAGCTCCTATACAAGAATTCAAGGGCTGAATCCTTGACTAAGAGATGTAAGTATTGTCTTTGTACTCCCTAGATCATTTACAAGTTCTTTGTCTGGTCAGGCCTTCTTGGGATATGAAGGGAGCTTAAAACTGCTCAAAGCCTATACTAGCTAGAGCAAAGCAGTGGCCAGATCAATAAAACAAGGAAGTGCACCTACTTAGATGTTTAAAGCCTTGTCCAACAGGAAAATAGATGTATGTGCTTGCCTTTTCTAGCCAGTTCTCAAAATGAGACATAGTTAACAATTTTCCCCAAATTTGACTGGGTCAGCACAAATAATGTACTTTAGCTAAAAATTCTGTGTCTTGCCCAAGTTGGTAGTTTGATGACCCTTGCTTATCTGAACAGCGTTTTCTGATACTGGGTGAAACAATCCTGGTTCAGGTGACCCGTTCTGAATAATCATCATTGACATCTGCCATGTGTCATCTTGAAACCATATTTCCTGTATTCAGAACAGGGGCCTGGCTGCAGACAAATTGATTTTGTTTCTTCTGCCCCTGTTTAGTAAAATCGGGGTTTATTTTACCTTTCTTTGCAATGCAGGGAGTTGCAGCCATCAGCACCACTGATGCTACTCAGATGGTCACAGATTAGGCTCTACAAATCTCTCCGGGGAGCACAGCCCTCACCGGGACCAGCATGACCCTGGCATAGAGATTTCTGATACTTCCCTTTCCGTAGAGACTGCAGTCAAAGCCCCTATTGATGTACGTACCTTGAAATCTCTCCAAGAAGTGACACAGTCCTCACTAACAAATACTCTCAGTCAGAGGTGAAAGATAGTGAGGGTTTCAGTGTTAACTGGATGCATGCTAATGTTGTTTAGCTAAATGATGCAAGTAAGCTGAAATCAGGACTCAGGATTGAAGTGGAAGTTGTAGTCAGTGCTCTGTTCTTTCTCCCTCTGTTTGCTCACGACTCTGTTCATCATTCAGCAGGGTCTGGACAGGCAAGATTAATTTTATTTACCGTGTAACTTAAATTCTAGCTTGCTTGAGAAGGTAGAATTCACCAGGGAATCTCTGCAGTCCTCTGAAACTGTTTGGCTCACCATGGAGAGTAGAAGGGCAAATACATCCCAAAATCTCATCTCATAGACCAGAAGATGCAAAAATACAACTGTCATAACAGATTAATTTTTCTTTGCCTTCCCACTGCAGCAGTTCCCATGGAGCCACACTGCATTATCCTAGTAACAGGAAGCTGTATCTACTCATCAGGCAGGTCAAGCTACTGAGTTAGCAAGGTTTCAGGCAGCAGCTAGAAGACAAGATGCAGTCAGCATCTATGTGCTTCCAAGCCACAGTGAAAGGGAAGCAAATCAGCCTCATCTACTAGTAAATGACATTTGTGCCAATTAGTCTGCCTCAGTTGAGGAGGATGCACAAAGTCAAGCACAGTGGCAAGTGAGAGGCATTGGCATACTGAAGCACTCTACACCTACCACTGTCTGACCATAGCCAGGGTCAGTGACTCTTGCAGCAAATGGAAACCACAGATTATGGGAGATGTGACCCTGCAGATAGCTCTTCAGCATAGTACAAAATGATGTTCAGTGAAATCTTGGGTCGTCTGCTTTGCTTGATAGTACCAAAAGAGTAGTTCTGCAGGGGGCTACAGGATACTTCTGCTTATGGCTGCTTTTACCATTTCTAGTTTGGGGCAGCACCAATGTCCCACCTACATAGTGTCATGCACCAAAGAAGCTGTACATCATTTCATTTTTTAAAAACAGGAAAACATTAAAACTGGTTATGATTTTGTTTAAAGCGTAAAGCCAGAGGAATAATTTTATGGACTGATGCAAGCCTGATTTTTAACGTGGACATGTTCATGTTAAGTCCATTCTGCTTCACATGCTCCATTATTATTTTCCCTCATATCATAAAGCAGCTAGGCAGGTCCACCCAGCTGAACAAGTAACCATTTTAAATTGCACTAAGTAACATGGCTGTGCTTCAAATCCTTCATTAGAGCTGTAGCTATTCCCACTGTTAAGAGGAGAATTCAGCCTCTCTCAACTTAGACATAATTTTCTCTATCTGAGGTTCCCTGTGGGAGTGTGCTTCATTTGTCAGCATACGGTTATTTGCCTGTCCTCTCACGCGTACTAAATCAGGTAGGTGAAAGCACACCATGGCACCAGGACAGGGATGGTTTGCTGAGTGCTTAACATGCTGAGGCACCATTTTCTTGAGGACGTTTGCATTCAGCAAATGTATGACCATTGTCAGACAGGACACAAAGCCAAGCCAGTAGTGGTCCTCATTATGTCTGCAGCATGCATTTCCTTTGCTCCTTTATATTTAAGAGTTATTTCTGCCTTACTGAAAGCTTTGTGGGCTTCTTTGGCTGTAGTTTTGTCACCACTAGAGCTTACCTTGCAGCAGCAGCACTTGGAGCAGATGCTGCATGGCTCAGATCGGGGTCAGTGAGCAGAACATGCTAATGTGACATTAGCACAAAGGTAGTAGCTTGCTCTGAGCAGATGCATCTTTTTTTCTTTAAATGGTTTTAATGCCACAAGGGGACAAAGAGTCTTAAAGGTGAAGTGGCAAGGTGCACAAGAAAGGGGGGAGTGATGTGATGTGGTTAGCAGGTCCAGACATTGTCCCAGGTGCTGTTCAGAGCAGTAGAGTGATGTTAAAAGGCTCTCGGGCCCCCTCCCTTCACAGGCAAACACAAGAATGCACACATGTGCTGTCGCCTGGGTTTCTCTTCTGAACAACATTGAAAATTTGTTAAAGTGGAACTGGTGCCGCCAGATTCCCCAGAGCATCAGGCTGACAGCACAGCCCTCTGTGTGCTTCCAGCTCTCCAATGAAACAGAAGGTAGTACTGCTTTGCTCCACTCAAGCATGCTGCCAGGTAGATGACCTGTGGTGGATGCCAGGTGCCCACCAAAGTTGCTCTTACCACTTACCCTCCTCCTTTGGACAGAGGAGAAAATACAGTGAAAGCTCATGGGTCAAGATAAAGATTGGGAGAGGTCATTCACCACTTAGTGTCAAAACAGCCTCCACTTGGGGAAATTAGTTTAATTTTTTACCAGTCAAATGTGAGTCAGGTAATAAGAAATAAATATTAAGAATACCTTCCTTCCACCCCTCCCTTCTTCCTAGTCTTATTTCAGTCCTGGCTTTCTCTTTTTGCTCCCCTTGAAGTGGCACAGGGAGACAGGGAGTGGGGGTTGCAGTCAGTTCATCACACGCTGTCTGCCAGTCCTTCCTCCTCAGACATACTTCTCACACTCTTCTGCTGGTCCAGCATGGAGTCCTTCCCACAGGAGACAGTCCTTCATGGACTTCAACATGAGTGCTTCCCACAAGCTACAGTTCATTAATTGCTCCAGCATAGGTCACTTCCAGAAAATGCAGTCCTTCAGAAACAGGCTGATTGGGCCAGCAGTGTGCCCTTGTGGCCAGCAGAGCCAATGGCATCCTGGGATGCGTCAGGAAAAGTGTGGCCAGCAGGTCTAGAGAGGTTCTTTTCCCTCTCTACTCTGCTCTGATGAGATCTCACCTGGAATACTGTGTCCAATTTTGGGCTCCCCAGTTCAGGAGAGACAGGGAGCTGCTGGAAAGAGTCCATCAGAGAGCCATGAGGACGACTGGGGCACTTGAGCATCCTCTCTATGGAGAGAGACTGAGAGCCCTGGGGCTGTTTAATCTGGAGAAGAGAAGAATGAGATGAGATGTCATCAATATCTAGAAATATCTGAGGGGTAGGTGTCAAGTGGCTGGGGCCAAACTCTTTTCACTGGTCAGCTGCAATAAGACATGGAGCAGTGGCTACAAACTGGAACATAGAAGCTTTCATCTCAGCATGAGGAGAGACTTCTTTACAGTGAAGGTGACAGAGCCCTGGAACAGGCTGTCCAGGGGGGATATGGAGTCTCCTTCTCTGGAGACCTTCAAAACCTGCCTTGATGAATTCCTGTGTGAACTGCCCTAGGGGATCCTGCCTTGGCAGGGAGGTTGGACTCGATGATCTCTGGAGGTCCCTTCCAACCACAGTGCTGTGATTCTGTGTTCTAGCTTGAGTACCCATGGAGCCACAAGTCCTGTCAGAAAACCTGGACCAGTCCTATCTCCACTGGTTAAAAGGCCCTGCCAGAAGCCTGCTCCAGTACGTTTGCCATGGCATCAGAGGCTCCTTAGGGCATCCACCTTCTCCAGCATGGGATTCTTCATGGGCTGTAGATGGATCTGCTTCACCATTAACCTCCATGGGCTGCAGGGAGACAACTAGTCTCAACATGGTCTTCATCATGGACTCAGGGCACTCTCTGCTCTGACACTTAGAGCACATCTTACCCCTCCTTATTCACCCATCTTGCTGTTTGCAGGGTTCTTTCTCTCACATATTCTCCCTCCTCTCATCCAGCTGCTGCTGTTGTACAGTCACTTTTTCCTTTCTTAAATATGTTATCACAGATGTGTTACCACAATCACTGATGGACTTAGCCTTGGCCAGTGGCAGGCCCATGTTTGATCTAGCTGTCATTGGCTCTGTCAGACATGCAGGAAGCTTCTAGTGACAGAAGACACCCCCATAGCCCCCCTAGCTATCAAAGCCTATTTTATATGAACCAAATATATTACCCTAGCACAGCAACCCTTCTAGTAGTCAGACAGTATCCTCAGACTTAAAGGCACATGCAGGCTGCACCATATCCACCCAAACTCCTCTGCTCTGTCCTGCTTGTTCAAGTAAGTGTCTCTTGGAAAATTAGTGAAAAGGCACCAGGAAGCTGGATTTGGTTAAAGCTGTCTCCCACAACTGTACCAGCCCTGCTGGTACTGCTCATGATGGCTCTGCAAGCCATCACACCTGTACCCATGGGGTGCACAGTCACACTTGACTGTTTCATGTTGATTTCAGTAGGCACAATGGTAAAATGTACAACAGCCAAATGAAACTAAAACTAAACAACTTACTGCAAATACTTGCAAATGCCATGTAAAGAGAGCATGATTTGACCTCTACTGTATGAGCTTTTCACTGATCATCCAACAGCAGGCTTACCAGACACAAAATAAGCAGTGGCTAGGAAAAAACAGTCTTCTATTTTTTAATTTCTCCTCTTATGCTCTGTTTTCTTTGTATTTGGCAGGAGTGCCTCTTTACCCTTCCTCATTCTTCTTGTCTTCATGGAATTATAGAGTGGGTTAGGTTGGAAGGGACCTCAAAGATCATCCAGTTCCAACCCCACACCATAGGCAGAGACAGCTCCTACTAGAACAGATCGCTCAAGGCCTTATCCAACCTGGCCTTGAACACCTCTAGGAAGGGAGCAGCCACAACCTGCCTATGCCAATGTCTCACCACCCTCACTGAAAAGAACTTCTTTCTAACATCCCATTTAAATCTCCCCTCTGCCAGTTTAAACCTATTACCCCTTGTCTTGTCATCACAAGACCTTGTGAATAGTACCTCCCCAGCCTTCCCATAGGCCACTTTCAGATACTGGAAGGCTACTATAAGGTCTCCTCGAAGCCTTCTCTTCTCCAGGCTGCAGAGCCCAAACTTTCATAGCCTGTCCTCATAGCAGAGGTGCTTCAGCCCTCTGATCATCTTCATGGCCCTCCTCTGGACTGGCTCCAACAGTTCCATGTCCTTCTTGTGTTGTGGGCTCCAGAACTGGACACAGAAGTTCACTACATGTGCTGGAACACTGCAGGCAGCACAGGTCATGAACATGGAGGCCCTTTTCATAGCCGGCACCAGAAAGTGCCAAGTGCTGAGGATAAGCTATGGCTGTTCACTCAGGTGGGACAATGCCCTCAATGTCTTGGTCAAAACAGCAGCCTTCAGAATGGGGGAAATACTTGGGAATTCACATCTCATCTTGGGAATGTACATCTCATCTAAGTCAAATCCCCATTGAGAGACTCGGAAGGAAAGAGCATCTTCTCTTAGGTTGTCAGCCTCTGAGAATTGCTCAGGTTTCACAGAAAGGTTAGCACAGTTGAGTCAGTGTAGGTTCGTGATCTTAGGATTCAGGTTCATGTAGGTGTAGTGCCAGCCAAATGAGACAGACTTTAAAGAAAAATGCCATTTACTTATCAAGGCTGGACTATGGTTCTTTATACCACCTTGTCTTTACCATGCAGGTTACGGTCTGATCACAGATTCCATGAGAACTACTTTACTTTGTGGAATTAGGAGGCTTTGTTAAAATGTTGGACCCTGAAAGTCACATCTTAGGAAGTGCTAAATCAGTCATGTTTGTTAAAAAAGTACTTGGATTCTTGCAGTTTGGGAACCCAGTGTTCAAAGTAACATCCAGAGGTGAAGTCCAGGTGAGCTGCAAGACAGGGAAGGAGTTCAACACTTAGAAATCTGTCTCACAAATCCCACCTGCTACACAAGGAGGAAGCACCAAGGAGAAAACAGGCACTGAAAATCTCACTCTGTTCCTTATGGACCCAATGGTTGATGTGCAGGGCTGGAATTTGTAGCCCAGAGTCTGGCATCCAAGAGCACCCTTGGGTGATGGTGGAAGCAGCAGTAGTTGTAGTACTAGTAAGGCTCAAATACTAGGCTTCCTTGCCTCAAAGCCTGACATAGCTCATGCACATCACTACCTTCCATGAGCTTGTCCTGACACACTGTCCTGTGTTAACACATCCCACTCTCACAAACCCTCAGACAGGAGGAAAAGTAACACAAAAAAAATCTCTGGATTGATATAAGGAGTTTAATGAGACCATGCACTGTACAATTACCCTAGCAAAAGCAGAAGCAGCAGCAAAACCAGTGATAGGATGGTTCCCTCCTGCCCAAGCATGTAGCAGCCCACCAAGCAGAAGACATCAACATCCCAAAACCAGAAACTGGAAGCAGCAACCAGAAAAGGAAGCCCTTTCATGTTACAATGTTAACTTCAAACCACATGATGCTTTGCTCCAGCCAGCACTTCCATTTTGAAGCTGGCATGACATCAGTGTGGTATTGAATACACAACAACAGATTAATCTCAACACATAACAAACACTGTGGCTGAGTAGGCTTCCTATGCCACCTGGAAGCCTTCATATTTTGTCTGCCAGGGACTCAGGATTCATATAATCGAAGAGGGAGATGAACTTTCAAAATAGAATAGAATAGAATAGAATAGAATAGAATAGAATAGAATAGAATAGAATAGAATAGAATAGGAATAGAATAGAATAGGAATAGAATAGAATAAGCCAGGTTGGAAGAGACCTCCAAGATCATCCAGTCCAACCTATCACCCAGCCCTACCCGATGGCACCAGGTGCCCCATCCAGTCTTTTCTTGAACAGGTCCAGGAATGGCAACTCCACCACCTCCCTGGGCATCCCATTCCAATGCAAATCACTCTCTCTGTGAAGAACTTCCTCCTAACATCCCGCCCTGGCACAACTTGTGACTGTGTCTCCTCTTTCTGTTGCTGGTTGCCTGGAAGAAGAGACCAACCCCACCTGGCTACAGCCTCCCTTTAGGTAGTTGTAGAGAGCAATGAGGTCACCTCTGAGCCTCCTCTTCTCCAGGGTAAACAACCCCAGCTCTCTCAGTCTCTCCTCACAGGGCTGTGCTCCAGGCCCTTCACCAGCTTTGTCACCCTTCTCTGGACACATTCCAGTACCTCAACATCTCTCTTGAATGGAGGGGACCAGAACTGGACGCAGTACTCAAGATGTGGCCTGACCAGTGCCAAGTACAGGGGCAGAATAACCTCCCTTGTCCTGCTGGCCACACTATTCCTGATCCAGGCCAGAATGCCATTGGCTCTCCTGGCCACCTGGGCACACTGCTGGCTCATGTTCAGCTGCCGTCTCCAGTACCCCCAGGTCCCTCTGTGCTGGACTGCTCTCCAGCCACTCTCCCCAGCCTGTGCTTAAGCACTTTGGCTCAGGACACAGCATGAATGTTCATACTGTGCTTACATTGCATTGAGATTGTTTACTCCAAGCCATTAAATGGTCAAAGTAGGGGTTAAATAAGAAATCTTGTATTGTTCAGACCCAAACATTGCAATAGGACTTGTGCTGGTTTGAACTAATTGGAGGATTTGAGTGAGAAATTAGACTATTGGCTGAGAGAGGTAAACACAGTATGTCACTTCACCAGAGTTTTACTGAGAAAGAAAAAAAAATTTTTGTTTTTAAAGTGCTGTACCCAAAACACAGATAGCAGACGANGGGTGTGGTGTTTGTATCACCTTTTTATTGTATATATCTGTAAATATCTGTTATACCTTGTAAATATTTGCTTGTATATTGTGCATTGCTGTAAATATAAAGCTTCATTTATTAACTTCCAATGTTTTTGAGTCCTAGCCGGGGTTTATAAAAGGTGGGGGGCAGGTAACTGCTAAACCACTACAGGACTCAATAATATAATGGGAATTGTTATGGGAGGAAAAGGACAGCAGAAGTCCAAGTTCATGAGCTGAATGAGTAATCTGAGTGGAAGAAGAACATCAGTGCTTGCAGGGAGCCATCAGCAAAGAGTGGAGAGCACTAATCCATTTTAAAGGCTCATACAAGCCTTAACTGCTCTGACAGAAACTAAAACCTGTTACTCACATTTCTGAGTCAGGTGCCTTTTGTGAATGACATTGCCTCTCAGTGCTGTGTGTTTGTGGTCTGTGCAGAAGCTTCTGGTGTAGATGTGTGGAACTTGGGTTGTATTTAGGGCTATAAACGTGTGCCTCCATAAACTTTATCTCTCTTTGAATAGCAAAAATTCACATAATCGTGTGTAAAATACCAGCCTTTTGCTCTGCAGACAGAAATAACCAATGTATTTGCAATGAAGAAGTGTTTTACAGTGTTTACAATTACGGTGGTGAAATACTGGCACAGGTTGCCCAGAGATGCAGTAGATGCCCCATCCCTGGAAAGGTTGGAAAAGGCTCTGAGGAACCTGGTCTAACTGAGTATATTCCTCCTCAGTACAGCAGGGTTGGACTAGATAACCTTTAAAGCACCCTTTCAACACAAACCATTCCACGATTTGCAAGTTCTAGCCCTGAAAACCTGCTCTTAAGTTTTTTACTTTGATCCTGCATCAGTCTCATGCCAAAAAGAATTAGTGATCCAATATTTTTCCTGCCAAGTTCAATGAGCATTCACTCACCTCTGCTGTCAACAGGAGCAGGACTGGGCATGGTTTACAGGAGTGTGTACCTTTTTTTTCAGGTTCTTCAGCCATGCAGCCTTGGACATGTGTCTGCCTGTTCTTGCCTGATGGAACAGAGTTGGCCCACAGTTGCACATCCCAGTAGGCATGCCACTTTTCCACAACAAGCAGAAAAAGGTGTTTTTTTTTTTCCCCAAGGGGTATAAGGTCTGCAAGGGAAAATAATTATCAGCACATTTCACACACCATGGGACAAGCAGAAGCAAAACACATTTACTATTCTGGTTCCTCAGCAAGCAGCCTGGTAAGCCTGTATTATTTGGGCATGCCAGAAAAAAATAGTTCCCAACATTTTCTTACACTCTAGAGAACATTTTTACCCAGTTTCTTTCCTGCATTACTGGCCCCATTCTTGTGTTTTCCCTACAAGCCTCGCCTGGTGTAATGCAGGCTGAGATTGGGGCAGTTAGCTTAACTGCTGCAGCTAATTACTAACTGCTCATCTGATTTTCCACAGGAAACAAGGAAGGACTATGAATCACAAAACTGAATGCTGGTTCCTATGCAAACTCATTATCCATGGGCTCCTGTTCCTGTGTCTTAATACAGCACAAATATCACAGAATCATTTTGGTTGAAAGAGACCTTTAAAATTGCCAAGCCCAACCATTAATCCAACACTGCTAGGTCACCACTTAACTCTGTCCCTCAGCAGCACATCTACATATCTTTTAAATGCCTCCAGGGATGGTGATTCAAACACTTCTGTAGACAGCCTGTTCCAGAGCCTTATAACCTTTTCTGTGAATAAAGTTTTCTTAATATCCAACTTAAACCTCTACTGACACAACTTGAGGCCATTCACTCTTGTCTTATTACTTGTGACGTGGAATAACAAACTTACTCCCACCTTACTACAGTCTACTTTCAGGTAGTTGTAGGGAGAGATCAGTTTTCACTCTCACCTAGTTTTCTCCAGACCAAACAACCCTGGTTCTCTCAGCCAGTCCTCTCCAGGTCCTTTTCCACTGGACAGCTTTCCAGCCACTCTTCCCTGAGCATGTAGTATTAGGCAGGGTTGTTGTGAACCAGACTGGCTGGATGGCGAAGCCCAAAGAGTGGTGATGCACAGAGTTAAATCCAGCTGTCCGCCAGTCACAAGTGGTGTTCCCCAGGGCTCAGTTCTGGGACCAGTTTTCTCTAATCAATGATCTGTATGAGGAGTGCACCCTCAATGAGCTTGCAGATTGCAGCAAAATGGGTGGGAATATTGATGTGCTCAGAGGTAGGAAGGCTTTGCAAAGAGATCTGGATAGGTTGGATTGATGGCCCAAGGTCAATTGTATGAGGTTTGACAGGGCCGTGTGCCTGATCCCACATCTAGGTTGGATATGAGGGAAGTTTTATTTACTGAAAGAGTGGTCAGGAGCTTGAATAGGCTGCCTAGGGAGGTGGTGGAGTCATCATCCCTAGAGGAGCTTAAAAAATGTAACACATGGCACCTTGGGACATGGTTTAATGGTTGTGTCAGGTCAACAGTTGGACTCAATGATCTTAAGGGTCTTTTCCAATTGAAGTAATTATGTGTTTTGTGGCTATTTCCTCTTGGGTTTTGAGGCTTCATGTTGCTCCCTATCCCTGTCTTCCATCTCAGGGAGCTGGGCACTTTACATACTTGCAGAAGGCTCAGCTTGAGGACCTGAATTCTAATTATGATCCTGTGCCGAGGAGTTACGAGAAATAAAGCAGCAGCTAAATTAAATCCCCTTTTGCACTGAATACATAAAGAAAGCTTGGCAATACTGTCTGTGTTTTAAAGGTGCATGTCAGCAACGAGTAGAACATGCTCTGAAAAATTAAGCAAAACAGTGTGATGTTTTAAACTACAGCTGCAAAGCATTTAACATTTTAAATAAATGAAAGCAAGCCCCCAATAATCGAGGAGAGAAAAAAGACAGAGGACATCAGAGGTTGCCAGGAGGAGAAGCAGAGAAGTCTGCAACACTTTGTGCTGTAGAATGTGTTGGTCTGGTGAGTCGCTTCCTAGGGAAACAGTAATGACTCAGGCCGGGTGTCAAGCTAGACTGATCTAATGCTAAATGATGGTGCCGCTTTGATGGAGACACTTCTCTGCCCACACTGGTCCTCTCAGCAGCAGCCTCAGTAGGAGGAGAAAAAACCAGAAGGTTAAATTTCCCTTGCCCAGCACAAAGCACTGTCTTAGGGTTCATATAACAGCCAGCTCCATATAAAGACAGGGGCTCTGCCTCAGTTAGGTCTCATCCAGAAGCTCCATCAACATCTTAGTGTGGTGTTGTCAACAAGTTGCTGTGAGTCAAGACACATTAGCTTTAGACACTGGCGACCTTGGAGGCACTGGGACAGAGGTCTGCCAGCCTTTACCGTGTTCTTCTTTGGGAGATGGAGAGATCGTAATCATTGCTATTAATTCTGCTGTACCTTCTGCAGTTACCAAATCTGGGTATCTGCAGCTGCATGGTGTCCAGTCAGGCCGTTGACCTAATTTTGCATTTGGCCTTTGTATCCCATATACAGAGAAGCAGAGGGAGCTGGCTCGGAAGGGCTCGCTGAAGAACGGGAACATGGGAAGCCCAGTTAATCAGCAGCCCAAGAAGAACAACGTGATGGCACGGACAAGGTAACGGTCTGGAAAAGCACCCAGCTGTGCTCCAAGCTGCAATCCCCGGTGTCCCTAGGATGGGCCAGAATGATGTCCATTGCCAGTCCCCTGCTGCCAGACGCGCTGCTGGGAGCCGTCGTGGCCCTTCCCGGAGCTGGCAGGCCCCAGGTGCTCTGTGTTGTGTGGCGCTCCCTCTGCTGGGCAGATGCAGGCACGACTGCACCCTGAGCCAGCGACAGTGATGCTTACAGGAGGCAGAGGTGGTCCAGCCTGCTGGAAATCAGGGGTCTGAAAGGGCTGTCTGGCATATTCTGGCTACCCTCGTGTAACACGTAATCCTGACAGAGATACAGTGTTGTGTCATGTAAGGCAGACTGAATTAAAGCTTATTTCTATCTTAATGGTTCCACTGCTCCTTTTTGATGATGACCCCTTGCCCATACTGCTGGCCATAGTGAAGGCTTGTAAATTGTCCATCTCTGTGTTCTTTGATTATACCTACTCTGTACTTCAAACATGCTTTGCTGGAGCTGTTTTGATACATCTCCATACCACAGTATCATGGTGTTGCAAATGTTGTAAATTATGACATTCCTAGATTAATACTTTCTTCTAGAGTATTTCTGTTTTTCCAATGAGAGTTTGAGTACAGCACTGTATTATTTACCTGCTTTCAGGAGGCAGGAGCCTCCTCTGAGCCCACAGGATTGTATGCTTTGCTTGCTGCTGGATAGGTGGCAGTTTTTAGTGGAGGATCTCACATAAAATGACAGAAGAATCAGTGTGAGTGTTTACTGCTGAATAGGAAAATTGCATGGATTATCATATATTAAGCAGAACAGGAGCTGCAGATCAGAGTCTCTCTGTATGCAACATATCTGACAGATGAGGTTCCTTGCTCACATTAATTCCCAACCCCAAAATAGTAGTCATAAATCATGCCAGAACTTCATCAGGTTTTATTTATAAGACCCTGCAATGTTGGTGGAATATGCTGTGTTGCTCCCTGCTCTGTGCTTGCTTGTCAAATGCATATAAAGGTTCCAGGCCTTTCATGGCAGCAAGAAACACAGCAAATGTTCTCATTTGGATCTTTTGCACCCCCTGTTTTTCCTTGACTTCCAAAGACTTGGTTTCATTTTGGCAACAGACTGTGCACCATCTTTCTAAGAGGAACAGTAGTAGATTGAGTGCTCAAGATAATTAGAAACTATTAAATTAGTGGACAATGAGAATAAGGGGGAGAAGATGGGATAAGTACAGATGTCTATTTATAAAATTAGTGACTTCTGCTTGAAGAGGTTGTTTCTGAGCTGCAGATGGGAAGAAGAGTCATTAGAGTGGGCAAGAACAGGGCAGTGACACCTATTGACAGAAGCATTCAAATAGCTAGCTCAGTTATTCCATTTGTGAACATCTGAGAACTGTTCAGAGGTTGTTTGAAACCCTTAAGAATGGCCTGTTAGTAATAGACTTGCTTTTTTCTTCATTACTTTTGACACAACATGGCAAAACAGCAATTGCAAAGCAGAGTTTTGCAGCCCTTGTTTTAGTAGTAGATATAGTCAAGCTTCACTGTTCCCGTGTAGTTGGAAGATGCCTGGTACAGGGTCTCACTGGACTAAGTCCTTTCATCCCCCAGCTCCCTTGGCTTTCTGAGAACCAAGCTGCACCATGAGCACAGCTCTAGTCTTATCTTAGAATGGTTCCATTTGTCTTGCCACAGAGAGGGCAGCTCCAGGAAGACAAAAGTGCCACAAGCTTGTTCAAGCAGCTTCTTTTCACAGTAGAAATCCACTGGGATGCAGTGGGATATGCTGCAAAACAACCAGGTTATGATTTAAGTCCTAACTGTTGGCATCCTCTGATCTCTGCAGAACAAGAATAAGCTAAAGCCATTTCCTTCTTTTTAACAGTTCTGCTGTTCTCACCAAATACGTTTTCATTCATTCAAGCAAACCACATTGTCTCTCGTAGCTGTGCTCCACCTCATCCTCCTGTCCTGAGGCCTCTGTTCTTCTATATTATCTGTATGAATTTTTGATATCCAGCATCTAGTACCAGGTTGCCTTCATGATTGAGGTTTGTCCTGGGGCAGGGGCACAGCCAGGCATAGAGGTGAAAGGATCTGGATCCGTAACACACTCAGTCTCCCTAACAGCAATTAAAATACAAAGAAGGTTAGGGTGGTGCTGGCACATGTTACAAGAACAGGCAGAGCCCACGACACCATCCACACCACTAGAGCACAGCCACATATTGCAAACCACTCTGAGGAGAACTAAACTTGCATTGTTAAATAAGCAAAGCCACCAGGACAAGAAGTTTACACTGGGACAGCTGTGGAGGAAAGCAGCAGCTGACTGCTACCCAGCTNAACAGTGTCACACTTCTTGGCTGTTTCAGAAGAAAATGAAGTTCTGTGTAATCAGGAAAAATACTACATTTCTCAAGAGAAAGATGTCTTGATTTTTATTTTTTTCAATCGAGTAAATAGCACCACAAAGCATTCTTCTCCTAGACCCCCTAATAGTGCTTTGTTCACTCATGATGTAGTAGCAACAATCAGTGAGTATATAAGAAGCAAGGACTTGAAAACTGAAGAGTAAGAACAGAAGTTAGTACTTCTGCTATCTGCATGGGCAGGCTGATCCTGCCAGAGCACAGCTTCAGTTCCAGATGTAGAATCATATAATCGTAGAATGGTTTAGGTTGGAGGGGACCTCAAAGATCATCCAGTTCCAAACCCCTACCATAGGCAGGGACACCTCCCACTAGAACAGGTCANGGATCCGTAACACACTCAGTCTCCCTAACAGCAATTAAAATACAAAGAAGGTTAGGGTGGTGCTGGCACATGTTACAAGAACAGGCAGAGCCCACGACACCATCCACACCACTAGAGCACAGCCACATATTGCAAACCACTCTGAGGAGAACTAAACTTGCATTGTTAAATAAGCAAAGCCACCAGGACAAGAAGTTTACACTGGGACAGCTGTGGAGGAAAGCAGCAGCTGACTGCTACCCAGCTTTTTCCAAGGGCAGGGAGTAGTGTAGATAAGGACAGTCAGGATGCAAGGGCAAGAGGTAGATAAGAATCTTGAACAGTGTCACACTTCTTGGCTGTTTCAGAAGAAAATGAAGTTCTGTGTAATCAGGAAAAATACTACATTTCTCAAGAGAAAGATGTCTTGATTTTTATTTTTTTCAATCGAGTAAATAGCACCACAAAGCATTCTTCTCCTAGACCCCCTAATAGTGCTTTGTTCACTCATGATGTAGTAGCAACAATCAGTGAGTATATAAGAAGCAAGGACTTGAAAACTGAAGAGTAAGAACAGAAGTTAGTACTTCTGCTATCTGCATGGGCAGGCTGATCCTGCCAGAGCACAGCTTCAGTTCCAGATGTAGAATCATATAATCGTAGAATGGTTTAGGTTGGAGGGGACCTCAAAGATCATCCAGTTCCAAACCCCTACCATAGGCAGGGACACCTCCCACTAGAACAGGTCACTCAAGGCCTCATCCAACCTGACCTTCAACACCTCCAGGGAGGGAGAATCTACAACCTCCCTGGGCAAACTGTTCCAGCGTTTTCGTTTCTTGACTTCCTTCCTGCATACTGCAGGAGCAGAAGGACCATCCCAGTGCTGTGAGAAGAGGCACCAAATTTTGAAAGTGAATCCCATTTTCTCTAGTCCCCTGGTGCAGTAGGCTGGAAATTCTGCTTCAGATTTAAAATTAATTGCTTTAATCTTGCATTTCAGTGAACACAGTAGGAAAATACAACTAGTTCTGAATCTGTACAGATTCTTTCCAATAGCATTTGATATACTTCACTCTCCCTGGGCCTCCTTATCTTCAGTGTTTTGCTAAAATTATAATGGATGCATGAATTTCAGGTAGTTACAGGGCAGTTGGAGCGTTGATGAGGTGGATAATCATCTTTAGATTTATATTTCCCAAACTCTTAGCTAAGCATCATTGTTTATCACTGTGTGCTGCTCTCATTTTGGTATGGATGCTGAGTTAGACCATGGAACAAGCAAATTTTCATCTCTCTTAACAGTTCCCATCTCCTGAATGTAGAATCTTATTCCATTTGGTAATTTTGGTTGATTGTATTTTAAACACAAACTGAAGTCTTTGCACAGTTTTGTGCATGCAAGATCTCTGTCGTGAAGTAGGTACCTTTGGATTAATGCATTTTGCTTAACCTAGAGGCTCTGAAGCCTGTATCCTGTCTCACAAGCTGTCTCAGGCAATTAAAGGTGCAAAGTGATCATCAGCCTGTATAACACTTCTGATGAAAGACATTATAAAATAATGGGATTTAAAAGTGCTAGTCTGACTGGGCTTATACACTGCACCCCCCCCCAGTTCGTATTTCTCATATTACTAAATTTAGGACTGAGACCTCAGAAGCATTGTGTTAAAGGGAACTGGGCAGGGAATCGAGCAGAAAGACCACATCCCTAATTTACAGTAGTAACTTAGTAGGATCACTGAGCCTCTGCCTTCTAGCCTCCTTCTCCTATTTACTTAGAGCTAGTCTCATGTACTCATTCTTAGGTACAAAAATGAGCAATCTGACATGATCAGCAATGCTGCTCAAACAGATTCACCAGAATGAACTGCAGAGTCCCAACAGTTTTTTTTTCTTTTAGAAAGGAGTCTGTTCCCAGAGTGTGTCCAGCATTCATCCCAGCAGTGTTCCCAGGTGGCACAGAAGGTCAATGGCATCGTGGCCTGTATCAGGAATAGTGTGGCCAGCAGGACTAGGGATTTAACTCTGCCTCTGTACTTGGCACTGGTGAGGCCTCACCTCAAGCACTGTGTGCAGTTCTGAACCCCTCAGTGCAAGAAAGATACTGAGGTGCTGGAGTGGGTCCAGAGGAGCATGGTGAGACTGGTGATGGGGCTGAAGGGAAAGGCTTATGAGAAGAGGCTGAGGGAGCTGGGGTTGTTCAGCCTGGAGGAGACTCAGTGGGGACCTTATCACTCTCTACAACTGCTTATAAGGAAGTTGTAGTCAGGTGGGGGTCAGGCTCTTCTCCCAGGCAACAAGTGACAGGACAAGAGGGCATGGTCTGAAGCTGTTCCAGGGAAGGTTTAGGTTGGATATTAGACAGCACTTCCTTGCAGAAAGGGTGATTAGGAACTGGAATGGACCCAGGGAGATGGTGGAGTCCTGGAGGTCTTGTAGAAAAGACTGGATGTGACACTTGGTGGCATGGGTTAGCTGATGTCATGGTATTGGGTCATAGGCTGTACTCAACGATTTCTGAGGTCTTTTCCAGCCCCAATGATTCTGTGAACCTGCTCTAAGCTACCCAGAGACACAGCTTGCTTCTTCTGGATTGCACCCATTTAAATGTCCTCACTGACACGGAACAGCTTGCATGAAAGTGAGGTGGGGGAAGCCTGACTGAAGTCCATAGCTTTGATGTGGACCATGTGTGGTGCTGAACTTTAACATGTGGCTAACAGGCAACATTTGGTTGTTTCAGGCTTGTTGTTCCCAATAAAGGCTACTCCTCATTAGACCAGAGCCCAGATGAAAAGCCGCTGGTAGCCCTGGATACGGACAGGTATGCACAGTGTTAATAAGATGGGTCACCTTAGGGTGCAAGTGAGTTTTCATGCCAGAGTGCAGCACTGAAGCTAACTCTTGCTGAAAACTGCTCCTGCAGGCTGCTGGTGCTCTTCCTCCCTGTGCCCTTTGGCATATGCCGTAACTGGTCTGTGTGTGTAAACAAGGAGGAAGAGACATGATAAACATGAGGAACTTGGGGGTGCTGGTGGACAAGAAGCTCAACATGAGCCAGCAGTGTGCACTTGCAGCTCAGAAATCCAAGCAGAGCCTGGGCTGCATCAGGAGAAGTGTGGCCAGCAGGGCAAGGGAGGTGATTCTTCCCCTCTACTCTGCCCTGCTGAGAGCCCACCTGGAGTACTGCATCCAGTTCTGGAGCCCCTATTACAAGAGGGATGTGGACATGCTGGAGTGTGTCCAGAAAAGGGCCACGAGGATGATCAGAGGACTGAAGCACCTCTGCTGTGAGGACAGGCTGAACGAGTTGGGGCTGTTCAGTCTGGAGAAGAGGAGGCTCCCAGGTGACCTTATTGTGGCCTTCCAGGATCTGAAGGAGGCCTACAGAGAAGCTGGGGAGGGACTTTTTAGGCTATCAGGTAGTGACAGGACTAAGGGGAATGGAGCAAAGCTGGAGATGGGCAGATTCAGATTGGATGTGAGGAGGAAGTTCTTCACCATGAGAGTGGTGAGAGCCTGGAATGGGTTGCCCAGGGAGGTGGTTGGGGCCACATCCCTGGAGGTCTTTCAGGCCAGGCTGGCAGAGGCTGTGGGCAACTTCATCTAGGGTAGGGTGTCCCTGGGCATGGCAGAGGGGTTGGAAGTAGATCATCCTTGTGGTCCCTTCCAACCCTGACCGATTCTATGATAGCTTCATGCCGTGAGAAAAATAGAGGTAACCAAAGAATGAACACAGGTCTCTTAACTGTTTCTTTCTTTGTCCTTCTCTGCAGTGATGATGACTTTGACATGTCCAGATACTCCTCCTCGGGATACTCATCAGCTGAGGTGAGTTATACTCTCTCCTGCCTTGTTTTCCATGAATGTTAATAGTAGAGCAGCCAGAAACAGCTCAGACTGGCCTTGTGGTACCAAAAATGGACCACAAGAAACAGATCAGTGATGCAGATTCTGTGAGTCCGTAACAGGCAATGGCAGAACTATGTCATGTTTCTCTCTTTCCTGGTGGTCTGGTTGCCTCCATCTCAGCATTGCTGTGGTCCAGAGACCTGCCCATAGCCTGTTTTTGCTTAGTCCTGCAGTGTTGTCCCATGTGGTGCAAAAGCATCAACTTGTCTGTCAGACCAGTTCAGCAACCAGATGCTTGCCAAGGGCACAAATAAAGGATCTGAGAGAGTGCTGTGATTTCCAGTTTCTGGGGCTGTCAGGGTCACCCAGTGTGCATTTACTTGGAGCAGGCAGAATTTCTAGGGAAGATACACAGATCCAAACTCCTGCTCTTTAAAAGAGAAAAGGCAGGAAGCTCTCTCCTAAGTTAGTTGCTACTCCTTCTGTGGGATCTGATTTTACATCCAGGGTGCTGAGCAGCCATTTTGTATGTAAGCTGCTGGGAAGTCTTCCTGCTTGTATCCATTTCTTGGACAAAATATGTCTGAAGCACAGATAAACAGCCAGAAGGAGGAACCAGATCAAATTATGTGGGCCATCTCCAGGCACTGATGAAGTGTTGCTCACCCCAGTCTGGTTAGACAGCTCTCGAATCTGAGATTACAAAAAGCCAAGAGGCTTTACCACCTTTCAACTGCTGTAGTTAAAAGGAGGAGAGCCCATCTGCCAGCTGGTTTAAATGAGAGCTTGTCTTCATGGAAAGCAATATTATTCCTGAATAAAATACTGTATCAATTTCCTACTCTGGAATATCTCACTCTAGATGTTCCTATTCAGGAAGAAACTAAAACAGAATGCAGCCCTCACCCGTGGTCAAGAATCGAGGCTCTTTCACTGGCAGGGCAGCTGCTAATGATGGAGAAATATGTTCCAGGACAAGGGACTGACTTCATCTTGGGACCATCAGAAGTACAAAGTGTCAAGTGTCTGACTGTTTGTCTCTTTGTCTGTAGCAGATCAACCAAGACTTGAACATCCAGCTGCTAAAGGATGGGTACCGGTTAGATGAGATCCCGGATGATGAGGACCTCGACCTAATCCCCCCTAAATCGGTCAACCCTACCTGCATGTGTTGCCAAGCCACCTCCTCCACCGCCTGTCACATCCAGTAGTGAGGCCGGCAGGCTGTGATCAGTGCTTTCCACTATAACTGTAAAACTTAACAGCCATTGCTTCCTCCTATGGTAGGACATGCACCTCTTTGTGTTCATGGAGCCAGGAGAAACCAAAAAATTCATTTTATGATTGGTTGATAAGTTATTTTAAACTATGGCTAAAACAGAAGAAAAGTTGCTCTAAAGTGCCAGGCAGTGCCTGGCAGAACTGACTGGTCTGGAAAGTGAATGCAGAGGGGTCCAAAGATAACCTCCTTGTTTTGCGAAGGCACTGGGGATGTTTTGTAAGGTGTCAGTTCCAGAACAAGGAGGGTCATCTAGGGCTGCAGGTAATCCTGCCCACTGAAACCAATCCATCTGGGGAATCAGGGGTCAATCTGAGATGTCAGGGAGAGGAGGTCAGTCCTTAATTCATTCACTAAACCTGTTCCATTTACATAACCAGCAAGAGTAGGAATGGAGCAGGGCATCCTTTCTTATGGCAAGGCTAGCCAGGACAAGCATGGCACAATTCATTCACACGGGGACAAATTGGTGGCGTTTCACTGTGAGCCACTACTAGCTAGAGCAGTTGTGTCACGTACCCAATGGAATCTGAGCTTTGCTCCCCATTAAATTATCCCTAGACGCATCAGATTTGATGTGCAGTGTCCATCCATGCTCTTCATGGATTCACTCCTTGCCCGTATTCCTGAGTTCAGTCCAGTCACATACGCTGACTTCAGCCTGTACTTCACTCCTGTGAGACCCGTCTGCTTCCAGAAATCTTAAACTTTGTTCAGCTAAGGAAAGACAAGTCTTGCACAAGACAGGCTGCAGGTTAGTGTCGAACAAGCTGGTTGAAGAAGGCACGTTTTTACAGTGCTCAGCTCCTGGTAATTCTCTTTACACTCCTCTTGGTGCCTGTGGGAGAGATTTGTTTACACTGAAGGCATCTGTGTGGTGGTGTCAGACTTCAGGGGAGTTTTGAGCAACAGCAGGATTATGAAGAGCTTCAGCTGAAAAAATACCTTGAGACAAAACTACCCACTCTCTCTGCCCACCTGTGAATTGGGTTTGGTCTGTGTGTTAAAGTTGTCCCACATCAGGAGCAATTGTGTTAATGAGGTGCTGGAATAGTCAGCATTACAATAGGTTGCTGACTGAGCTGCCAGTTCACCAGCAAGTTGTTTTGAATGCAGAATCATTTCTGGAATTAGGAAATGTGTCCTCTCCCTGGCCAGTGTTGCAGTGCTGACTTCAAGCATACATGGGGCTCAGGCAAGGGATGGGCTGGCTTTTTCCTTTGTTAAAAACTTTTTCCTCAGGCACAACTGTGCATTTTTCTGCCATGTTAGGAGGAAGAACTGTCTGCTTTGGGCCAGCACTTGCTCCATAGCCTGGGTAAGGGAAAAAGCAAGGACAAGCCTGAGCTCCACTCTTGTAGACTGGTCCTCAACCCAAAATCTGTATGAAGCAAGCTGAGTCCTTAAGAAGTCCTCTTCATGATTAGGAGATTTATTTAACATCCTAGAATTTCAGTCTGTGCAGTGTGAAGGACCATACCATCCACAGTGAGCAAATGAGCAAGCACACAAGATTTCTGGGCTTTATTATTCACTAGCTGACTGTTAAAGCTGTGTTTGCTCCCACTCCCTAAAACAGCACTCTACCACCCTGGCTCCAGGCCATAGAGAAAGGATTGAGTGGTGCTGTTCCCTGAGCATCTCTGCCTCCTCGTACAGAAGTTGTAGTTAACTTGCCAACTCCTCTTGAGTGTTCTTCAAGTGAATTCCTCTCCCTTTCTCACTACCTGGTAGTGTTGAAGTGGAATGTTTTCTAAATGTTTCTAAAGAAGCACAAAGCTTCATGTCTCCAACTCTTCATTTCTTCCTTTGTGTGCTTGCTTTTTATTCCAGTGCTAGCTTAGCTTGAAATTAGCAAGTTGTTCTGAGGGGATGAGGGGAAGAACTTGAACAATGCTGTATATAGAGAAAAGATGAAACAGAAAAAAACATTCCCTAATGGGTCTGTTTTTTTCAAAGGGGAATATAGTCAAAACCTAACACAAACACCATGGTCAAACCAAATCCTATGGAATGTAACCAAGTCTTGATTTTCACTCATTTAAAGAGGGACTTAGCAATTAGGCATTGGTGCCATGCAGCATCTTCATTGCATTTATCCTCCTGGGTCAGTCTCTGTGCCTTCCAGCCAGGCTGCACACGCTCAGCTCTTGCTCAGGAGCTCAGAGCATTTCCGTGTGCCTGCTAGAGCAACAAGCTGTCTGTTTACATGGGTCAGCCACGGAGGACTGCAGGTCCTGCGGGTCTCTGTCATGCTGCCAGCATGTTCAGTCTAAGACAGAATGAAGCTTACTGACACTTTATCTCCCAGGGTTAACACCTCCCCTCTGAAGGACAGGCATCACTTGATAATCAATGTCCCAAGGCACCAAGTCCTTCTATTGTCCCCATTGCTGTTTTTTTCCTGTCATGTGCCCTGAGGCTTTCCTCCATCCTGCAACTCTTGCAACTGCCCCCAGTTCTGTGTGTTGTGTGCTGTGCATCTGCTTCTAGCATAACCCTTTAGGAAGGGAAGGAGATGAATTTAAATGTTACACACTGTGCTTCCTCCAAATACAGATGGAAGCACAGGCCCAAGTGTTTTTCCCTGCACCCAGAAGGAATTGGTTGCACAAATAGCTGCTTTGGTATGACAGTACAGGACCATAAAATGGCAATTTTTTGGCTTCTCCTCTCTATGCTTTGTGTTCATATATTTTATTAGGGGAAGTAGAAAGGGTGGGGAAAAGTAGTTACCTGTGTAGGTTTATCATCTGAAAGGCCGAATGGATTAAGGCAATGCACATGTGGCTATCACGGAGGATTGAACACTAACCCTTCTGAACTGCAGCCCCTCTAGCAGGTTATGACCACATGGCAAATTCGTTGGCTCCTTATGGAATAACGTGGACAGCCTGCTAATATGTTTTAACTGCAGATTGGGGCTGGCTCCCTCAGTCTGGGCCTGTGTTCAGACCTTTGATTCAGCTGGAAGGTTTTCCTTGTGCCCTCATTAAAGGATACGCTGTGGTGACTTCCTGGGAAGGCATTTAGATACATGGCCACACTCCCACGTATGACCCTGCTCTCCTTAGACCAGTCTCTGCCACCAGGGCCTAGAGCATGCAAGAGCAAAGAGCACAGACCCTGACTGTTGCAGCAGTGTAGACCCATAGAATCATTGAACCATTTATTTTGGAAAAGACCTTTAACATCATCAAGCCCTAAAATCTGCAGAGCTGATAGGCACTCTCCTAAATGCTGACTGCATCCAAGAAAACAAATTGTTCCTTGTTACAGTTTTTGCACCAAACCAGATGGTCTTCTCAGGCCACATTTTCAGTCTGAAGTCGTACAGAATACTAAGAGGAGGAGCACAGTGGAATGTGAAAGGCTCCGTCACTGTCCATCTAAATTACCATGCAGACAGGATTTAAGGGTAGTGATGCTGGTGCATCCACAAAGGAATTTGCATTGTATGCCTCTTAAAGCCAGACTGGCCTTTTGTTAGGAATTATGTAATTTCAGTCATCAAATTACCTGAGTTTATGCAAGTCCTTTCCTTTTATCTGATATTAATTTTTCCCTTTCATGGAAGCTGGCTTTCAACACCCGGGTCTCTGCATGCATGTCTCTCCTGTCTGCAGTCTCCCCATTGCCAAGTGTTTGTGAGGAGGAACAGCCTTCTTGTGTTAAGGAAGGCCTTTAGATAGCATGGTCTAGTCTGCTTTCCTGGTAGTTGTGCATGAACTTGGGCTGAAAGGAGGGTGATGCCCAAGAAACCATCCCAAAGGCTCATTTGATTTCTTATCAGACTTACCTTGAAGCCAGCACTTGGAAGAGCCATTGGATCATATCTGACATGCTGCATGTCTGCCCAGAACTTGTGTGGTTCACCACTGGGTCTGATATGCTGTTCTAGCTGTCCTGTCTGCAGGTGCCTTGCAACAGCAAAAGCAAATGACCAAGCCTGGTGTATGGACTTTGGAAGTGACTCCAGGACACTCACTCAAGGACACAGTAGATTCAGCTGCTTCCGTCTTGTCTTTCTACCTCCTTTCCCAAAAGGAGGCACCTGCTGTGCTCAGCTGTGTGATGGCTGACACATTGTTCTGCAGTCCTTAGTAGCATCATTTCCTCTCCATGCAGTCTGTCCTTAAGCTGGCTTGCAAGCTGTACAGTGTTATGCAGGAGACTTGAAAAGTACGGAGCCCTGTATGTGACTCAATAGAAACATGAAGACGCATTTGAAGAAAGGAAGAACCCATCTGGACACCAGATGGAACTACAGGAAAAGGAAAACAAGCAGTAACTAGAAAAGTTGCCAAGTGCTGGCTTGGCCTAGGGCAAATCCCAATTGTCTGAATTAATCCATCACAAATGCAGTGCTGATACCAGCAGGAGGCAAAGCTTACTTTCAGATGCACACACCAGAAACAGCATGTCCCCAAGTCTACACTGCAGCCAAATTCTAGTGTGGAGAGCCTGCTGGACTGTGAAAGCACAGAAATGGGATCTATGGTCCCTTAATGCTGTTGGCACGCAGTACACACTTGCTCTAACCTCAGGCAAGTAACATCCCCTCTTTACATCCATTCCTTTCTGCATCAAAGGGGAGAAACCTGCTGTTCCTAGATGCGGCCACCACACTGCATGTATGTTGCCACGTGTGTGATGGGGCACCATTGATAGCGTAGTTCTGCAAGCAAGATGCAAAAAGTACACCATAGGTATCTTACAGACATTTTTAAAGTATTGCTCTGCTTTCCCTTTGTTTACCTCTTTCTAATGTTGCTTGCATGTGCCAGAAGGCTGTGAAGTAGAGATTAGTAGAGGGATAATTAGCTTTTGGAGAGGATGTATTTCCCAGTTATTTGGCAGGTAGCTCTCACAAAACTAGCTTCTCAATCTGCATACTGCTACAGGGAACATGCAAGAAGATTTGGTGGCAAACAACACCATCCTCTGCTAGTAGAATTAAGGAACTTAGGAGTGCATCTAGGGTAGCCTGTGCTGATGGGAGGGAAGAGAGCATGAAGAGCTCATTTATGATATTCCCACAGCAGTTTCATTCTCTTACATCAAAAGAAAAAATCATCTGAGTGTGCAAACTGGAAGTTTTGCCTATGATCTTTCATTACTTTTCTGTTCTCCCTTCAATCTCAGATGAGGTATGGTGACTCTTGCCTGGAGTGAAGTAAGTTTTGTCACCTGGCTGCTGCTTGGCTCAGCAAGCACAAGCTGCATGTTCAACGGAAACAGCTGCATAGATGGGCAGTGCTGCAGGGAAAGGGGGTAGGTTAAGCCTAAGGAGAAGGCTTTTAAGGTGCTTTTCACCTCTAGGAGAATGTTGCATCCTTGTCACTTTCCTTCAAGGTTTTCCTCCCAAGAGGGATTGCTCCAAAGTTTGAACTGCATTTCATCAGAAAAACACAGTTCTGCTACAGATCCACAGAAGCCCTGAAGCAGAAAAGCAAGCAATTTAGCACAGAGGAAAAGGTCTTGAGCTGGAATTACCTACATAAGATTAATGCAGGTTTCTTACAGGGGCTGGCATCCATATTTTACATCCCTGTGTATTTTATGCAGCTGAGATGCCACATTACTTAAGAAACAAAAATACAGCTACATCCCCTCCTTTCACCCCACTTGACACTGGTGACACTCCCAGGATTGCAGTAACTGAATCCTGCCGTGACTGAGCACTGCTTTGACATGTTGCTGGGGATGCAAAAGTTGGGGACGAACTCAGATTACATGGAGAAGAGCACCATGGCCCATACAGCCATGCAGCAAGTCATGCAGCAGAGCAGCACGGATGCTGTCGGGACAGATGGCAGCTTTCCCTGGTGCCTATGGAGAGCAGCTCTTCACATTGCTTCCCAGACCCATCTGCCACTGGTGGTGGCTCAAAGCATTTGCTTCTGGAAGGAAGCTGCCTGATTGTACTAAAAGTGGTGGGAGTGAAAGGTACAAAAGAAGCTTCATCAAAATGTGGCTGTCTCAGAAAAGTCACTGGAGGCCAGCACAGTAGGCAGCAGGAAGAGAAAGTGCTCTTGAAAGACCATGCTGAGATAAGTCCTGATACCTACCAAGATATTTACCCTTTCAGAGCAGCATTTCTAACCTAGTTGCCTTCACCCAGCTGCCCCAGGTGAAGTCACTGGAAAGCACTGCTCTCCAGCCAGGCTTCCTTCTTGCTTTTGCAACCCCTCAAAAAAAGCTGCAAAGTTTGTTGGGCAATGTAATAGAGGTGCATGGAGAGTGCTGGAAAATTTGGACAAGCTCTCTTTTTGCTGCACTGGGACAGGGCACTGTAAGACACACTGGTAAGGCTGTAGTTCTGCAGGAAGAAAGACTCTTGCAGAGGATGAAGTCTTTGCAGGGGAAAAAATTCAGAAGGTTGTGGTATTTTTTTCCACCCTTTTTGCACACTTTTAACCATTTTTACTCTTTCCGCAGAGGTCATTGAGCCTTCAGTTTAGCTAAGGAAATGAGCCACCATTACAGAGACTTCTGAAGGCACTGCTTGCATGCAGAGTTGGTCTGTGCCTAACATTTGACTTCCAGACCTCATCGTACATCCTGTAACTGAGTCACCCTGCATGCTGTGCAGTGACTGAGGGGGAGAGTCAGCACTGGCCATCATGGCAAACAGCTACAGCCTCCCAACCCGAAGAGTCAGACCAGGAAGTAGGGGAAGGAACAGCGACGGTAGAAGGATAGATAGTTGTCACAGGTAATCTTTGGTATCCATGTCCAGTGGTTAGTCCTAGAATTGCAAGCCTTGTTATATTGCACATGTCCTCCTTCCACTCCTCTTTCCTCAAAGCAGCCATCACCTTTCCTCCCCGCTGCCCCATGCACTAATGATGAGCATCAGAGGCAGTTGCACCAAAGTGACTCTCAGCTTAGTTCTGCATCCCCCTCTCCCACCCAAACCCAAGGCAGCCTGGACAGTTGTTGGCCATCACAAGTCTAGTAAATCCACTTGGGTCTCTTTCCTCGTGTGCTATAGCTTCCTCCGCACGCGCTCTAGCAGGGCAGTACAGGAGACTCTGACGGCGCCTCAAGAAGCCTCTTTGCCTCCTGGCAGCATCTCGCAGACATGCACCTTACTGGGAATGTACTGGGTTGATGATGGTGAGATCTGGCACTGCTCATTTTGCGTAGGTGGCAGCTGATGGGGATTTACCGGGGAAAGCTGACAGAAAGTGGCTACTGTCCCTTTTCTTTTCTTTTTGAGGGAGAGGGGGATTTACTTTTTCTTTTTTCCAGCATTACGATTATTGTCCACCTTCCAGTGGCCAAGTTCTGGGCTGCATTAATAATTGGAGTTCATTGGCTGTCCAGGCAGGTATGGAGCTTTGCACCAACCTTACTTAATGTTGTGGCTGTATTCAGAGCCTGGATGCAGGCTGGGTTTCTCCCATACTGTCAGCTTTCAGCAAGCTCCAGATAGATATTTTCTGGTAGACAGGGAAGCAGCACTCCCATGAGTCCACATCAGATCCACGCTTCCATTTTGTGTCCTCAGCTTGAAGAAAAACAACCCAAGCAAATGCTTCCCAGGTCTCCTTTCCCCATGGGGTTCCTAGCACCTCAGGGGAGGGATTGAAGGAGACATTTTGGGATCACCAAAAACAAGATTGTTTTTGGATGTATTTAATGGAAATATCTTTCAGGAGGAGAGACCTTCTGAGCTATGTGTCAATCTGAAGAGCAGGAAATTAATTTGTGGCTGTCCTCACATATAGTGGATGAAACACAGCTGAAACAGCCAAATGCAAAGTAGAGTTAAATGTAGGATTTGACCTGAATAACCTTTTAATTAGGAAGATAAATTTGTTGTAGCTTGACCTTAGTCCATGTTAGGAACCTGCTAATCACTTGATATGCAGAGTGTATTAATGCTGCACTTAACTTGGCCATTGGTTTTATTATCTGGTTTTGGGAGCTTTTTCACTCTCAAAGCATCAATCTGCATCTTGTAAGAGTTTCTTTTCTTTCTTTCTTTCTTTCTTTCTTTCTTTCTTTCTTTCTTTCTTTTCTTTCCCGTTCAGAACATGTAGCACACTGTTGAATTATGTTCCCGTCTGCGTAGAGTATTGCCTTAAACAGATCAGTTGTGTTGTGGTTTGTTTTGGGTTTTCTTTTTTTTTCCTTTTTTTTTTTTTTCTACCATCAGTTTTATGCATTAATTTATTTTAAAATGTGGGTTTGGTTGTAGTTGGTTTTGTTTTTTGGGTTTTTTTTTCCCAAGAAAAACAACATAAAACATGTATAATATATTTTTTTTTTAACATTTCCATTGCAGTATTTATCATTGTTACTAGTTGTGTGTAGTGTAACAGAATTAATGATATTAAAAAGCATACATATGAAAACCAGCCTGCCAGACTTTATCCTTGGAGGGAAACGGGGTGAGAGGGTACGGGCTGCACCATTTCCTCTGAGCCTCACACAGTCACGGATGCTGAAATCATCATGACAGCCTGTCTGGTGCAGGACTAGGCCACTTCAAATTGAGAGGCTCAGACTGGAATATTGTGTCCAGTTTTGGGCTCCCCAGTTCAAGAAAGACAGGAACCTGCTGGAAAGAGTCCAGCAGACAGCCACGAGGATGCCTGGGGGGCTTGCCCTACGAAGAGAGACTGAGAAACCTGAGGCTGTTTAGTCTGCAGAAGACTGAGAGGAGATCTGATCAATGCATACAAATATCTGAGGGGTGGGTGTCAAGTGGCTGGGGCCAATCTCTTTTCGGTGGTCAGCAGCAATAAGACAAGGCACAATGGCTACAAACTGGAACACAGAAGGTTTCACCTCAACATGAGAAACTTTTTTACAGCGGTAGTGACAGACACCAAAACAGACTGCCCAGAGAGATTGTGGAGTCTCCTCTGGAGGCTCTCAAAACCCACCTGGATGTGTTCTGTCCAAACTACCCTAGGGGATCCTGCCTTGGCAGGGAGGTTGGACTCAATGATCTCTGGAGGTCCCTTCCAACCTCTGAAGTTCTGTGATTTTGTGATTCTGTGACTGCATTTTTCCACAGACCAGTACACCCCAGATCTGTGCCCTAGGGTGCTGGCCACGGAGCTGCCATGGTGGTAGACACCCTCATGTCCTTCTAAGCCTTTCGCTGGCTCCCAGCAGGAGCATGGGCTGATGGAGAGCCCAAGCCTGGCTCAGCAAAGACTTGTAAAAATGTTAAAATCAACAACAGCTTGTTTTCTCATTTGATTCCTAAACCACAGGAGTCATATTTGCCTGGAGGCATTTGTGTGCCCAGGTCCATCACCAGCCACAGCAAACAGA
Organism: Psilopogon haemacephalus; assembly: GCA_013396835.1. Taxonomy (NCBI): domain Eukaryota; kingdom Metazoa; phylum Chordata; class Aves; order Piciformes; family Megalaimidae; genus Psilopogon; species Psilopogon haemacephalus. Next base: position 14,045 of record VWZI01012911.1, on the reverse strand, counting down.
GCTCTGCAAACCCTGCTAGCTGGCATCCACCCTGACAAGAAGGACACAGGTCTTTGCCAGTCATCTCAAAAAACAAGGCAGCAGAACAGCCAGAGCCAGGAACAGATCGAGGCTTGAGCTGCTAACGTGTGACAAGCCAGGGCAGAGCAGGGTTTCTGCAGGGGAGGGGACTCCTCCCCAGCTCAGCAAACCAATTCAGCAAGACCCCTCTCGGGCATAACTCATCTGCTTCTCTGCACTGAAGTGGATGAAGATCACTCAGTCTGACTGCAGAGCTCATCAATCAGAGCAAAAGGACAAGCTATACAGGTTCACCTAAATCCAGATTTTTAATTAAAAAGAGGAGACAGAGCAGGCAATAGTTCCCCTGGCTATCCAAGCAAGCTGAGATAGCAGTGCCTAATGCTGCACCCTGGGTGCTGGCTGAACTGGTGTGATGCAGCTGGGTTGCTCCAGGATTTCCAAGGAAATACGGGGCAGAGGGGCTGGAAAAGCCACAATCGCTGCTGCTGCACCTGTTAAAATAAAATTATCTTTACTAGGACCAGCTGAAACTGTTTCACATCATCGTTAAAGTAATTGTTTGCAGGAAGAGAGGAAACCCAGAGCCAGGACAAAACCAGGAGGGTGCAGCCCATAGAAGGATGCAGGCAGCATTAACTAGGACCAGACTAGTGCTGTGGGACTGACAGAATGCCACCAAATGCCCCTGCTCCCACATTGTGACATCACTGACCATAGAAGCACCATCCAGGCCTGGCAGAGCAGGGCACCAGGCCAGTTCCCTTTTACTGCCTGGGCTGCAAGTCCCCTGCCCCACGCAGTGCTGCTCACCAGTGGGGCATCCCCGGAACATTCTGGGACTCCAGACACTCTCATCCCAAAAGGCTGCTGCACCATGTTCCTCTTCTCCAAAAAACTCAAGACCCCTGTCAGCACTTACACCGACTCCTACCGCCCACCGTGCTCGGTCAGAAAGCCCATCAAGGAGTGTGTACAGCCGCTCTGGAGAGAAAACAAGTTTGTGACAGAGGTAAATGCCACAGTGTGCATGTGTGTAGTAGGGAGGGCATGGTCTGTGGTAAGGAAAGCTTCTGACACCCCGCATATGGCCTGTGCTTCACCGGTTTCTTTGCCCCCGGAGATGCGCTCTGCAGTGCACCCTGCCACAGCTGGCGTTCACCACTGCAAGTTCTCACCCATCAGCCTTGTCCGTCAGTAGGTTTGAGTGTGCAGTTCCAAGTGAGGGAGCCTTCCGTGCCAGGGGTACTGTCTGAAGGACGGGGGGGTAGATCTGAGCACTGAAAACGCCTCTCCCAGCTGTGGTCCCGGGCGAGAAGCCGTGGTCTCACGGCGGGGGTGTGTGTCAGACCCGCAGCGCTCGGGCTCCGGTTCGGCACGCTGCTGAGTGGCTCCTCTGGCAGGCACTGCGGTGAGGGAGCCAGCAGAGGGCGTGCGACCAGGCTGTCCTCACTGCGGGGACAGGAGTGGCTCCTCGGGCAGGGGCCCTCGTCCCGGCATCACCCCCGCCCTCTGGGGCCTTTACAGCTGTAGGTCCTCTAACTCCCTTCCCAGCCTTTGTTGGCCCCGTAACTGGCAGTCCCAGTGCACTCACCCCACCTCCCAGTCTGCGAAGCGGGAAACCTATGGACACGCTGAGTGCAGACCCAGTGATGCTCAGCCTCCCTCCATCCGCTGCTTTCAGCTGAGCAGCAAGCTTGGTAGGGGGCCCAGAGTGCTGCCACGACCACCCACTGCAAAGGGAGGCTTGATGCTCTGCAGCTGCGTCTCCAGCGTTAGACCTTGCCTGGCCTTCACCCTGTGTCCTGGTGGCCACGGATCACAGGATGTTAGGGGTTGGAAGGGACCTCCAGAGATCATTGAGTCCAGCCCCCTTGCCAGAGCAGGACCATAGCATCTAGCACAGGTCACACAGGAAGGCATCCAGACAGATCTTGAAAGTGTCCAGAGGAGAGTCACAACCTTTCTGTTCCGGTGCTCTGTGACCCTTACAGTACAGAAGCTCCTCCTCATGCTGAGGTGGAACTTCCTGTGCTGTAGTTGCATCTTGTCCTATCACAGGGTACAACTGAGAAGAGTTTGTCCCCCGCCTCTTGAGCCCCAGCCCTCAGATATTTATAAACATTGATTAGATCCCCTGTAAGTGTCTTCACTAGATGCTGCCATGTGGCCTGGGTGTCTCTCCCCACTTCCCACTGTCTTTAGGGATTAACAGTGCCCCCCGTGCAAAATCCATCGAGCCAAGGTCAACTTGAGCAGATGATCCAGGCAGCAGCACAGGCCTACTACAGGAACCTCACTGACCCTGCTGCCTACAGGCCTGAGAAGTACTGGCTGGACAGATCTGAAGGTACTGCCAAGGTCCAAGCTGTTCCCATGCGTAACACAGGGCACATCTCCATGGAGTTGAGGGGCTGAGGGTGCCAGTAGCATCTCTGTTCATCTCCCTTTTGTATCCGTGTTGGTGAAGACATTTTCCCTCCACATTTGCACTTGTGGCTTTGCTGCAGCCACGTTTTCCCACCTCTGCGCAGTTAATGTCCCTGTCCCAGGACTGCCTGCAAGTTCCCCAGGGTCTCTCCTCTAAATTGTCGCCCAATGATAGATGCTGCCTGGGGAACACCCTTCTGGCAACCTGTAGACCCCAGAGAGCAAGGCTGGAAGTGCTGAGTGCCACCTCCATCACAAACCTTAAGAAGGACCTCAGGAGCACCATGTCAGCACCTCTGTCATGCCCCCTGGCCCCATGGCATTGCATTTTGGGGAGAGGGGGGAACAGTCATGACTGTCCAGCCACATCCACTTCCAACGCCAGTACCACAGGACACCTCAGCCTGTTGCTTTTGTATTGTAGAGAAGTACAACCCAATTTTTGTCAAGGAGGACAAATATGCCACCTGGAGAACAGGTTCCTACAACAGCGCTGCCTGGAATAAGTACTCCTCTTATCTCCCACTCCTGCCCAAGGTAGAGTCCACCCCCACTGTCCCTACACACACACAAAAAAAACCCTCCAGACCCTGAAGCTGGCCTAGATGCTGCCAGCACTTCGGGCTCTGCAGCAAAAGCATTGCAATCCTGCAATGGCTGTCACCACTTCTTGTAGGAGACAAGGATGGAGACTTTCCTGCACAGCATACCTGTGCCATGCACCCTGAAACCCACCTACCTCAGCCGATATGGTAACTGCCCTCACTGTATCCCTGTACTCTGGCTGCAGCTGTGCCTGTGCCATGCTAGTGTCCTACCAGGTGACACTCTGGCTGCTTCTCCTCACTTTTAGTGTTGTGATCCCTCCACTTGCAGACAGGGAGGTGGTCAACAACATGCTGCACAGGGTGCCTGTGTACACCATGATGGGAAGGGGACCCTTGCAAGGCTACTACAGCCCCTGCTCTGGGCGCCACTACTGCCTGCGAGGGTTGGACTACTACGTTGATGGGACTTCTGCCACCCGAAGGCATCTCTACAGACAAGGAGAGGGGGCTGTAAGGTTCAAATAACTTGGGATGGCTTGGGATGGGATGGACCTCCCTTGTCGTCAGAGCCACCACTCACCGTACCATCTCTGTCTTTTGCAGGAGTATTCCATACTGGAGCTCCAGCCCCAGAGCAATGTTGTGTGCCTCTACACATCACCACCAGCCATACTCCCCGAACTCACTTACCTTTCCTAGGTGAATAGGTTCAGCCATATTAGACTCATAGTGAGAAGCACTCAGAGCCAGTTACCCAGGGGGAAAAGCCTGTTATTTTTTCCTAATGCCAGCCAGCCACTGGCTCCTTTTTCATTAGGCTTTCATGCAAATTGCTTGGAGAGCTTTTCTGGGGATGATGATGCAGACCTACAGGTTCCATCACAGTGCCCATGCAGGCAGCAATGGAGCTGCTGTGGCTCCATCTCACAGGCTAAGTGTGTAAGACCAGAGAAGGCATGATACCATTGCAATGCCGGCCTTGGAGCAACAATTGCCAAATTTAGTCCCAGGGCAGGTGTTTCTATTTCTATGCTTTGTCCCATCCAGCAGTCATTGGGACTGTACAGCACCTGAAAACATGAGCCCAGATGTGTGTACCTTAGTGTCTCCAAGGTTTTGGGACCACATCAGTGCTTCTTGTGCTGCTCTTCTATTTTCTGTTTTCATGGTTTGCTTTTCTTATCCAAGAATCTGTTCCTTGTTCACACTTGGTTATTCAATAATCGACCCTGTCTGCTCACTGTAGATGTGGCAGCACCTTCTAATCCCCATATGTTTACCTTTAGAGTGTCTCCATTGCTGAGGCAGCTTTTTTCAGCCCTGGGGAAGCAGCAAGGGGAGAGGGCAAGCTGTCCAACCGGCTTAGTCATCACTCTACTGCTGCATCATCCCCTTAGTGGGCCAGGCTTTGCAGAAAATGTGTAACTGGGTTTAAATTCTCAGTCCCAGAAGCTAAAACCAAACAGCAACAAGATCAAACAGGCAGTACTGGGTTTCCCCAGAGATGTCTGCATGCCCAGGCCTTGATGAGATGTTTCTAAGGCTCTTCTCCACTGAGAAACAGGCAAATTTTCCTTTACTGTCATGGTTCTAATAATGAAAAATGTAGGAAAATGACACTGCAAGGAGGGGGGTCTTGCAGGGTGGGAGACCTGCTGGAAGCAGCTCATTGAGATGGCAGTGCCAGGAAGTTTCAGCTCTTCTGGGCTCAGTGCCCAAAGTGTGTGTGTGTGTGTGTGTGTGTGTGTGCGTGTGTGTGCAAGTGGTGTGCAACTGCATGTCCGCTGCTCACCCCTGAGCAATCCTGGCATCCAGAATTAGGTTTTCTGTGGTCTTCTTCACCAGGGTTTCACCCTCCCATGGGTGATAACATTATCTGCTGTCCTAGGTGGAACACGTCCCACTTCATGAAGATAGGAGGGGTCCAGAGAAGCAGCTACATAATCCACCCTGAGTTTGCCTCAGAGACTTTGTCTGCCCCAGGTCACCGTTGAAGAGCAAATATGAGCTTTCATTAAAACTGGCTCAGGCAACTCTTTGCCTCAGACCATTTCCTACAGCCTGGGGAATTTTCTGGGGAGGGAGGAGAAACTTCAATGACTGCTGGCTTAGCGAACACTTTAACTAGGGTCTGGTACCCTGCCACCACCCACAAGCTGGAAAGCAAGAAAGCATACAAGGTAAAGCTCTCAGAGCATAGTAACACAGCCAGAAATAGAAGCAGTGTTTGTCAGCTTCGTGCCAGGCTGCTCAGGACATACTTGCTTCTGCCAAGTTATCCAGGAAGAACTGCTATCCATCTGGGATACCAAGCACAAACACCAGCTAAATGAGGAGGGGCATTTGAAAGCCGTGCATAAGGAAGAGGTGAAATGCCCTCCTCTGACTGTCATCTGGGAGCCCAGGGTCAGTGGAAACACCACCAGGGGCCTTCCACCTGTCCTGCAGATCTTAGGCAGAGGGCTGCAGTCCCCACAGATGAGATGCTCCAGCACTGATACACCTGGGGCTCCACATTCCTGTGCCCACACCAAGCGGTGCCCCAGCCCTGCTTAGGGCGAGGTGAAAAAAAACCCCACACTAATAAGCATAAAACTCACATCCTGGCACAAAAGCGTCCCCACATAGCCTCACCAGTGCCAAAAGCTAGCACAGCCCCAGGGCTTCCCCAGGCCCCAAGTGCCCCTGAGCACCCCTCAGAGAGATGATGGGGTACTGGAACATGACCAGAGAGGAGTGATGAAGCTGGTGAAGCACATGCAGCACAGCCCTGTGGGGAGGGGCTGGGGTTGTTTAGCCTGGAGGAGACTCAAGAGTGACACCATTGCTGTCTACAACTATCTGAAAGGAGGTTGTAGCCAGGTGGGTGTTGGTCTCTTCTCCCAGGCAACCAGCAACAGAATGAGGGGACACAGTCTCAAGTTATGCCAGGGGAGGTATAGGCTGGATGTTAGGAGGAAGTTCTTCACAGAGTGTGATTGCCATTGGGATGGGCTGCCCAGGGAAGTGGTGGAGTCACCATCCCTGAAGGTGTTCAAGAAAAGACTGGATGGGGCACTTGGTGCCATCGGGTAGGGCTGGGTGTTAGGTTGGACTGGATGAGCTTGGAGGTCTCTTCCAACCTGGCTGATTCTATGATTCTGTGAGTCCGGCACCTGCCAGAACTGGTAGCGCCTCGGCTAGGGGAGCAACGAGGCAAGCGGGAGTAGAACTACATCTCCCAGCGGGGATCGCCGCACCGGGGCGGGCCGGGCCGAGGCTGAAGCCGGGGCGGGGCGGCTGGAAGCGCTCAACCCCGGAACCGCGGCGGGTCAGCGGCTGCGCNCGGGCGGGGACGGAGGCGGGCAGGGAAGGGCGGGCGGGAAGCGGAGTGTCAGCGCAAACTTGCGCCCAGCGCCCTGCCCTATCGCGGCCGCCACGTTCTTAAGGCGATGTGCCCCAAGCACATCTTGCTGCCCGGAGCAGGTTAACGGAGCCCGAAGGCACGTCCGGGCTCCACTTGCAAGGTGGAGCTTCAGCTTTTGCCGCTAGAGAGGCGTTGGGCTGTGAACACTTGGGCAGATGGGTTTACACAGCTGTCAGGGGTTAGAGCCGAGCCGGCCATCCTAAACGGAGCAGGACAGCAGCACGTTGTGCAATATTCTGGGATGGGTTTGGGGTGACTTCTAGGACAGCCTCCATTAGCAAGAGCCAGCGGGGGCAAAGAGCAGCCCAAGCTGTTTGAGAGAGCACGAGTCCTTCTTTCTCTTTTCTCTTTCCCTCTTGGGATACTCATGATGGCAAAGGGCAAAGGCCCACCTCAGCAGACATCTGCAGCACCCTGGGAGATGAGGGTCAGAGAGTTGTGTCTGTACAGCTGGACCTGCACGTGGAAGAGCTGCCAGGGAGCACTTTAGGGACAACTGTTGCATTTGGTCCAGAGTTACCCAAAATCACTGGGCACAGGCAGAAACTCAGTCCTGAGTTGCCAGCCCAACCTCATCAGTCATCTGCTGCCTTCTGGAGCTGCCAGCACCTGGAGCTTCGTGGTGACTTGATGTCTGGAAAATCCCAGGGGCCATGCCAGAGGGATATGCTTAGGTTTCCATTTCTTCCTCATATCACATTGTAGGGCTTGAGTGTTGGAATGGGCTCAGATTTCAGCCCATCTCAGCATCTGAAATGCTGGGCACTCCCAGAACACTGAATCAGCTCTTTTTTAAAAGGATCTGGGTGGACAAACATTGTTCACCAGGTCACACTGTGGGATAATTTGTCTTTTAGGTGGGAGATGAGCAAGATTAATATTATTGTGGTCTTCCAGTATCTGAAGGGGGCCTACAGAAAAGCTGGGGAGGGACTTCTTGGGCTATCAGGTAGTGACAGGACTAGGAGAGATGGAGCAAAGCTGGAGGTGGGGAGATTCAGATTGGATATGAGGAGGAAGTTCTTCACCATGAGAGTGGTGAGAGTCTGGAATGGGTTGCCCAGGGAGGTGGTTGGGGCCACATCCCTGGAGGTGTTTGCAGCCAGGCTGGATGAGGCTGTGGGCAGCCTGATCTAGGGTAGGGTGTCCCTGGGCATGGCAGGGGAGCTGGAAGTAGATGATCCTTGTGATCCCTTCCAACCCTGACTGATTCTATAATTCTGTGATTATAAGATTCTAATACCTGTGGGAACATTGAGGAAAGAGCCTGTTAGAGTGACAGGGTAGGCAAAGCACGTCTTGACAAAGCAGAAACTGGGTTGAGGAACCAAAAGACAGCTTCACAGACATTGAAATCCTTTCAGTTGTGTATCTTATATGGCACACATGACAAATGAAATAAGCTAAGAGCAGACTGATGCCTTGCACTGGGCTTTCATATGCCTGGCCACAGGGCCATGTCCCTTCCTGCTGCTGTTTCTTTCAGTGGGATCAGTGAAATTATTGCATTTACCACTCTTGCATTTTTTGGGGAGACAGATATTTATGTCATCCCAGCATGCTGGCATGTGGAACAACTTGTATTTGCATGTTTTGCTTTTGCTGCCATCAGGCGTGAGCTGGCTGGTTTTAGTGGATGCTGCTCCAAGAGCTAGTGACTCTGTAGATGCCAATGAGCTTGCTGCTGGATTCTGGGTTGTTCCATGAGCTGTAGCTTCGATGCCAGGCTGCCTCTAGCTTCCCTAGGGACTGTAGGACGTCTTGAAGGTGGACACGGAAATGTCCTTGAAGGAAGAGCATTGGAACCTTCTCTCCCATTTGCCCAATGCTCTTTGATATGAGTGGATCAAGAGAGATTACTTTATTTTAAAGTCTCCACAAACCTTTGAGGTTCAGACTAATTCAGGTGCTGTGATGTGCCTCCAAACAGGAGAAACTGAGAGCCATTGCAAATGGTTTAGTCATTAACTGGCAGTTCTGCAAGCAGTGTGCAGGGTTAAAGTGACAACTCAGCTTATTAAAGCCTCTTCTTGCTAATTAGCACAGGGCAAAGAACAAAAAGAGATGATGTTGTAAAAGGGGAATTGTCAGGAGTGTTAAATAATAATAAGTCATCTGCTGCCAGAATTGATTTAGTGGACTTTTTTTTTTTTTCTTAGTCTTGACCAGACACTGAATGTGGTGTCTAAATGGGTTTGGAGCATCACTTGACACTGGCAGCTTCAAGGGATGTAATTAGGCTGTAAAGTGACAATTCCCACAATATGGGTGAAAGTGTTTAAGGCTGGACAGAGCTAATGCCACATCTTATAATCTCCTCTCTGCTTCTGCAGATGAAGCAAGGTGCTGTGAGAGTGTCTGCACTTTGCCGATGAGCTCTGTATTCATGCGGCTCCCTCGGATCTGGGGCTTATCCTCAGGGCACCCAGTGCTGTTTAATCCTAGCTTACAGACCTGCCTGTAGCAGCAGGGCTGCCTGCTTCTTTCGCTCAAGGCAGCCTCATTACTGTCCTAAATCATGGGTCTACTTAAAGTCACAAGACTTGGGCAAGAAGCGGGGAAAAAAACCAACCAACCAAACAAAAAAAAAAAAACAAACCAAAAAACCACAACAAGAAAGATAAAGGAGGAGGAGAATTTACATCCCTGGATTGCTTTTTAATCTGTTTGTGGTTCTGGAATCAGAATGCAGGAAGTGAGGCCGGCCCTTCCCAGTCACCTGTCGGAGAGGTGAGATGCCAGCCCGCACCCCGCCACGCCGGGAGCGCAGGCCCGGCAGAGCGCATGTCCCCTGCGCCGCCTGCGGCAGCCGCCTCTTGGCGCTCCGCCGCTGCCTTGGCACACCCCGGCCGGAGGCTTGGCCGCTCACGCCTCCCTCACCGTGCCGGAGGAGACACGCCGCTAACGTGCTGGGTTTCCTCCCCCTGCCCACGGGCACACGCTGCTCGGGGCGCAGCCAGCTCCTAGCCCCGAAGCTCCCCTGCGTGATGGAGAGGACGGAGCTGCTGGGGACATGGACACATAGCGGTGCTTGGTTTTTTTTATGCGCTTAAAGAGCCAGCTGTGGTGGAGCCAGTCGGCAGGCAGGGATCCCTAGGCGGCGATGGACGGGTGAGTAGTGGCACCATGTCCCGGTGGGATGAGCTGCCTTCTGTTGGGGCTGTCCGTACCTGACAGCTGCGTGCTACTGGGAATTTGCTGCTGTGTCTTGCCACGGATGCAGCAGCAGCAACAGTAAGAATATGTCACTTTGCGGGAAGTGCAGAGACCTGACATCAGTGCAGCCCTTCTCCAAGCCTCTCAGACTAGGCAGTGGGAATGGTGAAGGTGGGAGAGTCTCCTGAGAAGACGGCATCATGTCCTCTTTACTATCTCTGTCCCGCTAAGGCAAAGTTGCTGTTTTGGCTCAAAGACCGGGATCTGTGCCACCCCACCCACATTCACCCCGGGATTGTTTGTGTACCGTGGGGATGAACCGGGGGTGATCCAATATGTTAATTCAGAGGGATCCTTGTGGATGGCTCTGCAGGGCGGGGGGAAAAATCCGTGCCTCTGATCTGTAGAGAGGCAGGTTGTGCAGACAGCAGCCCTGTGCCAGCACTGCTGCTGTGTGCTTCCAACTGTCCCACCTGCTCCCATCAGGACCAAGAAACTGGAACAGTGATTTCTCCCATTAGGACTCCAAGCAGCCCTATAGACAACATCATTGCTGCTGCAGACCCCTCTAAGGGAAATGGAACTTCTGGGAACAGTTTACTTGTCTCCCATCTCAGATTTGCAAAGTCCCTTTGTCAAGGCTAGTCTGCCACTGGGGATTGCAGTGTAAGCATGCAGAGGCTTTTCTCACCCCTGCTGCTACTTTACAGACAAGTAATTTGCCCCCTTAATTTGCCATCCTAACTCTCTGCTGTTTTGTGGTGTTGGAGATGCCTCCCAGTGAAATATGAGGTGTTCCTATAGCTTCACTCCTGCCAAGATGTTGGGAGAGGAGGCAGCAGCACCTTGCACCAGAGGGGCACTGTCATGGCATCTCGGTATGGGAAGTGAGCAAGTGTCCCTGGCACAGGCTTGTCCCCCAGCGCAGTTCATCTGACCCCAGCAGGGCAGTAGGGACCAGTTAAATATTGCTGGCCCTCTTTAAACAACTGTCCTAATTGCAAAGTCGCTGGGGTTAGTGGTGCTGTGGGTCTCGCAGCCCGTGGTTAGCAGTGGTGCTGGTAAAAATAGAAGCGGTCAAAAAATGGATTTTTATTTTTACTCCATGAAGTGTGCCCTGCTCAAATGTTTAGCTTTCATCTTGAGTTGAGGCTGCTTCCTCAGAACATGAAGAAAAACCTTTGTTTTGGGTCAGCTGAGAAGCTGCAGCACAGTAAGCTGCAAACATGCTGTTTGCCTTTGACACCCTTTTTTCCAGACTTTTTTTTTTCTTTTATTGGAGGAGTTAAAGGTCACTGCAATGTCATCTTGGAGCAAAATCACAAGTTTTCATTCCGAAAAATAAATGCTGAAGAAAGCTTTGCAGTCACCTCTGTGGGCAGGTGTCTCCAGCAAACTTGGGAAACTTACCTCTCATCTGGGACAGAGCCAATTCACCAACTGCAGAAATTACAATTTGTAAGCAACACCAAAAAAAAATTAGAGGGTCCAGAAGGGCACAGAAAGATTATGGTTTTGGAGACCTCACTGGCCCTTTGGTCTGTTGGGTGATGCCTGAAAACACACTTTTTCAGCATCTTTATTGGACTAGTACTCAAGCAGGTGATGTCCAGCCACAGGGGTTTAGTCATAGCCCAGCAAAAACAACCACAGCAGCATTAGGTCCAAGAGAAAACCTGGTATGCACATCCCTCCAAGGCAGGTCAGTGTCCAAGGGCCACATTTGCAAAACCTTTCTTAAGAAGCACTTTTATTTCTCTACCAGAAGCAGCAGCGACAGCTCCTTCATGTATATCATGAGCTCCAGCCCATGGCAGGCACAAGAGAGAAGCTGCATAAAAATAGAGCAGCTTCGAAGTAGTTCATAAATAATAAACCAGCCTCCTAAGAGGGAGATGAAAACCCAGAAAGTCCATAAAGCCATGGCAGTTGTTGTCAGTTTTGCATGGAGTGAGGAGGTACAGACTGGGAGGTGATCTGCTGGAGAGCAACCCTGTGGAGAGGGACCTGAAAAGTGCTGGTGGGTAACATCCACGAGACAGCAATGTGCCCTTGTGGCCAAGAAGGCCAGTGGGATCTTCGGGTGTATTAAGACGAGTGTGTCCAGCAGATCAAGGGAGGTTCTCCTCTCCCTCTACTCCCACCTTGATCTTTGGAGTCCGCAGATAAGGGAGGCATGGGACACTGGTAGTGACAGGTATTTGCATCTGCCTCTCTGGCATCCCAAAAATTCACAGTGCTGAGAGGCAGGGAGCTCGTTGGGGCTCAGCATACCCATCTGTATTTGCGGAAGCATCTTCCCTATTGCAGTTTCACTCAGTTGTGGTGGTTTTGCCTGAGACCCTTTTGCAAACTTCCCTCACCCGCATCCCTGGGGTAATCTTGTGCTGCTTCTGGTTCACCCTAAGCTAATAAAGGGGTCGATAGAGTACGTAGTCTACTCCAAACGCAGCATCTTCCCACCACCATCTCCTCCCTGCCTTTATTTCCCAGTATGTGCTGGACTCAGCTAGCTTCGTATCACGTCTTGATAGCTGAGGTCCCCACCTGGGAGGCAGGATTCATTCCTGGGTGACACAGAGTAGTTGCAGCCACAACTGTCCCGTGCTGGAGCTCTCTGCCAGTGAGTGAGGGCTCCGTGGGACTTGGCGGCGGGACAAGTCGTTTAGCTAGACCTATCGCCCATTCAGGCTAATCACTTCCTAATGCCAAGGTAATCCCATTTAAAGCAACTGACAGTCTAGAAAGTTACCAGCTCCCAGGGGATGGTTAAAATGACCCGGCCAGCAATAAAAAAAGCTCCCCCAGCTGCAAAGCTCATCCCAATGCAGGCTTCAAGATTAATATAAAGTTCTGTCTGTGAGTGTGCGCAGGTGCAGCTCTGCCTTCGCACTTGGGCATCCCCGCAGTGAAGCACCAAGGTTTAGGTGACACTTAGAGCTCCTTCTGCTTTATTTTATTGGGACTGGGAGAGAAAGATCTGGTTGAGGTAGAGAGGGAAATGTTCTCCAGTTTGCCATCTTTATGGCAGGTTCGGTGTTTAATTCTGGATCTTCTTTTTTAAAAGAGAAACCAAGATCTTCAGAGGCAATCAGGGTGACCAGTTTCATTTGTTCCCCAAAAGAGAGGGGTTTAACCTCAGTTTTGGCTGGAGTTGGCAAGTTTACAGCCCCAGAGCTTGTAGAGAAGGCGTTGTGCCACGTGTGCCGGCATTAGTCAGGTACTGGCCAGCTGGTCTGCAGCTCCTCTCCTTCTGCGGCTCTTCCTGTGACTGCATTTGTTTCTCGGTCTCTCGTGTCCTCACTTCACTTTTCCTCTCTGGATCCCCAGCACTGTACGTGGCCAAACCCAGCCAGCCTATGGCCAAGGAAAAGCCATTAGAACCTTGGCACAACCTGCTTCCCTGGGGCCGCACGGGGGGCGGGGGTGGGCTGAAGCCAAAGCGCAAAGCAAAGCTGTGCAGAGTGGAGGAAGGACCTTGCACTACTCGGTTGCAACAAAAGTATCCTTGCACTGCTGAGTTGCAACAAAATTATCCTTCCTCCAACTGAAGCCGTTGCAGGGATCTGTGTGGTTAAAATTAGGAGTAGCTGGAGCAAGCCACTCTCGTTCTGCATGGTCCGTCCCACAGCCATGCTTTGCTGTGCAAATGCATTTCCTGCATGCTCCCTAAAACCAAGCACGAGCTGTTGCTACTCCAGCCTCATTTGACTCAGGCAGCTGTGGAGAAGCAGAGGTTTATCCACTTGGTTGCAAAATATCACCCAGCTCAAGCAGCCAGGGCATGCTGGGAATGGGGAGGGGACAGTGCTGCAGATGAGCTGAGTTAAATCTGCCAGAGAGGCAGTTTGATTAAAATTAGGAGGGGCTGCCTGGAACAGATTACACAGTGTCTCTTAGGCCTCTTGGTAATCCCTGTCCCTTAAAGATGCTGTCAGTGTGAGCTCCTGTCAGCCTCTTCCAACCCTATCCCAGGCTCCATTCCTGCCTTGCTGAAGGTCTTTCCTCTGAAAAAGAAAAGAAAAAAAAAAAAAAGGCAATATTTGGCCCTTATTGCCTTGGGGTTGTTCTCCATGTGGAGCTCAGGCTGTTCTCTGCACATGTTGTCTGCCCTGAGTAACTGGAGATGTTGTCTAGTACTCAGTGTACGGCACCTATCACGTCGCAGCCCAGCAGCGGGGGGCCAAGGGGAGCTGCAGAAACTGAGATGGCAAATAGATGACAAGGCATCTCTTGATTCAGAGGTTCTTCTGAGGCTATTTATATCCTCCTCTTTTTCAGAAATACGTGCTATGGGACTCAGAAGAGCTGGGAATGATCTTAACAATCCATTTACTTCTGAGAGTCCCAGGCTATCTGCAGAAAGACCTTCCTTGTCAAAAAAGCCCTAGAGAAAGCAAAGCACCATGTACACCTTCCTTCCTGAGAACTTCACACCAGTGAAGCAGAAGCCCTCCAAGGACTTGAGACCCATGCTCGGGGCA
>VWZI01012909.1:0-10456 GCA_013396835.1 Psilopogon haemacephalus | reverse complement strand
TTTTTTTTTTTTTTTCTTTTTTTTTTTTTTTTTTTTTTTTTTCCTGGATTCTCCCAGGCTCACAGGGTGCCAGAGATTGGAAGGGATCCAAAGATATCATCCAGTCCAATCCTCCTGCCACAGCAGTACCATCCAATCTAGCTCAGGGCACACAGCAGCACATCCAGACAGGCCTGCAAAGGCTCCAGACAAGGAGACTATACAGCCCCTCTGTGCAGCCTGTGCCACTGCTCTGGGACCCTCCCAGTGAAGAAGTTGCCTCTTGTGTTGAGCTGCAACCTCCTGTGCTGCAGCTTCCATCCATTGCTCCTTGCCTTATCCCTGGGAGCAAGTGAGCAGAGCCTGTCCCCTTGTTCTAACCTCCAGCACTCAGCTATAAATATTTATTAGATCCCCTCTCAGTCTTCTCTACTTCAGACTAAGCAGCCCCAGGTCCCTCAGCCTCTCCTCCCCAGGCAGTATTCCAGTCCCCTCAGCATCCTCGTAGCCCTCAGTTGTGACCCTCTCCATCATATCCCCGTCCTTCTTAAACTGGGGAGCCCAAAACTGAATACAGTACTCAAGACAATGTGTCAGCAGGGCAGGGTGGAGGCAGAGGAGAACCTCACTCTGAAATAGGATGGACACTAACTTCTTGAATTTGTCCAGAGAAGGGCAGCAAGGCTGGGGAGGGGCCTGGAGCACAGCCCCAAGAGGAGAGGCTGAGGGAGCTGGGGGTGTGCAGCCTGCAGAAGAGGAGGCTCAGGGCACAGCTCATTGCTCTCTGCAGCTACCTGAAGGGAGGTTGTGGCCAGCTGGGGTTGGGCTCTGCTGCCAGGCACCCAGGGACAGAAGCAGGGGACAGAGGCTGAAGCTGTGCCAGGGCAGGTTCAGGCTGGATGTTAGGAAAAAGTTCTTCACAGCAAGAGTGATTAGCATTGGAATGAGCTGCCCAGGGAGATGGTGGAGTTCCCATCTCTGGAGGTGTTTAAGAGGAGTCAATGATCTCAGAGGCCTTTTCCAAACTGCTTAATTCTGTGATGCTGTGAAAATGGAGATAAAACATAAAGGAATCAAGGAGCTAGGAAATCTTTCATCATCTGTTCCTTAAAAAGAACTTAAGCCTCAGATGCATTTTATGTACTTTGAATTTACCTCCAGAATAAAATTCTTTGCTTTTCCATAAAGAAAATTGAGAATTCACAACCCAAGGAAAGTGCTCAGGCAAAATCCACCACCCTCTTACTTTATTTTTTGGTCCAGGAGATTTAACAAAAGGATGCATTATTCACCAAAATAAAACACAGACATTTTTTTCCTGGTGGAAATTAAGATACAGCAGCAGAAGGGACATTGTGGGGAGGCTGCTGTTGAGTTCTGCTCATAGGTAACTGGAGACAGAAGGGGGAATGGCCTCAAGCTAAGGCTGGGGAGGTTTAGATTGGCCATTAGGAAGAAGATTTTTTCATGGAGAGAGTGGTCAGGGAGTGGAATGAGCTGCCCAGGGAGGTGGTGGAGTCACCCAGCCTGGATGTGTTTAAGGGTGGATTGGATATGGTGCTTAGGTATATGGTTTAGAGTTATCCTTTACAGGGTAAATTTATGGGTTGGACTTGCTGATCCTCAGGGTCTGTGATTCTGTGAAATCCAAATTCATTGAATAAACAAAGGCCCTTCAAATAATTTCACTATCTTGTAGTAATTTAAATTCTAAATGTACTAAAACCATGAAATAATCACAGAATTAACCAGGTTGGGAGAGGCTTTTAAAGTCATTGAGTCCAAGCTACCCCCTAACACCTTCCAGTTAACTAACCCATGGCACTAAGTGCCTCATCCAGCCTCTTCTTCAACCCTTCCAGGGTTGGTGACTCCACCACCTCCTCAGGCAGCCCATTTCAATGCCAATCACTCTTGCTGGGAAGAACTTCTAGCGTCAGCAAAGTCCTGACATGACTTGGTTCATCTGTTGCTGACAATCTGATTTGCAGTCAGAATGTTTCCAGGAGATGATTTATGCTTAAAAAGACAGAGAAAATCATCATAGTGAACTCCTTTCTTTTAACAGGAATAAGAACAGCATCATTCTGTTAAAAAAAAAAAAAATACATTTTCAAATAGAGAAACAGTTTCTCTGTTTATTCATATTTTTGTCCCCCTCCATATCCACTTATAATGTGGTATTTACTTTAGCAGTAAAAAGTCACACAGCTTTTCTTTAGGAGAACACAAGGGAAAAAGCTGTAACAGGTCATGAGCACGACCCAACACTAAGCCCAGGGTGCATTTGCCGTTGTAAGCCATGCCAGTTAAGCTCAGGATTACCAGCAAGTTTTATGTTATGGAAGTGTTTCTTTCTGCTGGAGCAGTGCCTGCTGCTGTTGTGACTGTGTTTGCTTTATTCTGTTTTACTTCGATAGGAAATCCTTGATTATATGTACCAGAAGTGAAAGACGGATGTTGGCAGGTTTGATATCGCATATAACCCACATGTCAAAATAATGGAACTTTCAGGGCAGGGCTCTGAACTTAGGAAACCACAAGAACTTCTGCTGACTTCAGACTTGTGATATTCTGGCAGTGAGAATTAAAAGCGTGACTTTTGACAAGTTTTCCATCCTAGTCTCAGTATAGGGCAGAGGCATATTTGTAGAATCACATAACCGTAGAATCATAGAACCATAGAATCATAGTGTCATAGAATCATAGAGCCATAGATTCATAGAGTCATAGAGCCATACGATCATAGAGTCATAGAGTCATAGAATCATAGGGTCATAGAGTCACAGAATCACAGAACCATAGAATCACAGTGTCATAGAATCATATAACCATAGAATCATAGTGTCATAGAGCCACAGAATCATAGATTCATAGAGCCATAGAATCAGTGTCATAGAATCATAGAATCATAGAGTCATAGAGTTGTAGAATCATAGAGTCATAGAATCATAGTCATAGAATCATAGAATCAGTGTCATAGAATCACAGAGTCATAGAGTCATAGAACCATAGTGTCACAGAATCAGTGTCATAGTATCATAGAGTCATAGAGTCCTAGAATCATAGAGTCATAGAATCATAGTGTCATAGAATCATAGTGTCATAGTATCACAGAATCATAGAACCATAGAATCATAGAACCACAAAATCATAGAATCATAGAAACAGTCTAGGTTGGAAGGGACCACAAGGATCAGCCAGTTCCATTCCCCCTGCCATGCCCAGGGACAACCTCACATTACGTCAAGCTGCCCACGGCCTCTGCCAGCCCGGCTGCGAACACCTCCAGGGATGAGGCTTCCACCACCTCACTGGGCAACCCCTTCCAAGGTCTCATTGCCCTCATGGTGAAGAACTCCTTCCTAATCTCCAGTCTGAATCTCCTTCAGCTTTGTCTCAGCTCAGTCTGAATCTCCAGAAGCTCATTTCAGCTTTGGTCCATCCCCCCCAGTCCTATCACTACCTGACAGCCTAGAAAGTCCCTCTCCAGCTTTCTTATAGCCCACTTCAGATACTGCAAGGCCGCAATGGAGTCACCTGGGAGCCTTCTCCTCTCCAGACTGCACAGCTCCAACTCCCTCAGTCTCTCCTCATCGAAGTAAAGCAGTTCTGCTGCTTGTTGCAGTTGCAGTTTTCCTCAGAATTAAATGTTGATGTCATTGGATGACAATGACACTTAGAAAAGAGCAAAAGACAGCAAAGAGTGATGAAATGGATTAATTAGTACAGCTGTGGGACAACGTACTAGAGGTCAAAATTTATTCTTCCTTTTCATCCTCACCTCTATCAGCTTTGAGGAATCCTGTGTACTTAAATACACAGGAACTACCTTTTATGGGAACTGCTACCTTGTTCTCCATATGTTTATGGTAACAGAATGTAGGAAGATCTTTTTTGTCACGTAAGAGCTTGCCTAAAAATGATGCTGTATAATTATGGTTTTGGCATATAGACATTCTATATTCCAAATCCAGGTTATATATATATATATATATATATATAATATTTTTACACTTCAAGTCCAGGAACTATCACTAAATGATTTCTTTCCAGTCCATCAGCTGACTTTTTGCTCCGTATTACAGAATCACAGCATGTTGGGATTGGAAGTGACCTCAAAAGATGATAGAAGTCCAACTACCCTTGCCAGACCAGCATCACATAGAGCAGGTCACTCAGGAATGTTTCCAGGTAGGTTTTGGAATGTCTCCAAAGAAGGAGACTCCACAGCCTCTGTGGACAGTCTGTTCAAAGGTTCTGGCACCCTCACAGTGAAAAAATATTTCTTTACGTTTAAACAGAACTTGCTATGCTCCAGTTTGCACCCATTGCCCCTTGTCCTATCATTGGACATCACTGAGCAGAGCCTGGCTCCAGCCTCCTGACACTCACTCTTCACACATTTATAAACATGAATGAGGCTACCCCTCAGTCTCCTCTTCTCCAAGCTGAAGAGACCCAGCTGCCTCAGTGTGCTGGTTTGAACTAATTGGAAAATTTGAGTGAGAAATTAGACTATTGGCTGAGAGAGGAAAACAGACGATGCTACTTCACCCAGCGCTCTACTGAGAAAGGAAAAAAAAATGTTTTAAGAATTGTAACCCAAATATAGATAAGTCAGATGGTTTCAGGCCTCTCTGGCTGTGACTGCTCCTTGCATGGTTCCTTTGTCTCTGCCTTTTGTACCTGATTCTTAATAATTCTACTAACCTCTTTCCTACTGCTAACCTCCGTGGCTGATCTACCTCCACCTATCTGCTGCATCAACATATGGTGAGATAAGATTGGGGAAGGAGGGAAAGGTGGTAGGAGTGGTTGGTGACCCCTCTTGGGGATTTTGATCTCTGGGAGGGCTGTGGTGTTTCTGTATTACCTTTTTACTGTATATATCTGTAAATATCTGTTACACATTGTAAATATCTGCTTGGATACTGAGCATTGCTGTAAATATAAAGCTTCATTTATCAACTTCCAGTGTTCTGAGTTCTAGCTGGGGTTATACCAAAAGGTGGGGGGGCAGGTAACTGTTCAAACCACCACATTCAGCCTTTTCCCCTCCCTTGGTCATCTTGGTGGCTCTCAACTGAACTTTTTCAAGCAGTTCACTGTCCTTCTTGAACTGAGGCACTCAGAACTGGACACAATATGCTAGATGTGGCCTCACCAGGGCAGGTTAGAGAGGGAGGAGAACCTCTCTCCACCTACTGGAGCAGGTACTGCAAAGTGCCCAGAGAGGGGCAGCAAGGCTGGGGAGGGTCCTGGAGCACAGCCCTGTGAGGAGAGGCTGAGGGAGCTGAGGGATGTGCAGCCTACAGAAGAGGAGGCTCAGGGCAGACTTCTTTGCTGTCTACAACGAACTAAAGGTTGCTTGTAGCCAGGTGGGGTTGGGTTCTGCTGCCAGGCACCCAGGGACAGAAGGAGAGAACACAGCCTCAAGTTGTGCCAGGGCAGGTTGAGGCTGGATGTTAGGAGGAAGTTGTTGGTAGAGAGAGTGATTGGCATTGGAATGGGCTGCCCAGGGAGGTGGTGGAGTCCCCATCCCTGGAGGTGTTCAAGAAAGGACTGGATGGAGCACTTAGGGCACTAAGTGCCATAGGCTAGGGCACTTAGCTAGCCAGCTAGGGCTGGCTGATATGTTGGACTGGATGAGCTTGGAGGTCTCTTCCAACCTGGCTTATTCTATTCTATTCTATTCTATTCTATTCTATTCTATTCTATTCTATTAACCACAGCCCTTCTAATACACCCCAGAATGCTTCCTTGGACACAAGGGCTCATTACTAGCTCATGGTCATTGTTCTGTCCACTAGGACCTCCATGTCCCTTCCCTCTACTTTATTCTTCATCAGGTCAGTCCCCAACCTGTAGTGATCCCTGGGGCTGTTCTTTCCCAGATGCTATACTTTACACTTGCCCTTGTTGCATTTCATTAATTTTCTCCTTGCCCAACTCTCAGCCTGTCCAGACCTCACTGAATTGCAGCACTCCTCACACTTCAGTGTCATTGGCAAAACTGCTGACAGTGCACTCTGTGCCCTCAACCAGGTAGTAGATGAATATATTGAACAGTGCTGGCTCCAGCACTGACCCCTGAGAGACTCCAACTAGGCTCTGTCTTATTGACCACAGCTCTCTGACTGTAGCTAATGAAACATCTTGCACAAGTGGGAAATATCCACCTGCTGCAGGGAAACTGGATTAGTGCAACTACTGCTTGCTCTGTCACTCTGCCCAGCAATTAGCAGAGCAGATATCCATTGTTTAGTGAGAGGAGTAAAACCAATAGGAGAGAATAATCAATAAGAGGGAAGCTGGGTGGCTGCATTGATCTGCTAGAGGTTAGGGAAGCTTTACAATGGGATCTGGACAGGTTAGACCAATGGGACAAGGCTAACTGTATGCACTTCCACAAGGCCAAGGACCTGGTCCACCATCTGGGTCACAATGACCCCATCACAGAATAATTATAGAATTATCATAGATGGTCAGGCACTGGAAGGGGCCCTGGTTCAGCCCTGCCTGCCAGAGCACATTAAGCTACAGACATAGGGATGTGCAGTTGGAAAGCTGCAACGAACAAAAAAGAAAGAAGGAAGGAAATAAAGAAAGAAAGAAACAAACAAAGATAAAAAAAGAAGGTAAGATAAAGAAGGAAGGAAAGAAAGAAGGAAAGAAAAAAAGAAGGAAGGAAGAAAAGAGAAAGAAAAAGAGAAAGAAAGAAAGAAAGAGAGAAAGAAAGAGAGAGAGAGAGAAAGAAAGAAAGAAAGAAAGAAAGAAAGAAAAAGAAAGAAAGAAAGAAAGAAAGAAAGAAGAAAGAAAGAAAGGAAAGAAGGAAAGAAAGAAAGAAAGGAAGAAAGGAAAGAAGGAAAGAAGGAAAGAAGGATAGAAGGAAAGAAGGAAAGAAAGAAGAAAGAAAGAAAGAAAGAGAGAGAGAGAGAAAGAAAGAGAGAAAGAAAGAGAGAAAGAAAGAAAGAAAGGAAGAAAGGATAGAAGGAAAGAAGGAAAGAAGGAAAGAAGGAAGGAAGGAAAGAAAGAAAGAAGAAAGAAAGAAAGAAGGAAAGAAAGAAAGAAAGAAAAAAGGAAGGAAGAAAGGAAAGAAGCAAAGAAGGAAAGAAGGAAAGAAAGAAAGAAGAAAGAAAGACAGAAAGAAAGAGAGAAAGAAAGAGAGAAAGAAAGAGAGAGAGAAAGAAAGAAAGAAAGAAAGAAAGAAAGAAAGAAAGAAAGAAAGAAAGAAAGAAAGGGAGAAAGAAAGAAAGAAAGAAAGAAAGAGAAGGAAAGAATGATAAAGAGGGGAGGAAAGAAAGAAAGAAGGAAAGATAAAGAAGGAATGAAGAAAGGAAGAAAGGAAGAAGAAAAGATAAAGAGGGAAGGAAAGATAAAGAAGAAAGGAAGAAAGGAAGAAAGAAGGAAAGAAAGAAAGAGAATGACCACATGAGTGTCTGAAGGATCTGGCTTGTTCAGTCTGAAGAAGAGGAGCCTGAGGTGAGACCTCATCACTATCTACAACTAACTGAGGGGCGGTTGGAGTGGGGAGGGGGCAGCCTATTCTTGGTGTCAAGAGACAGGACTAGAGGACATAGTTTCAAGCTGAGCCGGGGGAGATTCAGGCTCATTGTTAGGAAATACTTTTTCACTGAAAGGGTTATGAAACATTGGAATAGGGGGTTCTCTGATTCTGTAATAATGAATTCTGCACCAACGAAAAGGAAATTAATTCTAGGAGTGGCTTAAATGGGGATGAGGTGGTGCAGTGAATGCAGAATCAGAGGGGAGCAACAAGCTCACTGCCAGCTTTCAGTCCAGTTTCTGAAGGGGGCTTCCAGGATCTGAAAGGAGACTACAAAAAAAGCTGGGGAGGGACCTTTTAGGCTATCAGGGAGTGACAGGACTGGGGGGAATAGAGCAAAGCTGGAGGTGGGGAGATTCAGAGTGGAGGTGAGGAGGAAGTTGTTGAGCATGAGAGTGGTGAGAGTCTGGAATGGGTTGCCCAGGGAGGTGTTTGGGGCCAGGCTGGCAGAGGCTGTGGGCAGCCTGCTCTAGGGTAGGGTGTCCCTTGGATATGGCAGAGGCATTGGAATTGGATGATCCTTGTGGTCCCTTCCAGCCCTGACTGATTCTATGATTCTATTCTATGATTCCTACAGCACCCAAATTTGCAAAGGTGTTAATTTAGCTAAAAAATAACCCATCCAGGTCTGCTACTAGTCACATCAGGTGATAACTACTTTTATATCAAGAATTACCTACCTGGGCAATTTTAAGACCCCATAAACTGTTTTTGTTTTGTTTTGTTGTGTTTTTTTTTTTTTTTTTTGTACTGAGACACTTCTGTATGCAAACATTACCCTGAGGCCAGTTACTGCTGAGCAATTCCAGCAGAAGATCTACCTCCCTTCAGAAACACGAGAAGTGCCTTTAAATAGAGGAAGAGAATCAGTATAAAGAGGTTATGGAAGGGTGTGTTCTTTTGTCAAGGGTGTCATGTTCCTCAGCAAAGACCTGCTTCTAACTTTAGGCTGCTTACTCCTAGCCAGTTCATAAACATCTTCTGCTGACTTTGACCTTTAGTTTAAAGCAGTTTTTGATTATTTTTTTTTCCTCTGCAAAGTTCATTCTCTTAGTTCCCTAATCGTTCTGGTTGGCCTTTTTCTGAGCCCTTCTGCATGGCACAACTCAACTCTCTTTTGAACCTGACCAACATCTTTGTGGGCTCAGTGTTTTCCCATTTATGTTCTGCAACTGTATTTTATATCCAAATTTGCCTCCCTCAGTTAGTTGAGATACTTAGTGTCATATCTCTAAAATTTTCAGTCTGCTATCCTGCCTTAATAAATATTTTTTGTTGTTTTTTTGTTTCTTCTTTCTTGCACCTTGAATTATTGAATTTGATTTTCTGTTACTTGTATTTATCCCGCAATATTTTGATGGTTTGGGAGTTTCCCCACCTCCCCCTCAAGTTTGAATTCTCTCAGGCTAGACTCAGCCAGCTGGAAGTTAAGGAATGAAGCTTTATGTTCCATGATTCTATGATTTATACTCATAGCTCAGCACAATATGCAAGCAGGTATTTACAATATATTACAGATATTTACAGATATCTACAGAAATATACAAGTTAAAAGTAGTACAAACACAAAATGCCCCTCAAAGAAATCAGAGTCCACAAGAGGTGTTCCCAAAGACCCTTCCACCTTCTCCCCATCCTCTAAACTTATCCCAGAATTTACAGTATCTGCAAAGTAAACAGGAAAGATTGGCCAGGGGGGTTAGAAGCAGAATTGATTTGTTGGGTTACACAGATCCAGTTGGAAGCCAAGGAGAGAGAGATCAGACTCTATAGACAGACACTGACAAACACTGTCTTATCTGTGTTTATTTCCTTGCTTTTATACATCTCAGCAAAACTATGAGTGAAGTGGCCATCACCATTGTTTTCTTTCCACAGCATGCAATCTAATTTTTCTCATTAAAACATTCCAATTAGCCTCAAACTAGCCTAGAGATATTCCCATCTCCTCCTCAGTGGTTATAGCTACCTCTCTTATCTATCACCAGAATACTCCTACCTTTTGTGCAACTGTCTTTGTAAAGACAAAGGCCATCTGAAGACCATTCCCTGAGGAGTTCCACTACCAGGCCAGCAATTACTATAACAACACAAGTCCTCTCCTTTTCACCACAGTTTGCCCTTTCACCTCCAAGAAGCTGTTAAGTCAAATTAAAATTCCCGTACATAACTGCAGAGCAGTGCCAAGTGGTGTCCCTCAGGGGTCAGTGCTGGGACCAGTGCTGTGCAACATCTTTGTCAGTGACATGGACAGAGGAATCAGTGCAGCCTCAGCAAGTGTGCAACTGGCACCAAGCTGTGTGGCACAGTTGACTTGCTAGAGGGCAGGATCCATCCAGAGGGACCTGGACAGGCTGCAGAGCTGTGCCCAGACCAACCTCAGGGCATTCAACAAGGCCAAGTGTAAGGTCCTGCACTTGGGTGTGTGCAATCCCAAGCACAGCTGCAGGTTGGGTGGGGAATGGCTGAGAGCAGCCCTGAGGAACAGGAGCTGGGGGTGTGGGGTGGTGCAAAGCTGAAGATGAGGCTGCAGTGTGAGTGCAGCCCAGACAGCAACTGTGTGCTGGGCTGCAGCAAGAGCAGCTGTGGGCAGCAGGGCAAGGGAGGGGATTGTGCCCCTTGGCTCTGCTCTCCTCACACCCCACCTGCAGCACTGTCTGCAGCTCTGCAGCCCCCAGCACAAGCAGCACATGCAAGTGGTGGAGCCAGTCTAGAGAAGGCCACGAAGATGCTGAGAGTGCTGCAGCAGCTCTGCTGTGAGGACAGGCTGAGAGAGTTGGGGCTGTGCAGCCTGGAAAAGAGAAGGCTGCAAGGAGACCTTGGAGTGGCCTTCCAGGATCAGAAGAGATCTCCAGGGGGGCCGAGGAAGGACTATTGACAAGGTCTTGTAACGACAGGATGAGGAGG
>VWZI01012908.1:1102-22972 GCA_013396835.1 Psilopogon haemacephalus | reverse complement strand
GAATGGAATGGAATGGAATGGAATGGAATGGAATGGAACGGAACGGAACGGAACGGAACGGAATAGAACAGAGTAGGATAGGATAGGGCATGATAGGATAGAACAGGATAAAACAACGGAATGGAACGGAACAGAACAGAGGCTGGAATGGGTTGCCCAAGGAGGTGTTTGGGGCCACATCCCTGGAACTGTTTGCAGTCAGGCTGGCTGAGGCTGTGGGCAGCCTGCTCTAGGGTAGGGTGTCCCTGGGTATGGCAGGCAGGAGAGGTTGGAACTAGATGATCCTTGTGGTCCCTTCCACCCTCGACTGATTCTATGATTCTATGGATGAGGCTGTGGGCAGCCTGCTCTAGGGTAGGGTGTCCCTGGGTATGGCAGGCAGGAGAGGTTGGAACTAGATGATCCTTGTGGTCCCTTCCACCCTCGACTGATTCTATGATTCTATGGATGAGGCTGTGGGCAGCCTGATCTAGGGTAGGGTGTCCCTGGGCATGGCAAGAGAAGGTTGGAACTGGCTGATCCTTGTGGTCCCTTCCAACCTTGACTGATTCTATGATGGCACTTCCCAGTTCAGTAGTAGGGTAGGGTTTTTTGTGAGTTTGGGGTTTGTTTGGGGGGAATTTGTTTTCATCTCTTTAAAGAGCTGCCTCACTGCCTTGCTTGGCTAATAAAAGATCTGCAGGTGAGCTGGAAAATTTCCACCAGCAAAACAGCCCTGCAGGGGCAGCATCCATCATCATCTGGAGGTGAATATGCAAAGGCAGTGCAAACTGATTTTTCAAGTATTAATTAAGCAAGTTTGTCCCTGCCCATGGCAGGAGAGGTTGGAACTGGCTGACCCTTGTGGTCCCTTCCAATCCTGAGTGATTCTATGATCCTAAGTCAGTGGCCAGCCAGCCGTGGCCAGGGGCTTCATGCTCTGTGGGGAAGCCACACTGTGTGAAAGCACCTAAAGCACTTGGAGAATTAAGAATCATAGAATGGCTTAGGTTGGAAAGGACCTCACAGCTCAGCATGACCCAGCAGCGCTGGGGATTTGGGAGGCTCCCTGCCTGGCCAAAGTCAGCTCACACCCTGCAGGATCAGGCCCTTGGCTGCATACAAATCAGTTACAGGTGCTTGCATTAAGAGAATTCCTTACCAAGACCTTCCCATCCCCTGGAGCTTCGGGCCACAATGAGGCAGGAGGGGACAGGCTGCCACAAAGCAGCATTAATCCTGCTTTTGTGTCCCGGGGCTGACAGGCTGCTGGGAGGTTGTTCCTCAGGCTCAGGCCAGGGGTGGGGGAATTGCTTGCTGGGACCCAGCAGATGCTGCTCTCTGCTCAGCTCACCTAAGGCACTGAATTTCCTGATGCCATCCCTAAGATTCCAGGACTCTCCTCATGAGTTATTCAGCAGCTGTCACTGCAGGCTGGCACACAGCTGTTTTGCAGCGCTCGCATCCACCTGCCGCACGGAGATGAATATTCATTACCTCCCTCACAAATCCAGGCTGGGCAGGGACTGGCTGGAGAGCAGCCCTGAGGAGAGGGACTTGGGGGTGCTGGTGGAGGAGAAGCTCAAGATGAGGCAGCAGTGTGCACTTGCAGCCCAGAAAGGCAAGCAGAGGCTGGGCTGCAGCAGGAGCAGTGTGGGCAGCAGGGCCAGGGAGGGGATTCTCCTCCTCTGCTCACTGAGGAGAAAAACTTATACCCACATGCATGTCCCCATCAGTGATTCTCCCCCTCTACTCTGTGCTGCTGAGACCCCACCTGGAGTAGTGCATCCAGTTCTGGAGCCCACTGGGACAAGAGGGATGTGGAGATGCTGGAGGTGTGCAGAGCAGGGCCCCGAGGATGCTCAGAGGGCTGCAGCAGCTCTGCTGTGAGCANTGGGGAGGGACTTTTGAGGCTGTCAGGGAGTGACAGGACTAGGAGGAATGGAGCAAAGCTGGAGGTGGGGAGATTCAGAGTGGATGTGAGGAGGAAGTTGTTGAGCATGAGAGTGGTGAGAGGCTGGAATGGGTTGCCCCTGCAGGGAGGTGTTTGGGGCCAGATCCCTGGAGGTGTTTTTGGCCAGGCTGGCAGAGGCTGTGGGCAGCCTGCTCTAGGGTAGGGTGTCCCTGAGGATGGCAGGGGGGTTGGAACTGGCTGATCCTTGTGGTCTCTTCCAACCCTGACTGATTCTATGATTCTATCTCCAGGGTGCTTTTTACCCCTGGGGAGAGGCGAGCAGGAAAGGGATATCAAATGTGAGGCAGCTCAAGAGGAACTGAGAGGAAACAGACAAACCTTATTAAAAAAAAAACCAACAAAAAGATGCTGCCTCTTCTCAAACAAAAGCCAAGCAGCCTCTCTCCCTCTCACAACAACCCAGAGGAGTCCCAAAAGCATCAGCAGCTCAGGCTGAACACCAAGTTGCCTACGAGATGAAAATTAAGCCTCACGAGGTTTTGTCAAGGGAGAGTTTAGCTGTGGTGCTCAGTCAGGCTGCAAAGTACTCTAATGACAGTGGAAATGAAGTCATCCAAGACACATCCCTAAGTGTCACAGCAAAGCAAGCCTGCCTTTGGCTGCATCCCTTGGCAAAAGTGGGTTTGGTGTCCCTTTCCCTCCCCACCTCTACGTGGTCTTGCGGCCATACCCTCCCTGAGATGAAATTTGAGGCCAGCATCCTGGCTTGGAACAGGCAGCACTGGGGTCCTCCAGCTTTTTGACTGTCCCATAGGTCATACCTTACATCAAATGGCCTATTAACAAGAGGCAAAGAGAATGAGAGAGGGTTTGGGTGAGGCTTTCACCATGAGTAGGCTCTTTTGGCTGTTCCAGGTCTGTTTAAAACCACCTCAGCTACTGTTCTCTGCAGAGCACCTCCAGCAAAGCTGAGAAAGGCTCTGCTGACAAACCCACAAGCTCAAGAAACCCTTCTGCTTCCACTGCCAACCCCTCCACGTGGAGAGGAGTGGCTAATGAAGCATTGCTTTTGCCCTCCCTGTGTCCCTGCAAGCTAAGCATCACCAGCCTAGCTCTGCTCCTCCCAGACCTTCAAGGCCTTCCAGTCACAAGCGCAAACAGAATGCAAATCTGATGCTAAATGGCTTTGAAAGTGCCTCCAGTTCTCCCTAACCTTGCCCTCCTGAGGCTGCTGCAGGACAATGATCTCTGAGTCAGCACTCTGAAATCACCTTGCTATAAAAAATCCCTGCCTCTTCCAACATCCATCTCAAACCCAGTCCTGCCCCGACGGATTTGGGCATTTGGCAGTGGGTTTCAGCCTGATTTCACAGGGAAAAGGGAAACAGGGACCCATTTCAAGCTTTTTACCTCTGAGTGAGTCCCAAAGAGGCATGAAGCACCTGGAATGACACTGGATGATCAAGCATCACCTTGCTCAGTCTCCTGAAATCAGCACTGGTACCCAATCCTACCACCCATCAGCCACAAAAGTCATTCCTGGGAGCATCTCCAAACACACAGTAAAACTCAGGGAGAGAGAAAATTGCCTCTCTGCCCACCCAGGCCCACTAGCAGCCACCTGAGTTTGGGTGCCTGTTTCTCAGCCTGAAATCAAAGCTCTCTTGCTGCACGGGTAAAAGTGCTCTGTTAATCAGGGAGCTTGCGTAAGCCACGTGGATCTTTAATATTCAAATGTAATTATCATCTGGGGAGGGAGAGAGCAGGGAGCAAGTCTCATCCTGATTTAGCAAGCTCTGGGGAAAGCAGTGACAGCTCAACCAGCAGGAAATGAAAAAAAACAACAACTCTGTCCTACAAATGTCTTCTGCAGTTTGCAGGGATTTTGCCCTCTGCAGCATGCAGAGGTTGTGGAACTGCATCTGAGGCACAAAACAGAGTCCTAGAGTGGTTTAGTTTGGAAAGGAACTTAAAGGTCATCCAGTTCCAACCCCTCCTGCCACTGGAACAGGTTTCCAAGACCCCATCCAGTCTGGGCTTGAACACTTCCAGGGATGGGTTGCTCTGGGCAACCTGTTCCAGTGCCTCACCACCCATACCGGCAATTTATATCTAATGTAAATCTACTCTCTTTCAGCTCCAAGCCATTGCCCTCTGTCCTATCACTGCATGCCCTTGTAAAATGTCCTTTTCCAGCCTTCTTGCAGGCTGCCCTGAGGTATTGGAAGGCAACTCTAATAGAGTGGCTTAGTTTGCAAGGGACCTTAAAGGTCATTCAGTTCCAACACCCCCTGCCATGGGCAGGGACACCTCCCACTGGAACAGGTTTCTAAGACCCCATCCAGTCTGGGCTTGAACCCTTCCAGCTGTTTTGGATTTTTTTTTTTTTTTCCCAATTCCTAAGCCTCTCTCCCCCTTTATTCCTTTTCTTTTCTCCCTTGGGAAGAACAGGAGAAAAGAAAAGAGGGCAGCTATCATTTTTCTAGGGTCCAGCCCCAACTCTTGGCACAGTGACACAGCTCAGGAGCATCCCCTCTTGCCTCAGTGTAACGAGGATGGGGACAACAGAAGGGTTGGTCAGAAGAGAGGGCAGGGCTGCCAGCTCTTCTCCCACCACCTCCCCTGGCTCTCAGTGGGCAACGTGAGGCACTCACCTTAGTCGAGGAGGCAAGCCTAATCTTTCCCTCCTGCTCAAGGTGTCCCCTGGAGGAGGAGGTTGTCTGTCTGCTCCCTTCTGATGGTCCCACAGATGCCTTCTCGCTAAGATCATGCCCCTGAGCCAGCAGCATTTGGCTCTTACCGGTGGGGAGTGGAAGGTGTTTGACAAAGGAGCAATGCCCACCTGAGGCTCCTGCTCTGCACTCTGCAAACAGAAAGCAAAGGTTATGCACAGCCAAGTCACAGCTGGGTGAGGGAGATTCACAAACCCACTCCAGAGCTCTGCTCTGCTCCAGGCTCTTGTCTTCACACAACAAGAGGCAGCAGCAGCATCTGGCAAAGGAACGTGACTCTACCTCCATCCCCCAACCCCCAGGACACCCCCAAAATCCTGTGGCAGGCACTGCCTTTGCCTCCACTCACTTCTGACAATGCCTGCTGTAGTCTGACAAGGCTTCAGAGAATGAAACATCTCAAGACTCCCACACCTCACATTGCACAGCCCTGTTCTCATTCAGATTGGATCTTGTCTCCAGGCAAGGTCCCCTCAAGCTCCCTACTCCAGTGTTTAACTCTGAGTCTCTTTTCTCCTTACTTTAGCATCCGTTGCCACTTAAACCAACTTACATCTCCTGCTAGATCCAAGGCATTCATGAGGTTCTGCAAACACATCTTCAGTGGCTCCTCATGCTTGAATCCATACAATGTTCTCCTCCTCCTCCTTTGTGTTGCACCTGCAAGACATCTTTTCTCTCCTCTCCTGGTATGAGGTCACTTGGGGTATTTGCCCCAGAGCTGGATGGAGCAAAGGTCACCTTGGTTGAGGTTACAGGATTGAAAGATGTTATGGGTTGGAAGGGACCCAAAGAGACCATTGAGACCAAACCCCCTGCCAGAGCAGGACTACACAATTGAGCTCAGGTCACATCTTGTATTAAAAGCCCTTTGAAACATGCTGAGTGAGTTTTCAGTCATGTCATCTTCATCTCAGTGCCTTCATCCACTCACTTGTTTTGGAGCACACCTGGGCACATCCAGACAGGCCTTGAAAGTCTCCAGAGGAGGAGACTCCACAACCTCTCTGAGGAGCTTGTTCCATTGCTCTGTGACCCTTACAGTAAAGAAATTCCCCCTTGTGTTGAGGTGGAACCTCCTGTGCTGCAGCTTCCACCCATTGCTCCTTGTCCTATCAAGGGGAGAAAGTCTTCTGAGCATTTCTACCCTGGAGCCAACCTCTAAGGCTTCTCACCAGCACAAACAAAAGCCCTTGACAGTGTTTTCCAGCTGGCTCTGAGTAGGAGAGGAACTCACACAACAAAACCCCTTGTGTGGTGGGAAGGGCAGGGCTGGCAGGCTCATCCAAACCCACCCATCAGCACTCCTGGAGTAAGAGACACTGAACTTGGCGACACACACCTAGAAGACTGCGAGGAGGGAAGGAACTCACCCTGCAAAGCCCAAACTGAAACCAGAAACACTCAAGGTGGGGGATGAGAGTTCCTCCAGCATACACAGTAAAGGCAGCAGCCTGAAGATGCCCACAGCCACATCAGTACACTGTGATTTGGGGTTTCACACGGGGTCCTTCTCACAGCAGTGCTCACGTGCCCATGGCAGCGCAAATCTCTCTCTGCCCCTCAAATTAAATCAGACACAGCTCAGAAAGGTTTCACCTCAACCTCTCCTTTTCCTACCAAACCCCCTCAGAATTGCCAGGAACCACACAAAGAACAGAAGACCGCTACAGAGAACCAAACCAAACCAAACCAAAGTTCCAAGAATCGTCACGACTCAGATTTTTATTCAACAGTGAAGTTGAAGGAAAACATTTTTATGTTTATTCGTTTGTTGGTTTTATTTTTTTTCCCCTTCCGAACGGAAAAAAAAAAATAATTAAGTAAAAATATTGTGTGTGTGTCCCAAAAAAACAACCCCAAAACAACAAACCAAAAACTCGAGATGAAATTAGCTTTCATTAAATATATTTGGTTGGCAAAAATAAAATTAAAAAGAACAACAACAAAAAGAAGAACAAACTTAGAACCCGTAACGAAACCAAGCCCAAATCCCCTCGTGTAGCCATGACAACAGTGTAAACCTGGATGTTTGGCAGCTGTAATTCACCTGTGGAAACTCCTGTTGAAACTTTGGACCAAGAGAAGAAAAAAAAAAAATTATTTTTGGGTAGAGCCAAGTCAATTTTGGAGAGCAACTGAAGGCCAGAGGGGACGGGGCACACTAGAGGCTTCATACACAGCTTGGTGCGAGCGATCTGCCAGTGTGGAGCTAGTCGGGAGCTCGGGAGGAAAAGAAGTTAAGAGCTGATGCAGCGTAGGGTAGAGCAAAAAAAACCCCAAAACAACAACAACAACGAAAAAAATAATCTGCAGACCTTCTGTTCTGGGAGCCCATCAGATGGGTGAATGCTGGTGGCAAAGAGTCGAGGTGAGAGTGGCAAGAAGAATGGCAGGTGACGAGCGGTGCAAGTGCTGGGGAGGGGTCGGCGCTGCGCGGGATTCGGTTGTGAGTGGACTACTTTGGGAGCCTCCTGGGGGGGGGGATCCTCCTGCTGCTTCTGCTCCCTACCTCCCTCACTCCTTCTGGTTCAAGCCTCTGCCCTGCCAAGTGGGTGTCACAGGCGTGCAGTTTGGTAGCGTCGTCCTTTAGTCGGGAATCGTCTGTTGCGGTATTAAAAAGGTAAAAAAGGTCCTGGGGAGGTTGCTTCCTGGTGGCAGCCTCTTGCCTGCAGCCAGGCCTGTTCGTTAAAGCAATGTGGATTTGGATGAGCAATGGGGGCAGATGGGAAGGGGGAAGGAAGGGACGCAGGGAACAGGTGGGAAGGCAGGTGTTTTCTACACTCCTCTCCGAAGCCAAAATCCAAGGTGCACAAAAGTGGGTTTCTTTGCTTCGATCTCTTTTTTTTCCCCCCCTCTCGCACTCTGCGTTTCTGTTTTTAACCTCTCTCCAGTTATTACTTATTTCTCAGTTTCCAAGTAGAGTTTTGGGCGGCAGCCTCAGTTACAGTCGTAAACAAAATCGTAGTTGCTGGGCTCCTTTGGGATGGGAGGGGGAGCATCTGGGATCTGAATGTTCTCCAAGTCGAGGAGGCGCAGCTTGATCTCCATGCTGAGCAGCGTGTCCAGGTCGTTCCGCGTTAGGTCGCTCAGCATGTCCTTGCCCAGGAGGGCGTTCAGCCCGTCGGTCCACACACAGTACTGCATGGGAGAGAGGGGGAAAAACTGCCATTAATCACAAGGAGCATGGAATGGTTTAGGTTGGAAGGGATCTCAAAGCCACTGCAGATTATAGAATGGTTTAGGTTGGAAGGGACCTCAAAGATCATCCAGTTAGGTCGCTCAGCATGTCCTTGCTGAGGATGGCGTTCAGCCTGTCGGTCCACATGCAGTACTGCATGGGAGAGAGGGGGAAAACTGCCATTAATCACAAAGAGTATGGAATGGTTTAGGTCGGAAGGGACCTCAAAGCCACTGCAGATCATAGAATCACAGAAACATAGAATCACAGAATGGTTTAGGTTGGAAGGGACCTCAAAGATCATCCAGTTAGGTCGCTCAGCATGTCCTTGCTGAGGATGGCGTTCAGCCTGTCAGTCCACACACAGTACTGCATGGGAGAGAGGGGGAAAACTGCCATTAATCACAAAGAGTATGGAATGGTTTAGGTTGGAAGGGACCTCAAAGCCACTGCAGATCATAGAATCATAGAAACATAGAATCACAGAATGGTTTAGGTCGGAAGGGACCTCAAAGATCATCCAGTTCCAACCCTCTCTGCCATAGGCAGGGACACTTCCCACTAGAACAGGTCACTCAAGGCCTCATCCAACCTGGTCCTGAACACTTCCAGAGAGGTTGTGGATCGCAGAGCTACACAAAGATGGGCTCTCACTTACACATCTGTGCCTACTTGACCACTATTGGACATGAAGCAACAAAGTCCTACCAGGTGACCTACTCAAAGACGGGCTGTCACTAACACAGAATCACAGAATCAGTCAGGGTTGGAAGGGACCACAAGGATCACCTAGTTCCAAACCCCCTGCCATGACCAGGGACACAATAAGGTCACCTTGGAGCCTCCTCTTAGGTTCTTATAAAGCTGGCTGATGCCAGAAAGCAACCAAGAGGACCCCGAAGAAGTTTCTGCACTCTGGACTTGACTTACCTCATGCTTGTCTGGTGCAATGAAATTCAACTGGCCACTGGAGTCGTACAATATGGAGAAGGCAAGCTCTAGCACCTCCTGCAAGGACACAAAGAAGCATGGATTAATGCAGCAGGAGAGAGGCCTTTGTGGACACAGGCTCAGCTGCAGAGGAAGGTGCTGAGCTGTAATTAGGGTCTGTCTCATGTGTCCTCTTTGCCTCTTGGCTTCCTGAACCCTATTGCAGGGATGGCCTCAGCTGACAACAGTCCCCATGGCTTCTGTAGCCAGCTACACAAGTTTTAGAATCCTAGAATCAGTCAGGGTTGGAAGGGACCACAAGGATCATCCATGTTCCAACTCCCCTGCCATGGGCAGGGACACCCTACCCTAGAGCAGGCTGCCCACAGCCTCTGCCAGCCTGGCCAAAAACACCTCCAGGGATCTGGCCCCAAACACCTCCCTGCAGGGGCAACCCATTCCAGCCTCTCACCACTCCTCTTCACGTCCAGTGTCAATCTCCCCACCTCCAGCTTTGCTCCAAAGTTTTAGAAGAGTGCAGCATCTAGATTCCTACCCCTGATCTCCTGGTCTGAACCAGGCACAGCACTTTGGATTTCAGTTTCATTTTTCAGCCTGTGCGATGAAGAGCACTGCCTGAAGCATAAAACTTGCAAGCCTTGGGGGGGATCACCTTGCAAGATCAGAGCATGGCAATGCTCCTGCCTTCTTTGAGTTGAGTTCTTAGGTCCCACTTGCTGCATTGCCAGGCCACAGGAGATGGAGCCTGCATCCAGACCCCAAGGAAGCTGCAGATGCTGATAGCCCTGGCAGAGGCAGCAGGCAAAACATCTCACAACTCTCCCAGCCTTTTTGTGCTTCAGGCATGTCTCTCAGCCACACCTTATTAAGAGTGATGTCCCTCATTAGGGAAACAAATTTACCCCTGCCCACACAAGCCTGGCATTAGCTCCTCACAGAGTGTGATAAATTACTGCCAGAACATGCCAAGTTATGCAACTGAGGTTGTGAAATAAAATGCATCACTGCAAAAAAAAAAAAAAGAAGGGGCTTGTTCTGCTCTACTATGTCCTTCCTGAACTTCATGAAGGTCAACACCAAGCCCATAGGCCTGCCCTCCATGAATATCTGCCCCTTGGGAAACTCCAAGGGATTGAAGTTTTTTCTCCCTCTCAAAGAAAGAGGAAAAAAAAAAAAAAAGAGAGAGAGAAAACCCCTGCCTCAAAGTGGAATATTCCAAGGAGCTTGGTCATCCCCAGTCAGGCAGAAAACGAGAGAGCTAAATTTAGGGCACTGAGCTTCCCTTTATGGGAGGAAGTGGGAGTTTGGCAGCCCTGGCTTCACTTCAGCTTCTTCCCTGGCTGCTCTGGAAAAATAAAAGTTCAGGGATTACAGCTTCCAGGGGTCAATGTCTCCACTGTGTCAGGCACAGCAAAGTCTGAAGGCAAATGGAAAGCTGAGGAGCTGGAGTTGCCAGCTGGCCCTGCACATGGATGCTGTCCTCACCTGCCAGGCAGCCCCAGCTAGCTCTGCTCCCATCAGTGACAGAGGACTCCCAAAGGAAAACTGGGCAGTCTCTGTCCCTCATCTGGGGTTTTTTGTCTCCCTCTTCTGTCCTGCTTCTCAAAGTCATTTTCCATTCCAGCTTCTTGGTTCTTTCTGGTATTTTTCTTTTTTTTTTTTTTTTTCTCTCCCATTCCTTCCAGCTTGCTCCTTCTCTCTTTGGTTTGCATTCCTCAATTTGCTGAACTCACTTCCTTGTCACTCCTGATTCTTCTGACCCTTACACGTGTCAGAACTCTGCCCTTCCCCGGATGCTTGTCAAAGGTAACAGCATTGGGTCCACCTCTTTTGAGCTTCACTGAGAACAGGGAACAAGAAAGTCTGCACCTGCTGGCTGGACACCTCATAGAATCAGTCAGGGTTGGAAGGGACCACAAGGATCAGCCAGTTCCAACCCCCCTGCCATGCCCAGGGACACCCTACCCTAGAGCAGGCTGCCCACAGCCTCATCCATAGCATCAGTCAAGGGTGGAAGGGACCACAAGGATCAGCCAGTTCCAACCCCCCTGCCATGCCCAGGGGCACCCTACCCTAGATCAGGCTGCCCACAGTCTCATCCATAGAATCATAGAATCAGTCAGGGGTGGAAGGGACCACAAGGATCAGCCAGTTCCAACCTCTCCTGCCATGCCCAGGGACACCCTACCCTAGAGCAGGCTGCCCACAGCCTCTGCCAGCCTGGCTGCAAACACCTCCAGGGATGATCAGAGTGAAGGAGGGGAGGTTGTCTCCTTAACTTAACTGCTATGGGCTGAGGGGGGAAAACAAAGCATGTGTGCATGCAAAGAAAGGTGGCAAACACCCAAGGGACTTCAGGCAAGGTCCAGGTGACAGAAGCTTTGCATCCTGCTTTGCAATGGACAGTTTGGGCAGCATACCTTGTTTTGTTTAAGAGCTCCTTTCTCCTTCATGTGAGGGCAATCTTTCCCAGTCACGACAGCTTTGATATCTGCCACTGGCACTGCATTAGGAAAGAAAAGAGGAGAAAAAAAAAAAAAAAAAAAAAAAAAAAAAAAAAAAAAAGAGAGGGATAAAAGCAAAAGCCAGAAAATCAGTTAGAACCACGGCGTGTGAAAGCTACAGGCTCTGGAAAGAGGCGAGACCGATGCGCTCAAGCTGTCACCTCCCTTGGCCATTTCCAGCCTGCTGCAGGAAAGCAAACAGCTGAAAGAGAAGTCAGTGAGTCCTGATGAAATTTCAGGGCACTTAGATTAAAAAAAAAAAAAAAAAAATCCAAGCATGTTTTTTTCCTTGCCTGCTGAGACTGCTTTGGTTAAGAGCATTTCACTTAGACGGGTGCCTGTGCCCAGGCAGTTTGCACTCACCTAACCCCCCCCAACATTTTCCTGCCTTGCTGGTGTAAAATGGTTAAGGGAAATACAGAGGAAGCTGCTGCCACTCAAACTGGGAGTGAGGTCACCCAAAAAAACATCAAACCCCTGAGTTTCAAGTGGAAGTCAATTTCCCCACAGTAATTGCGTTATGGTGAATCCATAAGCTCCAGAATCCACCGCAGGCAGCCAGGGATGGTTTCTACAAAACCTATAAATAATTCATTCTCCTCGTGGCTGTGGAAGAGCATTGGATATTCCAGAAAGCAGCAGAAGATGAAAAGCTGCTTAGCTGCCCGGGTCTTTAGGAACTCTGATGGGAATATTGGAGAGGAGAACTGTGTCTGCTCTTCTGCTGGGTACAGCAACAGACAAGGATCAGCTGGAGAGAGTCCGATGGAGAGCCACGAGGATGATTGCAGGGCTTGAAAATCTCTCCCATGAAGACAGATTGAGGGCCCTGGGGCTGTTTAGTCTGGAGAAGAGAAGGCTGAGAGGGGATCTGATCAATGCCTCTAAGTATCTGGGGGGTGGGTGTCAAGATGAAGGAGCCAGGCTCTTTGTGGTGGTGCCCAGGGATAGAACAAGGAACAAGAGGTACAAGCTGGCACACAGCAGGTTGCAGCTCAGCACAAGGAGACTTCCGTATGGGGAGGGTGATGAAGCCCTGGAATAGGCTTGCCCAGAGAGGTTGTGGAGTGTCCTTCTCTGGAGACATTCTGGATGAATTCCTGTGCAGACCACCCTGGGTGATCCTGCTTTTGGCAGGGGGATTGGACTCAGCAATCTCTGGATGTCCTTTCCAACTTCTAACGTTCTGTGACTCTGTATTTTGATACAGATTACATCAGCACTATGGCCAAGTGGGTAGCATGGGACATAACAGATATTTTAGAATAGAACAAGCCAGGTTGGAAGAGACCTCCAAGCTCATCCAGTCCAACCTAGCACCCAGCCCTAGCCAATGGCACTAAGTGCCCCATCCAGGCTTTGCTTGAACACCTCCAGGGACGGAGACTCCACCACCTGCCTGGGCAGCCCATTCCAATGCTCTCTCTGGGAAGAACTTCCTCCTAACATCCAGCCTAGACCTCCCCTGGCACAACTTGAGACTATGTCCCCCTGTTCTGTTGCTGGTTGCCTGGGAGAAGAGCCCAACCCCACCTGATGAAATAAACTGAGAAAATAAACTGCATTCTCCTTCAGGTAGTTGTAGAGAATGAACAGAGAGAAAATAAACTGAGAAAAACCTCCCAAAACTGCATTCCTGCCCATGAATGGCTGCATGAAACTATGAACTCATTGGAAAAAACTGATCTGAGTCCTCACAGACACCTGCCCAGGCCAGGACAGCAGCACCTGAATGCTTCACCTGAAGGCAGCATCACAGACACCTGCCCAGGCCAGGACAGCAGCACCTGAATGCTTCACCTGAAGGCAGCATCTTTGTCAACAGAGCTGTTGATGATGTCCTGAGTTAAGAGAAACCTCCTGCAAGTCACAGAGAGGAACGAGCACCAAAGAAGCAAAAGGAGCACAACCTTTGTGCTTGACTTACATTTATCTTGCAAGGAGTCATGGGGAACTTCTCCCTGGGGGCTCTCCTCCAAGTCTCCGTAGTGCAAGACCTTGTGATTAGGTGAGAGGCGACAGTACCAGAATTTGTCTGCGGAATTAAATGCATCAAAGACAGGGGTCACAGGCACGCCTGGAGCAGTACTACCAATAGCAT
The DNA here is from genome assembly GCA_013396835.1 of Psilopogon haemacephalus. Classification (NCBI taxonomy): domain Eukaryota; kingdom Metazoa; phylum Chordata; class Aves; order Piciformes; family Megalaimidae; genus Psilopogon; species Psilopogon haemacephalus. The sequence continues at coordinate 9,609 of VWZI01012908.1, read as the reverse complement.
AGGGTGGGGGGAAAGCTTCCTGGGTTAAGCCCACCTGGAGCCTATCCTGGCTCTTCCCTGGGGGTGGTCTGACCTGCCCCTAGGCCTTGAACACCTCCAGGGAAGGAGCATCCACAACCTCCCTGGGCAACCTGTGCCAGTGTCTCACCACCCTCACTGCAAAGGACTTCTTCCTGATGTCTAGTTTAAATCTCCTCTCTTCCAGTTTAAACCCATTCCTCCTCATCCTGCCCATCCAAAGAGGTGAGGTCTCAGTGCCTGGGAGGGGAAGGGTTTTAAAGAGGGCTGCCACGTTATTTTACTGGGGTGCAAGTGCTGAGACCTTACAGTAGCCTTCCAGTACCTGAAAGGGGCTGCAGGAGAGCTGGGGAGGGACTATTAAGGCCTTGTAATGACAGGACGAGCAGGAATGGGTTTAAACTGGCAGAGGGGAGATTGAAACTGGAAGTTAGGAGGAATTTCCAACCCCTGCCATTCTGTGCCATGTGCTTTTCAGTAGATGGTTGTGTACGTTTCAGATGTGTGTGTGTGTGTGGACTAAGACTTTTTCACTGCCTTGCTCTAACACAACTGCAGTGACACATTTTCAGCCTGCCTGGCCCTGCCTGCTCAGCCAAAATTCCAGCAAGCCCTGAAAGCAACTGAGGCACCTTTGGTTAATTGATTTCATAGAATCATAGAATGGGTTAGGTTGGAAGAGACCTCAAAGATCATCCAGTTCCAACCCCCTGTGCCACAGGCAGGGACACCTCCTGCTAGATCAGGTCGCTCAAGACATCATCCAGCCTGGCCTTGAACACCTCCAGGGAGGGAGCAGCCACAACCTCCCTGGGCAACCTGTTCCAGTGCCTCCCCACCCTCACTGTGAAGAACTTCCTCCTAACATCCCGTTCAAATCTCTCTTCTGCCAATTTGAACCCATTCCCCCTCATCCTGTCATTACAAGACCTTGTGAACAGTCCCTCCCCAGCCCTCCTGTAGGCCCCCTTCAGATACTGGAAGGATTTCTCCCAGCCAGTGACACACTCGCAGAATGCCATTTTTTATGGGGATGCAGCAGCAGCAAAGAAGCTTGGCAGCAAAATGACCAAGTGAGAAAAATGAAGTGTGAACTACTTTTCCTAGCTTCACTTAACCTGCCTTCACTTGCTTCTTGGGTTTTTTTTTTTCCCCCCAGTCTTAATTTAAGCTTTACTCTTTTCCAGGTTACTTCCACGGTGCCTCCTGTCTTTAATTTAATGATGTGTGTGTGTGTGTGCGTGTCTCATCAGGCTTTTCTTCCCTCCCAAAAATTACTGCTCAAGCAGCTTCACCTTTGGCTGCAAAAAAAAAAATAAAAAAAAAAATCACTTCAGCAACAGGCAATCTCTCTGTAACCTTTGTTTAGCTAAAAGGGGCATTTATTTCCAAGAGTGCACTCGGCAACATAAACTACAAATGTAGTGGATGACAGCCCCAGAAGCATCTCTTATCCTCAATGAAATGCCTTTATGTGGTACTTAGCTCCACTGGAAATAATAACTTTGGGGGTTGTGAAGTGCTTTGCAGGCTTTCCCTTTAGTCTTCTCCCTTTTCTTTGTGGAATTAAGGAAGGAAGGAGAAAGGTCCTCTCTGTCAGCTCATGTCCACCACCAAGGAACAAAAGGGAGGATTTGCTGAGCTGCTGTTGAATGAGGACCAGAAAGGGCAGGGCAGATTTTGCTGCTTCCTTTCCCACCGATTCAGAGGGCTTAACAAAACCAGGAGTTAGAGCTGCAGCCTCTCCCTTGAAACCTCCAAAGGCAAAGGCCACACGTCCTTTAAAAGCACTAAGGAGCCTGCTGGGGACAACATTTAACGCTTCTGAATGTTGGCTACAGAGAGATCTTGCTGATAGGATAATCCTGTGCTGGAACACAAAAGGCAGAGAACTGACTATAGACACCTCACAGCTTAATCTCCAGCATCCGCCCCCTCTCCATCCATCATGAATCACCTGCTGGAATGGAAGCTTCCCAATGCCAAGGAGTGGAAGCATCCCAATGCCAGGGAGTGGAAGCTTCCCAATGCCAGGGAGTGGAAGCTTCCCAATGCCAGGGAGTGGAAGCTTCCCAATGCCAGGGAGTGGAAGCATCCCAATGCCAGGGAGTGGAAGCTTCCCAATGCCAGGGAGTGGAAGCTTCCCAATGCCAGGGAGTGGAAGCTTCCCAATGCCAGGGAGTGGAAGCTTCCCAACGCCAGGGAGTGGAAGCTTCCCAACGCCAAGCAGTGGAAGCTTCCCAACGCCAAGTACATATGCAACTGCTCCAGCTCTTAGAATCATAGAATCAGTCAGGGTTGGAAGGGACCACAAGGACCATCCAGTTCCAACCCCCCTGCCATGGGCACAGACAGCCTGCCCTAGATTAGGCTGGACAGAGCCTCATCCAGACAGCAGCACTATAGGGAAAAGTGCAGAATGAGTCTATTGTATACATAAAGGTGATCCTAGTCTGAGAGATTACATTTGTGGCTGCATCAAGTTTCATGCCCTGTGCCTGCAGTAGCAGAGAATTTGTTTTTAGATTAATAGAAGCCAGGACATCCAGACAGAAACCCAAACAGGTCAGAGGATATGGTAATGTAAGGTAAAAAAAAAAAAAAAGGACAGGTAACACTACAGGGATGAGGTCAGAGTGAGTCCATAAAGGTGATCCTAGTCTGAGAGATTACATTTGTGGCTGCATCAAGTTTCATGCCCTGTGCCTGCAGTAGCAGAGACTTTGTTTTCAGATGAGTAAGAAGCCAGGACACCCAGACAGAAACTCAAACAGGTCAGAGTGCAAGACTGCTGCTTGAGCTTACTGCCAAAGGCTGGACTTGTTCCAAGGTGATCTGCGTGAGGGAGCCAAAACCACTTCCAGGGAGACACAAGGAATCCTACAACCACTGTAATCAGGAGGGGCTTTCAGCAAAGAGCAGGCAAGACAGCACTACACCCAAGCATCTTGCCAATAAAGCAGTATTCCTCCTCTTATTAGCCAAGGTGACAAGACAGGCAGTGTGAGCTGTACCTTGCCGCCGCCGACTGTTGAGTTTCCTAAAGCAGGTTCCCTCCACCAGCCGATTGAGTCGCTGCTGCTTGATCAGTTCCAAGATCTCAGGCTGAATCTTCTCTTTCAGTTCCCTTGGGAAGAGAGAAAGCAAAGCACGTGTCAAATTCAGGCAAAGTCAGCCCTCCTTCCTCTGAGGTGAGCTGTGCCTGCAAGGAGGGATGTGGACATGCTGGAGTGTGTCCAGAGAAGGGCCAGGAGGATGCTCAGAGGGCTGCAGCACCTCTGCTGTGAGCACAGACTGAAAGAGTTGGGGCTGGGCAGGCTGCAGAAGAGGAGGCTCCCAGGGGACTACAAAAAAGCTAGGGAGGGACTTTTGAGGTTATCAGGTCGTGACAGGACTAGGGGGAATGAAGCAAAGCTGGAGGTGGAGAGATTCAGACTGGATGTGAGGAGGAAGTTGTTGAGCATGAGAGTGGTGAGAGGCTGGAATGTGTTGCCCAGGGAGGTGTTTGGGGCCACATCCCTGGAGGTGTTTTTGGCCAGGCTGGCAGAGGCTGTGGGCAGCCTGCTCTAGGGTAGGGTGTCCCTGGGCATGGCAGGGGGGTTGGAACTGGCTGATCCTTGTGGTCCCTTCCAACCCTGACTGATTCTATGATTCTATAAAGAATGGAGGTCAAGATACCTCTCTGCTGCAGACATCTCTGTGCTATGACATCAGTGTGTGACTCAGGCAAGTCACTTATTTGGTTCTTACTTCACCCACCTGGAAATATCATTTGCTATAATGCCCCAACAAGACTGTTCTGTACCAAATGATGTCCTTCCATCCTAGGAGTGCCTTGGCACAACGAAGCATGAAGCCTTTTTGAGGGCCTGTCACCTTTTGGTTGCAGGACCCTCTGCTGGCAACTCTACTACTGGGATACTCAGGATGACACAAGGAGAAGAGAGGAGAAAGAAGGGAGAGAAGAAGGAAGGGAGAGGAGACCAACCCTGACCCCCAGATCCTTTTCCCCAGGGCTGCTCTCAGCCATTCCCCAGCCAGCCTGGAGTTGTGCTTGGGATTGCACCCACCCAGGTGCAGGACCTTACACTTGGCCTCGTTGAATGCCATGAGGTTGGCCTGGGCACAGCTCTGCAGCCTGTCCAGGTCCGTCTGCATGGATCCCTACCCTCTAGCAAGTTGACTGTGCCACACAGCTTGGTGCCAGCTGCACACTTGCTGAAGCTGCACTGATTCCTCTGCCTATGTCTCTGGCAAAGATGTTCAACAGCACTGGTGCCAGCACTGACCCCTGAGGGACACCACTTGTCCCAAACAGCAATCCTCAGAAAACAAAGTGGTTGCAGTTAGAGGGATCTGAGGTAACACATCCCAGTTTACAGTCAAATCCAACTTGACCCAGGCTTGAAAACCTCCAAACTCCTGCCCTTTGCACGAGGCAGAGCAGAAGAAAGCCTCTGTCGTGTTCAAAGAGGGGCAAAAAAAAAATCATCTGCTTGCCATGTTCTCCTGCAGAATGAAGCCAGACCTCCTGACTGCACACATCACTGCTGACTGCACAGTCCCTGCTGTGCGCAGCCTCTTTCCAGCCTATCTTTAAAAGGCTTTAAAAGCACAGGGCACAGCTCTCGGTGCTCCCAGGCTCTCTCTCCCTACAACGAGGCCACGATTCTCTGCCTCCATCAATTGTGCCATCAGTGCAATCTGAGAGAGCTCAGCACAGGGAATCCAATCAAAGGGGGGAAATGAAAAGAAGCCTCCCTTTTTCTTTTTCCTTTCCCCCACAATCACAAAGCAGTGATGATGGATGCAATCAAAATGCAAATGCGTAAGAGTTAAACCTCTGCAGATGCAGCTGTGATTGCTTCAACTTGCTCATCCACTGCCTGAGCCTCTAGAGCCTTCAGGCTTCTTCCCCTTTCTCCTTGCTCTCAAATGGGTCTCTGCTAACACTTCACAGGATGTTAGGGCTTATTGGTTTGCAGTTTGAATAGAATAGAATAGAATACAGTAAAACAGAACAGAATAAAACGAAATCGAATAAAGTAGAATGGAAAGAGCAGAATGGAATAAAGTAGAATAAAGTAGAATAGAATGAAATCAAATACAATAGAATAAAACAGAGTAAAATAGAATAGAATAAAATAAGAGTAAAATAAAATGGAATAAAGTAGAATGGAATAAAATAGGAGTACACCAGAGTAAAACAGAATAAAACGGAATACAGTGAAGTAGAATAGAATAAAATAGAATAGAGTAGAATAAAATAAATAGATTAAAATAAAATAGATTAGAATATAATAGATTAGACTAGACTAGGATAAAATAGATTAGAATAAAATAGACTAGACTAGAATAAAATAGCTTAGAATAAAATAGACTAGACTAGAATAAAACAGACTAGACTAGAATAAAATAGATTAGAACAAAATAGACTAGACTAGAATAAAACAGATTAGAATAAAATAGACTAGACTAGAATAAAATAGACTAGACTAGAATAGAATCAGCCAGGTTGGAAGGGATCTCTGGAGATCTTCCAGTCCAAGCCCCCTGCCAGAGCAGGCCCAGCACAGGTGGCACAGGGGCTTGGAATTCTCTTTGTGTAGGCTGTTTGGCTCATTCCATGATGGGGAAGGAGACTCTGCACTGTGACAGCAACCAGGCTCTGGACACAGAGAGCTTGCAAGGTTGCATGAGGGACAGCAGAAGAGAAACAGCTGACCTGTACCACGCTGAAACAGTTGCCTCATAGGAAAAAAAGCTGGGAAAACGACAAGTTTTGGTGACAGGCTTAGCAGCACTGAGTGGCTTTGGAGCAGTGAACGTTGCAGGGCACTGGCAGGGGACTTCTGAGCAGTGTAATGATGCAAAACTGACTGGAAGCATTTGCAGCTCTTTAATTGATGCGCCACCATGAGTGACGTTAGCTCTAATTGGGCTTCTGATACAGGGGAAGCATAAAAGAAGCAGTCCCTCTTTGATCCCCACTGGCATGATTAAAATCTAAGTCTGTAATTCTGCTTCCTCTGTGGCCCTGCTGCCCCTGGAGGAATGCACCCCCAGAGACTGTACTCGGGCATGTACTGGCAGAGGGGAGATTGAAACAGGATGTGAGGAGGAAGTTGTTTGCAGTGAGAGTGGTGAGACACTGGCACAGGTTACCCAGGGAGGTTGTGGCTGCTCCCTGCCTTGGAGATATTCAAGGCCAGGTTGGATAACTCCTTGAGTGACCTGTTCTAGTGGGAGGTGTCCCTGCCTACGGCACAGGGGGGTTGGAACTGGCTGAGCTTTGAGGTCTCTTCCAACCTAAACCATTCTATGATTTGCTGTTCATGTGAGATGAAGCTCTTTCAGTTTCTGCTTTTGATGAGTTTTGATGAGTTCCAACCCCTCCTGCCATGCCCAGGGACACCCAACCCTAGATCAGGCTGCCCACAGCCTCATCCAGCTTGGCTGCAAACACCTCCCTGCAGGGGCAACCCATTCCAGCCTCTCACCACTCTCATGCTCAACAACTTCCTCCTCACCTCCAATCTGAATCTCCCCACCTCCAGCTTTGCTCCATTCCCCCTAGTCCTGTCACTCCCTGATAGCCTAAAAAGTCCCTCCCCAGCTTTTCTGTAGCCCCCTTCAGATCCTGGAAGGCCACAAGAAGGTCACCTGGGAGCCTCCTCTTCCCCAGACTGCACACATAATGCCCTCCAGGCAGCTGTTGCTCTGCTTTTGAGTGAGGCTCCCTGGACCTGCTTTCCTCCTCGTGTCCCCCCCAGCCCCAGATGACCTCACAAACACCAATCACAGTCATTGTTAATTCCTCCCTGCAAGCAGGGCCGTGGAGAGCAGGCAGCACTCACAGGATGGGACGAGACTGGAAATCCTCCTGGTTCATTCTCTCAGACTGTCGTATTTTCAGTATCTCTGTGTAGCTGAGGTTCTGCAGTTTGCTCTTGAACTGGTCCAGGGAGCTAGGCTTGGTAGTGAGAGCTCTCATTATCTGTTCTTTCACTACCTGCATTACCTGCGGATGACAAGGAGAGGAAAAGGAAAAAAAAAACCAAAAAAAAATAAAAGGGTTAACACTTTGAATCTTAGATATAGATAAACACAAGGATGGATAGAGATAGGGAGGTATATAGGTGGGTAGGTAGATATAGAATCATAGAATCAGCCAGGTTGGAAGAGATCTCCAAGCTCATCCAGTCCAACCTAACACCCAGCCCTGGTCAATCAACCAGACCATGGCACCAAGTGCCCCATCCAGGCTTTGCTTCAACACCTCCAGGGATGGGGACTCCACCACCTCCCTGGGCAGCCCATTCCAATGCCAATCACTCTCTCTGGGAAGAACTTCCTTCTAACATCCAGCCTAGACCTCCCCTGGCACATCTTGAGGCTGTGTCCCCTCGTTTTGTTGCTGGTTGCCTGGGAGAAGAGCCCAACCCCACCTGGCTGCAACCTCCCTTCAGGTAGTTGTAGACAGCAATGAGGTCTGCCCTGAGCCTCCTCTTCTGCAGGCTGCACACCCCCAGCTCCCTCAGCCTCTCCTCACAGGGCTGTGCTCCAGGCCCCTCACCAGCTTCATCACCCTTCTCTGGACACCTTCTAGTGCCTCAACATCTCTCTTGCATTGAGGGGCCCAGAACTGGACACAGAACTCTCCCTCTTTTCTCTCCCCTCCTTCCTCCTCTCCTCCTCCTTCCTCCTCTCTTCCTCTTTTTTTCCTCCCTTGTTCCTCTTCTCCCTCTTTCCTCCACCCTCCTTCCTCCTCTCCTCCTCTCTTCCTCTTTTTTCTCCCTTGTTCCTCTTCTCCCTCTTTCCTCCACCCTCCTTCCTCCTCTCCTCCTCTCTTCCTCTTTTTTCTCTTTGTGCTTTTGTTGTTCTTTTTTTTTTTAATTATTTTTTCTTTTTTTTTTGCCTCGAGGTAAAGCAAAGCAAGGAGCAGGCACTGGTGTGGCAAAGCCTTTCTGCCCCAGTACAATGATGTGCAAAGTGAACATGGCAGCTTTAGGTAAACTTCTCTGCTGCTTAACCGAAATCTTAGGGCAGCCACTTTAGGACATTATTTCCTCCCTCCCAACATCTGACAACCTCCTTTGGCAAAACAAGAACAGGCAGAAAATCCTCTGTGGGTGGCATTTAATCCAGGGCTTTTCCCCAGGCAAAAAAACCTGCTGATCCCCTCCAACAAAATGGGAAGTGTTAAGGAGGGGGTGAGGGTGGAGGGGAAAAAGAGGAGGAGAGAGTTGTGCCCTTAGTCATAATCCAATGCAATAATTAACCTGCCACTTGTGAAGCCTGAAGGAAAATAACACAGGAGTCCCCCCTGATTAGAGGCGGGGGGGGGGTACATTTGGGTGCTGCTTCCCTTAAAAATACACAATTACACTAAATGCCATGCACTAAATGAAAATTAGCTGCAATATATTGGCCAACTGCTGGCTCTCCAGAAGCAAAGCAAGGACAAGATGCTAATAAGCAGGTCTGGG
>VWZI01012903.1:0-25779 GCA_013396835.1 Psilopogon haemacephalus | reverse complement strand
TTGAGCCACTGAGGCCTTGTAGGCCCAGCAGGGTGGGTGGGTGGGGGGGGTGGGTTTGGCCCCACCTTCAGGGTGACTGAGGGTGGAAGGGGTGGAGGATTCTGTAAGGCCAGTTTGGGCCTAGTGGATTTTATACTTATTCTACCTGATTGCCTTGTGTATATATGCTCTTGTAAATAGAATTCCTCTCTAAACTTCCAATCAGTGTGCAGTATCCGCGTTCTTACTCGCGGAAAAGGGCAAGAGTCACTTTCTGTCCTCCAGAACCAGGCAAGCTCCTGGCCCAAACCGGGATAGAGTTACAACTGGCTAAACCCAACATGGGGCAATTAAAATAAATAAATAAATACATTTTCTCTTAAGGAAGTGCTTGATTGGAAGCTGAAAGTGAGTTCCAAGGCACCTCTAATGCCGATTGATGAGTGGTGTTTGCTTGCACTGCTTGCCCCAGTTCTCGGGTTGATGGCGTCTGCGTTAGGAAGGTGTCTGTACAGCCTGTCAGCAACTCCTTGGACGGTGAGGAATTCTACCTTCTCGCATGGTCAGGTGTTGCCTGGCTAGTTTGGGGAGTTCCAGGTTATCCCAAACTCCCTAGAAAACCTTTTCATGTCTTTGCCTGACTTCCAGGGCTCAGGTGATTACTTGGTGGGCAGGGAATTGAACCACTGAGGCCTGGTAGACCCAGCTGGGGGTGTGTGGTTTTGGCCCACCTTCAGGCCAACCAAGAGTGGAAGTGGTGGAGGATTCTAGAAGGCCTGTCTGTGCCCAGTGGATTTTATACTTATTCTGCCTGATTGACTTTTGTATATATGCTCTCTTAAAATTTCCAATCAGTATGAAGAATCCTCATTCTTATTTCTGGAAAGGAGTAAGAGCAATTTCTGTCCTCCAGAACCGGGTAAGCTCATGGCCCGAACTGGGACAGGCAGGGACAGCTTTCACACAGAGTAGGGTGACTGCCTCCAAGTTACTGCTTGTGAATGGTCCTGAGTAATTAAACCCTGAGCATGCCAACAGTTCAGCACCACTAGTGACCGTGTGCTCTGGGCTGTGAGCTTTGTAGTTCACAAGCAAAACTGTTACCTTCTAGTCAGTATGAAATGGTCTTTTTTGCTTCTGTGGTCTTGCAAATGTTTGCAGGAATGAAGAATGTGAACATTTTGCTCAAGGTCACCTTGTATTGGCTTTCTGGCTGCTGTAGCTGCACAGGGCTTTTACTGGTTTCAGAGGGTTTATAATGAATGTCCTGATTTTAACAATTAGCCTGAGTTTGTTGAGGGTGACTGCCTGGCTCAATGACATCAGGTTTGCACTTGATGACAAGTCTGTCTTGACAAGGTACTTTTCTCCTTACCTCTGTTCCCACAGCATCTTGTCTGTATCCAGAGTCGATGTGAAATCTCACTTCAGTTCATGATAGCGCTTTGTGGACTTGAAATCAGCTTTAGATAACTCAGAGTCTCGTAAATGGCCCTTGTGATCAATGAATTGAACAAGAAAACCTCTCATCAACAGGAAAATTTTCCTGAGACTTGAACTTCTGGAAATAATAAAGGATGGAGCCTTAGCTATTTCACTATGGATTTTGACACCTTCATGGAAATAATTGTGACAGCACAAGTGTAAACCTGGAGTTAAAACTAGTGATGTGAAGACTGCAGTGTCAAATATGCTAATTTCTGGAAGAGGTCTGAAGGGAGACTTTACTGAACTGTACTTACTGCATTTAATCTGTGCTTCTCTTGGAAAAAAAAAGGAAAGGAATAAGGTGTTGGTTTTTTTTTTTTTTTCCTTCTTTTTCTCCTTGGCTTTTGAGTTAGGTTTCAAGTTTCATGGCTTATTTGGAGTACATCAATGTTTCTGTAAAAAAAAATCTTTGATTCTCACAATCTTGCTTCAGAGCTGGAGTCATAAGTAGAGGCTGAAAGAAATATTTAATTCAACTCACTGACAGGGCCTAGGAGGGGCTTTTTTGACACCTTTTCTCTTTTAGCCATGTTGGATAAGATGAATTTTTAGAATGACTCCTTGGGGAGATCTTGACCTGAAAAACCTCAGTGGTGGAGATCTGTGAACTATGGTTGAAAGATTCCTAAAACATGACTGAGAAATGTAAACCTATATTAATATACTTGTTACACAGGGGTCACACATCTACTACAAGACTCTGTTGAAGAGCTCTACACTTTGTGTCTAACTGTTGAGAAGGTCCAGGTTTCTGGCACCATGTTTTCTTTACATCTTTTTGTGGGGAGTGGGTGTTACAATTCAGGGCTATTAGATATAATGTAGAAAATGCAACTCTTGCAGATCTTTCTACAGTCTGTAGCCGGTGCCTGGTTGCCTTTGCTTTCAGGCCTTGAAGGACTTGGTGACATTTTGATACTGTGCAATATATACATGCAAGAGGGTGTTTTGAAAAATGGAGTAGCAAAAATTTGGGCTTGGGACACTTGAGAATGTCCTATTTCATTTGAGAAGAACATTCTACAGAAAGAATTACTCACTGGAGGTGGCTGATAGTAGTTAATAGTGAAAGAGTTAATGCTTTGCTAGTGAAAGGGAATAATCCTTGCACTCATTTGCATGGCTAGGAGCAAGCCTGAACTCTTCACATGAAATTACTCAAGGTTTTGACTTCTTGCTGTTATCTTTTCCACCAGACTTTTGCTTATGACCCCATCCACTCATTCACATTTCCTGCCAAAAGGAGTGTGCCTGTTTCTTCTTGTGCTCTTCCTCCTTGATGAAATAATGGCTTGCCTCCAGGCTTGAGACTAGCAGTAAACTGACACGAGGATGGTGTTAGGCTTTTTATTCCTTATGCTTTTTATTGTCCATATTCATGATGTCCCATTGATGATAGCAACAGTGGAAACTCCAAAACAGACAGGAATCCTCAAGCTGGGGAGTGTGCTTTGAAGTGCCTGGTGGCCTTGACTGAATTGTCTGCAGTTAAGCTCCTAATGTTGCCATGGATGCAGCAGTAGGAGCAATATGGGAGGGGGAGGAATGGGTCTTTGGTCCAAAGTAGCTTAATATTGTAGCAAAAGCCAGCAGCAGCAGAAGGGAGTTGATCCAATTTATCTGAGCTAGGAATGGAGCTGCTTGGTTCTGCTGCCTGTCCTTGATAGCAGAGGACAGTTGGTGTGCTTGCTAGATGCATGTAGAGTGGTGTCTGCCCCCTCTGCCCAAGGGCAGGCGGAGTGGCAATATACTTGTCAACACACAAGGTGTCATATCATTAGCCTGTAATTTGCAGTGACTTGCTGTGTGCTTTTTGTGCTGTACCGAGTGACACTCCCCAAGTGGTCTAAGCAAAGTGAAAGTGCTTTCAGGGCAGCAACTGTCTCCTGTTGATCTTAAACCAGCACAGATTTGTTGCATATTGTCAATAGGGCAAAGCTGGCAGGTTGGCCACTACTTCCCTCCTCATTACCACATGCAACTCTCTGAATGACTAAGTGTCTTCCACATTTTCCCCCTCTTGTAGAGTGAAAGGTGTACCAGATGCAAAGGCTGTCAGAGGTCTCTCCCCATGTTCACTCTGACCTGCCAGTGTGTCCTACAGACAGGCAGGGAGGGAGGGTGCAACTCCAGTCTCTCATGCCATGTCCCTCCTCTCACGTCAGAGAAGTTCTGCAGGGCCCAGGCTGTCCTCCACATGTACTGCCTTTGCTCTTCCAGTCATAACATCCTGTCCCATGGCTCAGAAGTTGCAAAGACACAGCAGCAGCACACAGCCTGCACCATAAAGAAACAGAATATGTCCACAAAGGACTGATGCCTCTGAGGCTTGACAGCAAAAAGAAGAAACCCATGCATGCATATCCTCAGCAATTTTCTATCTCCTTTGCAGTCTAAGAACATGGGCCTGCCCAGCATTGGCCAACACCAAAACTCCAGCTCTCTGAGAACTGTCCGGTAAGCTGGGCTCTGCTGGAGTCCTCTAAGTTTAGTGAGAAGCTCCTTTAAACCCACAGATCCTTCCTTTCTCCTGCAGTGACTATGAGGAGAGTGTATTTTGCAGATCACACACAAAATACAGTTATTTCTCAGTGATGTTGTGTGGGGTTATTCACTGATGTTCTATGTGCTGGTTTGACCTAATTAGAGGATTTTAATGAGAAATTAGTTTATAGGCTGAGAAAGGAAAACAAAATTTGATTCTACTCCACTCATAGGTTTACTGAGATGGTAGAAGAGTTAGAATCAAAACATAGATAACTCAGAGCTGTTTGAGCCACACTTACTGCTTCATCTCTCTCCCTGCCTTCTTAGCTGGATCTGTGTAACTTCACTAACCAGTTTCCTGCTACTAACCCCCCTGGCCAATCCACCTTGCTTGCCTGGCACCTAAGACAGATAGTGGGATAAGACTGGGAAGTGAGGGGAAGGTGGTAGGGTGGTTGAAAATGCCTCTTAGGGACTCTGATCTATGGAAGGGGTGTGGTGTTTATGTTTTACCTTGTTATTGTATATATCTGTAAATATCTGTAATATATTGGAAATATATGCTTGTATATTGTGCAAACCCATATTATAAAGCTTCATTCCTTAACTTCCAACTCTCTGAGTCTAGCCTGGGAAATTTCAGAATGGGAGGAGGGATGGGGGGAACTCTCAAACCACCACATTCTAATTCTTACTGCCTTTGCCTCTCCTCTGGCATAGTAAGGCATCATCTGGAGTATTGTCTCCAGCTTTGGGCTCCCCAGTTCAAGAGAGACAGAGAACTACTGGAAAGAGTCCAATGGAGGGCCATGAAGATGAGGAGGAGGCTGGAGCATCTTTCTTAGAAGGAGAGGCTGAGACCCCTGGGGCTGCATAGCCTGCATAAAAGAAGGCTGAGAGGGGATTCAATCAGTGTTTACAAATACTTTAAGGGTAGTGTCAAAAAGATGGGACCAGTCTCTTTTTCACTGATGCCCAGTGATAAGGTGAGGGGCAATGGATACAAACTGGAACACAGGAAGTTCTGCCTCAACACAGGGAAAAGCTTCTTTCCTGTGAGGATTATGGAATACTGGAACAGGCTGCCCAGAGAGTTTGTGGAGTCTCTTTCTCTGGAGACTTACAAAACCAACATTGATGTGTTCTTGTGTGACCTGCCCTAAGTGAACCTGCTTAGGCAGGGAGTTTGGACTTGATCTCCAGAGGTCTCTTCCAACCCCTATCATTGTACGATTCTGTTCTCCACATGGATGGGCAATATGGGGATATACTAATTTTCTTTGTGGAATAATGATACCACTAGCAAGACACTAAACATTATTTCCAGATCTTGCTAGTGCTTACTGCTGTATGGGAACAATATCAAAGAGTGTGAGCAAGGGTGCTGAATTTCCACGTGCCTCCACCTAGTGATTGGTTTCAGAAGAAATTGTTCCTGAGTTACTGCATTGGTGGCTTTGTACTATCTGCAGCATAAACACGCCCACTTTAGGCAAATGAGCCTTTTGTTCACTCCAAAGTAAGCACTTCATTCAAGTGTCAGTCCCTGAAGCTATGGATGGAAAGAACGAATGCTGAAAATGAACCAGAAGGAACTGTATTCCTCTCTTCATCAATGTCTTAACACTGGATGGGATAGCTCAATTTGTTGCAACCTCAGATGTGAAATTTGGGGACAGACAGAACCGAGGTGTCCAGATTTACTGGAGTGTGGACTGGCTCCAAACCTGTTATACACCAAGCAGATTTCTGGACTGGCTTATACTTGAGAGGCTTGAACGATCTAACTCTTGACACTAGCCCAGCAGCAGCTCATACAAAAACTGCCATTCTTAAAGGTAAGAACACAGCTTATGAGAAAAGCCATAGGGTATGTGGTAATCAAGATCTACCGTCTGGAGAACGGTGAGGAAATTTATCTGGGCTTCTGTGATAAGAATCTGGTGTTACAGAGCAGGCTTTGCACACAGCATGCTGGATGGATGCAGCTATCCCTTTGAGATCTCTCTAGACTTGAAATATTTCATCCTGGGACAGTGAGAGACATGTGCTGAGAGAAGACCTACTCACATAATCTTGAGGATGCGGAGAGCTAACTGCTTTGCAATCTCTCATTTCCATCTCCCTTCAAACTTAATCTCAAAACACCTACTCAGATAACCCTCTCTTTCCCCCTGCTCTTGTTTGCTTGATATACAAAGTCTGCAAATAATTCTTCGTGTGAGGCTTCAATGGCAACATCTTGCTGCTTTCTGTCACTTGCTTAACACTGGCTGTAGTACATCACTAAGCCATCTACAGCAGACCCATCGCTCAGCGTAATACAAAATTGAACTGTGCTACAAGGTGTTTTGTTTAGAAGTGTTGTGAAGGAGCCACATTAGATCAGGTACAGAGCAGAAAATAAAGGAAGATGATATTCTAGCAGTCTGAAGTAGCTATGTCCACCCACCAACAGTTTGCAGGTACTTCTCAGAACAAAAAATCTGATGACAGGAAAATGTTTGGGTGGTGGGTTTGGATCTTTCACCATGCTTCATGGCAAAGGAGGAAATGTCCTTAGAGCAAGTACCCCTGCCCAGCCAGGCCTCCAGGGTCAATCAGTCCCCATGCCCAGGAATCAGGCTGTGGGAGAAGCCATCCCTTTGTGCACACATGCAGGCTTACTTCTGGCACTCTGTCTTCTTCGTTTGAATGTGACAACTCTGGAAATAAAATCCCATCCCCTGATAACAGACCAGTTCAGCTGCAGATTCCTTTGTGCTTCTGCCAGCAGCACACACAAAATGTAGAGCCTGGAAGAGTTGCAGCATCCAAGCTTCTGCTTCCATTTCCTCTGAACTCTCGCAGTGATTCTTCTTTCAGTCTAAAATTGCTCATGCTTAGTCTAAGCTCAAAGGATTTGTTTAGGAGTTGTTGGATTTTTTTTTTTTTTTTAAGAGATTGAGTATTACTAAAAGGATTATTTTAAAAACCAAGCTTGCAACAGATTTCCAAATTTCTGTATATGTTTGAATCTATTAGTAGTCATGTTTTTCATAAGTGTTGACTGACCTTAACTGGTGAACTCAACATGAACAGCAAGCACCAGCATCTCAGGAAAGCTGACTTTTGCTTCACAAACACCAAGGGAGTGAGGAACTGCAGATAGGAATGTAGCCATACAGCTGCAGGCTGTATCTCAGAAGCATTTTCCACTAACTGTAATTTCACCAACATAATTTTCAGTCTAGTTTCAATCACTCTGCCCACTAGCCCACATGTGTATATCACACACAGTCACACAGAATATTAATTCCCCTGCTAGAGCAGGATCATCGAGAATTTATCACAGAGAAACACGTCTAAGTGGATTTGGAGTGCCTCCAGAGATGGAGTCTTCACAACCTCTCTGGACAGCCTGTTCTAGTGTTCTGCACCTCAAAGTAAAGAATTTTGTTCTTGCATTTACATTGAACCTCCTGCATGCAGTGTGTGTTCACTGCCCCTTGTCCTGTCACTGGACACCATTGACTCCATTCTTCTGACACACCCTTTAGATATTGATAAGCATTAATGAGATTCCCACCTAATCTCCTCCAAGCTAAAGAGCCCTAGCTCTCTCAGCCTTTCCTTGTAAGATAGATGTTTTCATCCATTCATCATCTTAGCACTTCTCCACTGGACTATCTTCAGTAGTTCCTTGTACTTCTTCAACTCAGGAGCCCAGAATTGGAAGTAGTACACAGGAGGGCAGAGTGGAGGAGGAGGAGGAGAACCTTAACCTGCTGGCTACCCTCTTCTTAATGCTTCTGAGGGTGTGTATTGATTGTGGGCTATTGAAGAGGCTGAAATTATAAATTATGTATCTTTTATAATTTCCGAAAGCCCCACCCACAATCTGTGTGTAGATTAGTTTAAGTTTGGGTTCTAATTCTGTCGGGAAAAGTCTTCACAATGATGCCTTTTCTTGTAATTCAGGAAAAATCAGAAAAATGGAAAGGTTTGGGCATGAAACTTGCCCTACTTACAGATGGGAGACTGTCTCAAAGTCCGTGCGAGGTTCGTGTCTCCAGGTCCGTGTTCAGGTCCCAGTGCAGGTCCGTGCAGGTCCCAGTGAAGCTCTAAGCAAGTCCTTGCAAGTCCAAACAAGTCCAAGCAAGTCCAAGCAAGTCCTGCTCCAATCTGTCCAGCTGCCATATATATACTGAGGTGATTTGTTGCCTCCCTGTTCAAGCCCACAGAGGGTGGGAGAAGGCACTTGACACCTATCGTACTAAGCCTCCGGTGACAGAGGTGGGGAGGGAGGAAGACCGTTTCCTGCCCCATTCACACCTCTGGTGGGGCAGTGGACTGGGTGTGCCCTGCCACAGTTCACACCTCATTCAAACCTCCGGTGGGGCAGTGCCCTGCTCTGCCACAGGGTGCCATTCGCCTTCTTGACCACGGGAGTACATTGCTGGCTCATGGTCATCCTTTTGTGCACTAGCCCTTCTAGGTCATTTTCTGCAGACCTGCTTTCCAGCAGGTCAGCCCCCAACTTAGAATCAGAGAATGGTTTAGGTTGGAAAGGTGTGCTGGTTTGATCTAATTGGAGAATTTGAGTCAGAAATTAGATTACTGTCTGAGAGAGGAAAACACAGTATGTCACTCCACCCAGAGCTTTACTGAGAAAGAAAAAAAAAATTGTTTTAAAAAGTGTAACCCAAACATAGATAGTCAGACTGTTTCAGACCTCGCTGGGCTGTGGCTGCTTCTCTTGTATGGTTCCTTTTGTCTCTGCCTTTTGTAGCTGATTCTTAGTAATTCTACTAACTTCTTTCCTACTACTAACCCCCCTGGCTGATCTACCTCAGCTTATCTGCAGCATCAACAGGTGGTGAGATAAGAAAGGGGAAGGGGGGAAAGGTGGTAGGGGGTTGTTGGTTACCCCTCTTGGGGATTTTGATCTCTGAGAGGGCTGTGGTGTTTCTGTATTACCTTTTCACTGTATATATCTGTAAATATCTGTTATACATTGTAAATGTATGCTTGTATATTGTGCATTGCTGTAAATATAAAGCTTCATTTATCAACTTCCAGTGTTCTGAGTCCTAGCCGGGGTTTATTTCAAAAGGTGAGGGGGCAGGTAACTACTAAACCACCACAAAGTGACCTCAAAGATCATCCACTTCCAAACCCGCACCACAGGCAGGGACACCTACCACTAGAACAGGTTGCTCAATACCTCATCCAACCTGGCCTTGAACACTTCCAGGGAGAGAGCAGCCACAACCTCCCTGGGCAACCCATTCCAGTGTCTCACCACCCTCACTGTAAAGAACATCCTCCTAACATCCTGTTTAAATCTCCCCTTTACCAATTTAAACCCATTACTCCTTCTTCTGTCATTATAAGACCTTGTGAATAGTCCCTTCCCAGCCTTCCTGTAGGCCCCTTTCAGATATTGGAAGGCTACTATAAGGTCCCCTTGAAGCCTTCTCTTCTCCAGGCTCAAGAGCCCCAGCTCTCATAGCCTGTCCTCATAGCAGAGGTGCTGCAGCCCTCTAATCATCTTTGTGGCCCTCCTCTGGACTCTCTCCAGCAGTTCCATGTCCTTCTTGTGTTGGGGGCTCCAAACTGCACGCAGTACTCCAGGTGGGGTCTGAAGAGAGCAGAGTAAAGGGGAATCCCCTCCTTTGCCCTGCTAGCCACACTTGATGCAGCCCAGGACACAGTCGTCTGTCTGGGCCATGTGCACACTGTTGGCTCATGTTGAGCTTCTCATCAACCCAGACCCCCAGGTCCTTTTCCTCAGGACTGCTCTCAGCCATTCCTCACTGAGCCTGGAGTTATGCTTGGGATTGTGCTGACCCAAGTGCAGGACTTTACACTTGGCCTTGTTGAATTTCATGAGGTTGGCCTGTGCCCACCTCTCCAGCATGTCCAGGTCCCTCTCGATGGATCCCTGCCCTCTAACAAGTTGATTGTACCACACAGCTTGGTGTCACCTGCAAACTTGCTGAGGGTGCACTCAATTCCTCTGTCCATGTCACTGACAAAGATGTTAAATGGCACTGACCCCTGAGGGACACCACTTGTCACTGATCTCCAGGTGGACGTTGTGCCCTTGATCACCACTTTCTGTGTGCGACCATCCAGCCAATTCATTATCCAGCAGTGCTCCACCCATCCAGTCTGTGTTTTTTCAGTTTGGTGACCAGGATGTCATGTGGGACAGAGTCAAAGGCCTTACTTAGGTCCAGGTAGATGACGTCATTGGCCTTTCTTTTGTCCACTGCTGCTATGACTTCATCATAGAAAGCCACCAAATTTGTCAGGCATGATTTGCCCTTGGTGGAGCCATGCTGGTTACCACCAATCACCTCTGCTTTGTTTGCCATTTGCCTTAGCGGAGACTTCAGGAGGATCTGCTTCATGATCTTGCCAGGCACAGTGAGACTGACTGATCTGTAGTTTTCAGGTTCATTGTTTTTTTCCCTTCTTGAAGATGGGTGTTATGTTTGCCCTTTTCCAGTCAGCCAGAATGTCACCAGTCTGCCATGACCTTTCAAATATGATGGACAGTGGTTTAGCAACTTCATCTGCCAGTTCCTTCAGGACCCGTAGGTGGATCTCATGGACTTGTGCACGAGGCCCCATGGACTTGTGTACGTTAAGATTCCTTAGGTGCTCACAAACACAATCTTCAATTATAGTGGGCAGATCTTCCCTCCCCCAGTCCTTATTTTGCCCTCTGGAATTTGGACATTGCTGCTGGAGCACTTGCTGCTGAAGGCTGAGGCAAAAAAGTCATTGAGCACCTTATCCTTATCCATATTCGCTGTTGCCAGCTCACCATTTTCCTTCTGGAAGGGTCCCACAGACTTCCTCGTCCTCCTTTTCTTACTGATATACCTCAAGAAATTCTTCATGCTTTCCTTAATGTCCCTAGCCAAATTCAACTCCAGCTGTGCTTTAGCTTTCCTAATCTGATCTCTGGTTGCATGAATAATATCTTTGCATTCATCCCAGGTTACCTGTCTTTGTTTCCAGTCTCTGTAGGCTTTTTTCTTGCATCTTTGTCCAGGAGCTCTCCATTCATTCATGCAGGCCTCCTTGCATTCTTACCTGCCTTCCTCTTTTTTTTTTTGATGCATTGCTCCTGGGCCTGGAAGAGGTGATCCTTGAGCATTGACCAGCTTTCCTGGGTTCCCCTTCCTCCCAGAATTTTTTCCCATAGCACCCTGCCAAGGGGGTCCCTGAACAGGTTGAAATCTGCTCTTCTGAAGTCCAGAGCAGCGAGTTTGCTGTGCACCCTCCTTGATGCCTTAAGGATCAAGCTATGAGGTTGCTGCATCCAAGGCTATCCTTCAGCTTCACTTCACTCACCAACCCCTCCTTGTTGGTGAGGACTAGGTCCAGCATAGCACCTTTTCTTGTGGGTTCCTCTACCACATGGAGAAGGAAGTTCTCATCAATGCACTCCAGGAATCTCTTAGATTGCTGGTGCTTTGCTGTGCTGTCCTTTCAACAGATGTCATGGTAGTTGAAGTCCCCCACGAGGACCAGGGCCTGTGAGCATGGAGCTTCTCCTATTTGTTTGCAAAGGGCCTCATCTGTTTCACCTTCCTGATCAGGAGATCCTTAGCAGACTCCTACTATGATGTTCCCTTCCCACGCCTTTACCCATAAGCTCTCTGCTTTAGCATTGCACATCCCCAGGTGAAGCTCTGTGGATTCCAGTTTATTGTTGATGTAAAGGGCAACACTCCCTCCCCTTCTTCCCTGCCTGTCCCTCTTGAAGCATCTATTACCATCTATCTATATGCTCCAATCATGAGATCCATCCCACCATGTCTCAGTGATGTCAATGACCTGCTGAAACCACATAGCTCAGCAGCAGTGAAAAGACCTGGGTGTACCTTCTACTCCAGTGTTCAACCACAGCTAAGAATGCTCAGTCAGACCAGAAATTCTATTCACAAGAAGTTTATTTACAGTACTCTCTTTCCACTGGAAAACACCAACATGGGAACAAAGACTTTCCATGAGGAATTGGTTTAGTATTTTTTAAAATTTCAAGAAAGAAGCTTTTTGTCAAAGTGAAAAATCTGTGCTAAATTCAGCTAAGAACTGATTTTTTTTTTCATGTAGGTTTTCATAGTGATTGAAATAAAATAAGTAAAACTTACTGTGGATTTGTAAATTCTCCAATTTAATTTGAGAATTAAATTCCTATTCATTTTGTGCTGAGGGAAAAAAAATTAATCAGCATGGCATTTATCTTGCATGCTTAGAATGTAAGTCAAATGGAGCATACTCTGTCTGCAAACCCTTTTCCTTGCTCTCATTCACCATAACTTTTTCTCATCCATCAGAACTTTTGGATTAGTCCAATTTTAGCAAAACATTATGAGGAGGAGAAAAAAGTTTTGTTTTCTTTTGATGCAATGGCTGTGATGTGAAGAACTTGTTAATAAGAGTGAGAGAAGCTGCTGGCAGCTGAGCATAGCCCAAAAGAAACCAGACTTTTCTAATCCTCATGAAATGTGTGAACACGGTGTTCTGGGGCTGCTAGAAGAACTTTGCTCCCAGCTCTGATTTCATATGTTTAAATTAGGATAGAGTCTGGGAGTCACAGGTAAAGATGATGGTACTGAAGGGATCCATTGGGAGTAACAAAGTAACTAGGAAATGCATTTCCTGTTGACACAAGCAGCAAAAGGTGAGTGCCTTTGAAGGCGTGCATTTGTAGAGAAGTTATAACCTCGGTAAATACATGTCTTCCGCAAACCAAGCAGTGTGTGTAACCAAGGAGTCTGTACTCTTTCTGCTTCTGCTTTGCTTCCTGATCTTGGACAAGCTGCTTCATTTCTTCCCATTTGGATATCTTTGTTAGGTGGTGTTGGACTTCTTGCATGTTTATTCAGCACCTCTCTCAGTGGGAGGCCGTAGATGTGACTGTAATACAAACAACACTGACAAATCCATGTTTCAGCGGTAGGCTAGGAATCTCTTCCTTCTGTACCAAATAATGGCAAGGGTAAAAAGTACTTATTTTACATCCATAGATCAAAAACGTTACTGAGCACTTCCTGCAAAAGCCATCCTGTAAAGTGGCACCGACTTCAATTGTGCTTTGTGAATTGGCAGCTGGTTGTGGTTTGAACTTTTATCTCCTGGATGCTAATTTTGTGAGCACTGTCAGTTTCTGTGGGAGGAAATCTTCTGTACCCTTTTCCTGAGTACAGTTGCTATAGCCAAAGATAAGTAAGTGGCACTGTTTTTACCCATTCCACACTATTAAAATCCAGCTCCTGCATCCCAAAAGTCAGAGGAGCCGTCACACAGTGGAAGACAAATAGTTTTGCAGTATATAAACAAGAATATTTGTTAAGAAAAAGAGAGGCTATCTTCTCCCTGCAAACAGGAAAATAGCTTTTCCTTGCACTACATTTTAGAACAGTGCAAATACATATTGCAAGGCAAAAATTTCTGAGCTCAGCTGGAGAAACACAGATACAGATCATGTCATGCCTCTAAATCTGATGCCATGGTGTTCTCTGGAGTGACTCCAGACCATGGCGTCTCCTTTCACTCAACACAGAGATAACTTCCAGAAGAGATCTGTGCTGGACTCCACGCACATGTGCAATGCACTTCATGCAGTACATGTTTCTTCCTCTGGTTTAAATTGTTCTTTGTCAAAAATAATCTGCAGCTTTTTCCTCCTCAAAGTCTGGGGGTTTTGATTCTCAAATAGAAAGCAAGAATTCCTTATAGAGTCCCCAGGCACGAATACCAATGGGACAGATATAAGAGTTTTGCAGGACCAGTGAGAAAGCTGTTAAAACTCACTTTTCCTTGGCTTGGTTAGAAGTAATTTATTTCTCTGTTGTAATGCTTGTTTGGGGCACATCGTGCTTTTTAAGCACTGCTATCAGGTTTTCTTAGTTTGAAACACATGAGTCTTGGGGGAAACATCACTCTTCTAGGACTGCCACTGTCTCCTTCCAAACACTGTTTGGAAAATGGATTTTATTTCGTAACAACCCTGAGTAGTGTTGGAATTAAAATAGTGCAGCAATCTTGAAGCATAAACTTTGGCCTCATCATCTTTTCACCAAATTAAAACTCTGTCATCCACAATCACCTCTACATTAATTCTTGGTCTTGATGATGTTACTTCTAGGATGGACTCTTTTTAGACGCAGCCAAGTGTCCCAGACACCTGACTATATCCTTCCTCAGCATCAGGGCTTTCCTTGTTTTCATACCAATGGAAGACAACACCGTCTTTTTACAGGACTTGACCACCACACAATCACAGAGCATATCCTCTTCCCAAAGTTATGGTTATCTCTATTCTCTGATTCCATATATGAAGGGTTTGCATATTCTGACTCCACTCCCTGCATTGTTCCAGAGCTTCAGATAGGTGATGACAGTTCTTCAAGCATAGTGCATCCATAAAAGCCGTGGTGCTTTCTCCGGGCTCAAGAAGAACTTGTGTCACAATCCATGCTTTCTCTTCCCTAATATCACAGCTCCAGCACATCTCTGATCTTCCCAGGGACCATGTGGTGACCTCTCTTGCAAGGTGAGCTTTCTCTTAGGATGACCTGTGACTGTAGATGTCTTTACAACGTCTCCCTGCAATGTTCCTGAGAAGGAAAATGTGTGCTACTTTGACACATTCTAGCTTGGAGTTGCAACAAAGGGCTGAAAGATCCGTCTCCCTCTTCAAGCTGGATAGATGAACTGAAGCAGCAGACAGAGCCTGGAGGGAGAAAGGAAAGAACTGATATGAATATTAATACATATAAAATATATACTATGTGATGCATCTCTCTTCTCACACATCCAATGATCATCTATCCTCCCTCACTTCCCTCCCCTTCACTCTGCTTCACTCTATGGAGTAAATGTTGGATTTACATTTTCAGTCTATTTAAATTTCTCATTTTTGCTGCAGTGTAGCAAGGGAAAAGCCTTAACTCTCTGTTTGCTGTGCCACATCTGTCAAACAGCAAAAGAGAGCAGAGCTTTTCTCCAAAGCCATCGAACTGTTTCTGCAAGCTTTTGGTCTTTATTCCCTATAGTCCTGTCTGGGCAGAAGTTGTTGAATCTATCTGTAAATGGACTGTACTTCTATGAATCCAAGACCTCTTTTCCAACCCTTTAGGTCTTTAAAATCAAATATTTAAAATACTGCACAATTATGAGGTACCAGGTCTTGGAAGGCTTGTAACAAAAATTTATCCGAATCTTAGGGCCTTTTGCAATGCTGAGGACAGTCAGTATAATCAAGCATGCATTTAAAGTAAAGAGGTTCAGTTGTACACCAGCTAGATCTGCCATCTACTTGTCTGGGAGATTCCAAGTGGAACCCATGCAAATGTATCACTCATTGAGCCTTCTTCCATAAGCTGCCAGAGTCAGGGTACAAGAACCTGACCTAGCACTGCTCATACACTTGTAAATTTTGGATAAACTCACAAAGCCTTCAAATTATCTCTCTGAACAAAAATTCTGGGCAATAAATGTGGATGTGTCTAAGCAGAATTATCTTGTTCTGTGTGAGTGTGAAGGAAACCTCTTCTTTTTCTTGTGGCAGGATATTTCTGAGTTCTCAGGAGTGACTAAGGAGCCAGGAGCAAAGAGGAAGGTCAGGGCTAAAATAATCTGTAGTATTTGTGTTATCCTGGATTTGGGGCTCCTTGTAGATTTAATTGAGCAAAGCATTAATCTAGTGAGAAGTTTGACACCGGCTTCCATCCTTTCTCTTCCATTTGCAACCTTCCTTACAAGCAACTGCATGTAAAAGGAGAGAGGACATGGATATTCTCAGGTAGATGTGTGTCTGAGGCTGCATTGCAAGTTCTTACTGGGATCGGGGGGAATATTCTATCTATAAATCAATAAGAGAGATGGATGATAACTCCAATTATCAAACACGCAATAGAAAGAGCATATGTTATATCACACTGGAAAGCATATCATGAGCCTGAAGGATTTGGTCAGCAACCAGCATTGAATATTGACCTGAAGTTAACAATGATGCTCCAGGTTTTGGTAATCTTCTATTGGATTCTTTTACACTTGGTGTAGAAACAGGACCAACTAAAACAGCTCTCTGCTTCCAGTCTTGCAGTCAGGGTGCTGTCAAGGAGTGGCAAATACTCTGACAACTACAATTTCCACAGCACTCTGTGACATGATCACAGTTGGTTATATGGAAGTGGGTGGCAGGGATTTAAAAGGAAACTGGGACCTCGTAGGGTAGGGTTTGGAAGGGACCCTCAAAGATCATTAAGTCCAAACCCCCTGCCAATGCAGGATCACCTACTGCAGGCGACACAGGAACACGTCCATGTGGATTTTGAAAGTCTGCAGAGAAAGAGACTTCACAACCTCTCTGGACAGTCTGCTCTTATGCTTTGTCACCATTACAGCAAAAAAGCTTTTCCTCATGTTGAGGAAACCTGCTGCCCCTTGTTCTTGACACCTACCCTTCAGATAATTGTGAACATTAATAAAATCTCCTCTCATCCTTCTCTTTTACAGACTAAACTGCCCCTGTTCTCTCAGTCTTACCTCATAAGACAGATGCTCCAGTCTCTTAATCATCCTTGTAGCATTCTCTTGGACACTAGTATATCCATGTCCCTTGTGAACTATGGGCCCCAAAATTGGATACTATACTCAGGTTTTGGTTTAAGTCTAAATGCAGGTTTAAGGTCCTTAAGGCCTCTTACAATCCAATCTAGCATTTCCTCACCTGTAGAGACTAAATCAAGTCTGATCATCTGAGAAGAAGAGTCCTAGGGCTGAGGGAAAAGAGGAAGCTCTTACATTTTATTGAGACCTTCATATTCCTCTTCTGCCAGAGTTTGTGGTGCACATATCCAGTAGGTGTTGAATTTTCAAGATAGGATCTTGGTGTGTTGAATTACTTTTACTTTTCCCTACGAATCTTGTATTGTGGCTGTAGCCAGATTTTCCATGCTGCATTGCAATAATCTCTTTTACAGAAAGGAGAGAGCAGGTAGGTAGCAAATGAAGATGTGAGGTAATTGTGTGTACAACTGAAAAATAAAGCAGTGAGTAGCTTGTAAGCTTAGAAAGTGTCGGTTAGATAAGTGGACAGTGAGGTGGATTAACAACTAGCTCAATAATGGAGCACAGAGGGTTGCAATCAGTGCTGTCACCCAGGGGTCTCTACTTGGTCCAGCTTTGTTTGGTGTATTCATCAACAACCTGGGTGAAGGAACACAGTGTACCTACCCTCAGCAAGTTTGCTGATGATACAGAACTGGGAGGATTGTCTGATGCACCAGGAGGCTGTGCTGTCATTCAGCAAGATCTGCACAGGCTGGAGAATTGTGCAGAAGTGAACTTGATGAATTTCAACAAGGAGAAGTGTAAACCCCTGTATCTGGAGAGCAATAATCCCACACACCAGTACAAGTTGGGGACTGGCCTGCTGGAAAGCAGCTCTGTGGAGGAGGTCTTGGGAGTGCTGCTGAACAAGTTCTTCATGAGCCAGCAGTGCACGCTCATGCTAAGAAGGAAAACTGTATTGTGAGGTGCATTAAGATTATGGCCAGTGAATTGAGGGAGGTTGTTCTTCCCCTCTACAGTGCCCTGGTGAAGTCTCACTAGCAGTATTGTGTCCTGTTCTGGTCTTTCCAGCTTATGAGGGATAGGGAACTGCTGGAGAGGGTCCAAAAGAGGGATATGAGGAATTTTAGGGGAATGGAGCACCTCTATTGCAAGGAAACACTGAGAGAGCTGGGGCTTTTGACCTTAACAACTAACTCTAAACATTTTAAAGGTGGAAATCAAAAGGACAGGGCCGGTGTCTTTACAGTGGTGCCCAATGATAGGACAAGGAGCAACAGGTGCAAACTAGAACACAGGAGGTTTCACTTGAACTTAGGGAGAAACTTTTCTACTTTGAAGATGCCAGAGCACTGGACCAGGCTGCCCAGAGAGGTTGTGGAGTCTCCTTCTCTGGGGACGTTCCAAACCCACTTGGACACATTCCTGTGCAACCTGATCTAGATGAACCTGCTTTGGCAGGGGGATTGGACTACACAATCTCTAGAGGTCACTTCCAACACCTACCATCCTCTGTTTCTGTGATTCATGGGTCCTTGTAGATCACTACCTAATATGTTTGCTGAGCATGGAATGGGCTTTCTCTGCACTGCTGTAGGATAGGTTTATTAAAGGCCTTGGTAAAATACAGATGCAAGATGAATTGTGGGGAGGTTGGAAGAGGAAAAGAGTGTGCTAAGGTTCCACAAACAGGCTTAGCTCTAAGTGTCACTAACAAGCAAGCACTTCACTTGGCAACATCAATAATATTCTTTCATGGTAGGTTTATGTATGAGCAAGAGGGAAGATGAATCACATTGTAGAAATAAAGTCAAACACTCATGATTTTGAGAATTGGCTTGACTGGTTAGGGAAATAAAGAGCCCTTCAATCAGGGAGTGGAGAGCTAATTGTCTCATTAGCTTATCTGACTGGGTTGTATTCCCCTGAGAAGGGGGTGGGAGATGGAAAGTAGACAAATGAAATAAATTAAGTAGTCCTCTGGGAGGAGGATTTTCCCTGAGAAGAACAAGGGGCTAGTGTCTCTACAACAGCAAGCTTTGCTGCAGCAGCTCCGTAGAAATATATAATGGCTTGAGTTGGAGGGAACTCTGAAGACTGTCTAGTTCTAATCCCCCTGCCATGGATAGGGATACCTCTGACTAGACCAGATTGCTCAAAGACTCGTTCAGCCTCAATTTAAACACTTTCAGGGATGAGGCATCCACAACTTCTGTGGGTAAAATGAACCTTGGAAAGTAATTGAAGATACTAAAGAGGAGTAAAGGAACATGACTGGGTACATCTCTGCTCTGTCTGCTTCAAAGTTCCTTGCTTCATCCCCCCTTCACTTGATTTTAGCATGGTTTTCATATTGACAAGTATTCGGTAGACTTGAGAGACCAGGATACAAGTAATACCTCTGGAATAATCCCAGATCCCCTTGGCAAAACCTCTGGAGATTAACTTGCACTTAGACTTTGGCATTTCTCCCCAAAATAAAGCATCCTGAGAACAATATTACTGTCATGGAAGGCTAATAGAATTAGAATTCCTGGCTTGCCCCACCCTTCTGCTTATGGGGGAAGCAAGTGTGGGAGGAAAACAAAGGTTTGGGCCATTATGTCCCCTCTCAAAGTGATAAACAGGTACCCACAGGTGTTTAGGTACTTGTTAGTGTCTTCAAATAAGAGTAAACAGAACGTGGGTTCACCTAATATGGTCAGCTTTGCAAATGCCATTCTGATTGGTGAATCTCTGTGGCCAAAGGAGCCATTGCACTCAGGCAAATAATATAAATTCAGCATTACTGCTGTTCTGTGCTGCCTCTGCCTCAGCCTCACTGCTCTGCCACATTGTGTGCTGCTCTGTTCTACATTCTGTTCTATGGACTGCTTGGCTTGGACAACATGTTCTGCTCTGTCTCATGCTTCAGACCAGCTTAGCCCTGATGTTTTGGGCTTGAACGACCTGGAAACTTAAGTGCCTCAGGTTTACCAGGAGAAGGCATTAAGTGCCTCACACCATCATGAGAAGTGCCACCAACGTTGTGATCTCTGCACATCTGCAAGAGATCCTGCCTGCACCTCTGCAAACCTCCATGCCAAGAGGAACCAGGATCAAGTCAGAGATTGTCTGCCTCTTTCTCATCAGATCTGGAAGCCTCTCAATGGCTATCAAGATGCCGAGCAGTTCCAACCTTGCCACAAGGGAGCCAGGGACTATCTCTGGATTCTACTGCACTGTCATGAGTAGAACAGACATTCCCTAGGGCTCCAGGCTAACAATTTATAAGTGGGGCAAAGCCATTTTGTGGCTAAGCTTTTCCAATTTTCAGATTTTCCTAAATTGCTATATTTCCTATAAGCATCTTTGTGAAGGTTTTCCCAAGTGAATTAGAACCCAAATTTAACTAGTTTGTACATAGTTTGTGGGTAGGACTTTTTGGAAATAAAATAACTACATATTTTATAATTGCTGCCTTGTTGATTACCCACAATCATTACAATCATTTCAATTACCACTAATGCCACTTTGATGCAAGAGTGCAATGCAGCACAAAGGACCTTTCCATCACACTAAGATCTTTGCAAGATCTTGGGCAAGACATATTCTCTGTATTTTTTCCAATTTTTTTTTTTTTTTTGAGAAGGGCTATTTAAAGAGTTGCATGAAATCTCCCAGAGAAAGTGTTGGATGCTGAATCACAAGATGTATTCAGCCATCAGAGCTAATATCTGTGTCTTTGAAATAGCTGCTCTTGTGAAACTTACTTGCAGACATTAAACTGGAAGGAATAGAATTTCAAAGGCTTTCCCAGAACCTTAGAGGCTGGAAGGGACATCCAGAGATCAAGTCCAACCTCCCTGCCAGGGCAGGATCTCCTAGGATAGTTTGCACAGGAACGCATCCAGGTGGGTTTTGAAAGTCTTCAGAGAAGGAGAATTCACAGCCTCTCTGGGCAGCCTGTGCCAGTGCTCTGTCACCCTCCCTGTAAAGAAATTTCTCCTCATGTTGATGTGAAACCTTCTATGTTCCAGTGTGTAGCCATTGTTCCTTGTCTTATTGCTGCTGACCAGCAAAAAGAGATTGGTCCCATCCACTTGACACCCACCGCTCAGATATTTGTACACACTGATCAGATCTCCTCTGAGTCTTCTTCAGACTAAAGAGCCCCAGGACTCTCAGTCTCTCTTTGTGAGGGAGATGTTCAAGTCCCCCAGTCATCCTCGTGACTCTCTGCTGGACTCTTTTTAGCAAGGCCCTGTCTCTCTTGAACTGGGAAGACCAAAACTGGACACAGTATTCCAGGTGTGGTCTCACTAGGGCAGAGTAGAGGGAGAGAAGAATCTCCCTCTACCTGCTGGACACACTTTTACTGATGCATCCCAGGAAGAAGCTTTGCTGCTCAGCCCACCAGCCCTGGGGCTGTGGTCAGAGATGTGTTACTTTGCCCAGTTTTGGTGGCTTGCTGAGTGCTATGCTGATGAAGTTAAGCTCACTGTTGAGATATGGCATTAGTACCTGTGGGAATCATATTATAAGGTTATAGGGAAATAAAGAAATAAAAGGAAATTTTTGTAGATGCCCTGCAGATACCATAATGTGAATGACTGTAAGTCAAGTTTCCTCTGAGTCAGTGGATGTTGGCTGCTGAGACAATTCTCCAGCCTACATGCTCACTGTGGAACCTGGAACAACATCCAAGATGGGTGTTTCTAGAGAGGTTCCTGGTATTATCCACCGCAGTAATTAAACAGCCCAAGATAATGCTGAAATAAATGAAGATATGGCTTCCTAAAACCTGGTCTCAGTAACATCTCTCAGTGTTTCACTGCTGAAATATCACCTGGAGAAGGAATGGCAAAAAAAAAAAAAAAATCATATTGGGAAGAATTTAAACTCACTGATAAACTGTTTATGGCTTGAAAAGACTTTCAAGCCATAAACAGTTTGATTTCTAAAAAGCTCACCATCTTATTTCCCTTGACAAAACTTGATAAGCTGCTTATTAGATGGGAAGTTTGATATTCTGCTTTGGGATGGGAAGGATAAGATGCAGATCCATTCAAATGTGAGGCTGCTCACAGCAGGAAGTCATTTGCAATCTAATTCCACTGATTTCATCAAGTCTAAGAAAGACTTCCAGCCTTTCAACAGCTGCTTGCAAAAAATCCAGCCAGAAGATCATTCTAACTAGTATTAGCCAGTGTTTAAAAAATGTGGCCATGGTCTCAAAGAAAAAAATAAACAACAAAACTTTAAGGAGAAGAGCTGGGAGACTTTTTTCCCCCAGAAATAACATCCTTGGTGATTTTACTATGATGATCTAGTACTCATGAAAATTATGTTTTGAAATACCAAGGTGTCCCACCCTGTGGATGCATGTTGACTGGAAATGATGTGCACAAGAGAAGCCTGTAAGCACTATTTGCTCTACCCTCTCCCCCCATTCTGATAGTCTTTCAAAGGAATACATACCTGTTTCTATGCCATCTGCCATTTTCTCTTGTTTCTCCTTACCCATGTCTGTGTCTGTCTCTCTAAATCCCTTTGCCTTCTCCAAAGAGGAAAATGTCATGATAACAGGGTGTGTGGGGGTAATACAGGCTTTTGGAGTCTGCAACCATATTGGGCTGTCATCCAGCCCACCACTGATCGCGGAGGGAATGAATTCACCATCTGTAGAGAGTCCATGTCTCACTGCTGCCATCTGTTTAGCTCCTCAGCCCACTTGCACTCTGAACAATGGCAGTGCCTTTCAGAAATCCTGTAGGAGAGCATCCCTCCCTCTTTTTGGTGATACTCAGTGCTGCCTTTGAACACAAGTGTCTGTGGTACTGCCAAAGAGACAGCTTTTTGAGGCAAAACTATTTGTGCTTCTTATCTGAGCATCATAATGTGCACAAAGACCCAGGAATAGCCACCTCGACATTCCTGAGACTCCTAACTTTCTCATTGTCTTCAGAACATGGAGGATTTTGTGAGCTACATGGCTTACCATAGATAAATAGTTAAGTCCACCAGCGTCAATAATGATCCTGCTTTCTTTTACACAGGGAATACATTATAGAAGAAATCTTGGCAGCATCACATCATGGACTTCAATGTGAACCTAATGTGCAGGCTGTCCCTGCCAACCCTGTTGTGTTTCAGTCCATATTCCAATGGGAATCGTCTATTAATCAACCTCTTCATTCCTACAAGCACTCTTGTTTATCACTCATGCTGTAAGCTGCCAGGCACCAATAGAGCAGAGTTTAAGCACTCAGTGATTTCCTATGTCACAAAGGCAATCTAGATATTGTTCTTATTAAAAGGTTTAGTCTATTACAAACTCATGAAGCCAGGCTACTCTTTCAGAGATGCTGTAGGGATGACTTAATTCAGGCACCTCTCTTCAAATTCATTGCTGCACTGACAAGTCAGCCACATCACCTTAAAAGAGCTAAGTCAGAGACTCATTTCATAGACTGATGATGGCTTCTCTCCAAAGACATGGACTTCAACTGGACCTGGCAACAGAAAGTTGAAGCAACATCAGACAGCTGATTTAAACCCCTCCCCTGGAAGAGGGGAGATTTAAACTAGATATTAGGAAGAAGTTATTTACAGTGAGGGTGATGAGACACTGGAATGGGTTGCCCAGGGAGGTTGTGGCTGCTCTCTTCTTGGAGGTATTCAAGGCTAGGTTGGATGAGGCATTAAGTGACCTGTTCTAGTGGGAGGTGTCCCTGCCTATGGTGGGGGATTGGAAATGGATGATCTTTGAGGTCCCTTCCAACCATTCTATGATTCATTCTGTGATTCCTCTACTCCCACATGCCATCTTGGTTTACATCAGGTACCTCCCAAGTTCTGCTGCTGCTGCCACTTCCAAAACCATGTGATCCCTGGGATTGCAGGATGTTCCCAGATATTGCTGGGTAATTCCTGTATTCCACCCCCACACACATCACTTGCCAAACTCTGAAGGAAGGAAAACTTCTCAATTAACATTTAAGAGAGACACTTGCCTTTCTTTCACTAGAACAGTGATTTGCTCTTTTTGCTATTATTCCACCACCCCCATCCTTTGTTAGAGCCCAAGTGGGGCAAACCTCTTTTTCACCATCTCACTTGCTGCTGTCTAACCTTTACAATCTGCTTACCAGCCCCAGGGCAGCTGTCTCTCTGAATTTTGGCTTGGGAAATGAGGCTCCCACAGAAGATAACACAGAGGACAAATCTTAGATATGAACAGAAACAGGGAAGGAAAATCTGTTGCCAGCCAGGAATAGGGCTCTACCTGCAAAAGGGAAGGTGCCCTAATAGAGATGTCTTCTGCCATTGAACACTACTTTAAACACAGGAGTGGATGTTCTGTCAAAAACCTGTCAGGGAGTCAGACAAATATTTAAAGAAGCATATTTCCTCCTGAGGGTGAAGAAATATTGCTCAGCACTTGACATTGCAGCCTGGTAGCTCGCAGCCCCAGGGACAAATACTCTTGCTGCCCCTGTATTCAACGGACAGTGAGAGAGTACAAGGAAATGAAAACAGAAGGAAAACAGCCAAGTAATTCCTATGTACAAGCAATCATGCATAGATGAGAGTCCTATAGCTATGGTGGTGTGTCTAAACAGAAGTAGATCCTTCTCTCTGTAGTCTTTCTAGGAGAACAAGGATATATGACTAGAGAGATCATCTCCTCTGCCAGCTACCTTTCTAAGGAAGGCAAAGGTACTTGCAGAGGTGAACTGGAGGGCTGTTGGACATGACTTGGAAAGTACAGAAGGATGTTGCTGTCAGTTTACATGCAGATTTTCTCCAAGACAACACTGAAACTAACTAATACATATGAACATTCTCTCTAAAGGGGTCTCCTCTTCACAAACAAAAGGACGTTTCATTTGCCCAAAAGAAATAGGTTTCTAAACTTATCTGAGCAAATAGGACAAAACAATTGGTCTCAACAAACCTGCCAAGTAAGTAAATTGCTCTGTATTTGATAAGCAGCTCGTGCAGTCTGAGTGGCTAAAATCCAGGTCAAAGCTACACCTATGCCCCTTGCTTAGAGATGCTGGCCTATCTCTTTTCTACCTGGAAGAGTGTGTGACCTGATCAACTAGGTACCCAGAGAGGCAAATAAATGATGTTCACATGCTCTGCAAATGCCTTTTTGCATGATATTTCTCTTCTCCCAGACACTTCACTGAATGTCATGCTTCCCCCAGTCCTTTCAAGAGAAACACCATTGTGAGACTGGGCTTCCTCCTCTTTGAGCATCCAGTGTGGGAAATTTAAATATTTCCCGCCTTGGCTATGATGTCTGCAGAGATTGGTAATTCTCTCCCTTCCTCACCTCCC
The DNA here is from genome assembly GCA_013396835.1 of Psilopogon haemacephalus. Classification (NCBI taxonomy): domain Eukaryota; kingdom Metazoa; phylum Chordata; class Aves; order Piciformes; family Megalaimidae; genus Psilopogon; species Psilopogon haemacephalus. The sequence continues at coordinate 912 of VWZI01012903.1, read as the reverse complement.
TCCACGTGGGAGCCTGGTGCTCCAGCTCCTTCCAAACCACTGACCTAGTTCTCTCCACCTCCAGGGACAGGCTCTGCATCCAGGTCCATGCCATGCCAAAGGCAGGGCCAGATGAGGGGGCAGGACAGATGCTGCCCGTGGACTGGTAATGTGGGCAGCAACAAAAGCATAGAACACAGATTGAGGGTGGATTTGAATATGGGCTCTTGAAAAATATGAGATAGCACACAATATGTTTTCCTCAGTGCTGTAATGTATTTCAAACAGCTCACTTCCATCTCCTGCACTTTAATTAGCATGAAAATTGGCCAGTTCCACAATCCCTTTAAATACATTCAGTGTGTTACCAAATATATTTCAAAAGCAGTTACACACAGGGAGGCCAGGGCCTGAGGGTGGGCTACAAAACACTCCCCATTTTGATCTCACTCATTACTAAATTGTTTTGTGACCTCTGTGAAAGTAAGCTGGTGGGTTCAGGCTCAGTTTCAGTGGACCAATGTCACCAGGGGAAACCTAAGAACTTCAAGCAGTACTTTTGATTGTTAGGTTGAGCAGCTACAAGGAGAAAGTGGGAAAAAAAGCCCAAACCTTCAGCTCCTCGTGTACTACTCTCTCCCCAACCTGAGCAAGAATCATGGGGGAAGATGTCTATTCAGGATTCTCACTGGTTCTGAGGACAGGTTACTTTGTGATTCCCCAGATATCAGTCCAGAATACATCTGTCAGCTTGGAGACTGTTAGAGGAAGGAATCACTCATTAAACTTATCTGTGTTTTTTGTTAGATGGTAAAAAAACCATATCCCATTTAATCTCACACTCAGACTGTCTCTGAGATTGCAATGAAGTTCAACAAGGGTAAGTGTACAGTTGTGAAGGTTTAAGCCCACCTGGGACCCCCTGTCTTTTCC
>VWZI01012902.1:19031-34196 GCA_013396835.1 Psilopogon haemacephalus | reverse complement strand
AAGTGGTTTCTTTTACAAGTTACATTATACAGAGGTTTGACAATCTGATTGAATCCAGGAATGTGTAGTCTCCATAATCCCACTGCACCCAAGAAGGATTGAGTGTCCTTTTTGTTTGTGGGAATTGCCATGGAGGAGATTTTGTCTATCACATCCTGTGGATTAGCTCAAACCAACACATATACCTAGAAGAATGAAGCTGCAGATGTAAATCCAGTGATCTATCCCATGACATCATCACAATATTGCCCAGAATGTTCAAAGCCTTGGGGTTTTCATGAGTGATGTTTCCTGATACCAGCTGTTGCAATTTTATTCTGAAGTTCAATATGGCAACATTTAAGTGAAATATGTGTTTGCCATTGTAACCAACTCTCAGCCATGCTGAAGTATCAGGTGACAGTCAATTATTCTTACCCATGAAATACATTCATTTTCCTTTAAAAGTAGCTGCAGATGAAAGCACAGGAAGATTTTGACAAAACACTGCAATGTGGTTTCAAATAGCTTGACCTGATCTAGTGTGAGGAGTCCCAGCACATGGCAAGAGGTTGGAACTAGATTAACTTTGAGGTTCCTTCCAGCCCTGACAATTCTGTAATTCCATTACTTCTTTCAGAACAGACTTCTTCCCTATAACTGTGTCTGATGCCTTATAAACATCTGAATGACAGAATTGTTTCAGTTGGAAAAGACCTTTAGGAGCATTGAGTACAACCTTTCTTTGGTCCTCGGAACAATAATACCTGTTTCATATATATTTCAGCAACTTTTTTTCCTTGAAAAGTGGAAGAAATGGGAATAAATTTCACTTCAACTGTCCTGTCCCCTTTTTCACTATGTGTGAAAGTGTTAAAGACAGAACAGTCACAATAAGCACACATTTGTAATTTAGTGGTGTTTCCGGTTAAACACAGCTTTCAACAAGTTTGTGTGCACTCATTTGTTGTCACTGAGATGCCATAAATGAGTGGTGCTATTCAGCACAGAACCTTCTATTGATGAGATATTAAAGTTGAAGATTTTTTGGAAATAATGTAGTGTAGTAACTGTGGGTAAGCAATTGTTTTCAATGATGGAGCCTAAATTGACAGACTTGCCACATCTCACTGATGTTAATCAGGTGAACTAACCCACCGATATCTCTCATCTGAATGTTCTCAGAGTGAAAGTTCTGTATATATCTCTCATTACACTAGTATTGCAAATTTGTGCAGTTACGGTTTTCTGCATATTCCAATTCACTCAGAAGAAAGCTTAACTGAGTCTTCAGGCTGTTCAAAATTTGATTTGTGTTGAGATTAACAAAGCTACCTACTTATGAACAAATTTCACTATATTTCTTGTCTGATGAATTGGCACCACAGTAAGGTAAAAATTACCTGGATCAGATATGAGTAAGATTGATTTTGGAGTACAGTTATGAGTACAAAATAATTGAATGTAAACACTTTAACATTTTTTTTTCCTATCAGCTTGCAGAGAAAGATAGATACAGGTATTTTTAGAAAGGCTCATATAATATTGTCTTGGTATACTTATTTTATAACTATTATACCTTTCAAACATGAAAGGATTGCTCCTGCAGTTCTAAATTACTGCTTCAGTTCTGTAAGAAGAGTCAGTTCTCTAAGAAGTGAAAATAGTGTTTTAAAGTCTTGGCCTTACAAAACTGAGACTGGAATTTTCCACTTCTACCCACTCACAAATTCTGATGAAATGCAGAGAAATCAGAGAAAAAGTTCCTGGTTTTGTTTGTTGCCTCCAGTGCTAATGTGATCTCTCTGAGGATGTCCTAATGATCTCTAAGGTTTTCTTTGGGTGGGTTGCTTTTGTAGAACCTTGTGGGCAGAAAAACATGAATCACACTGACCTCAGGTCATTATTAATCAGATTGACCTAGACCAGGAACTGTTGATTGGTACTTGGAATTACTGTCGCATAAATAAAGCTGCTGTATTCATAGGCTGAATAATGGGAATGTGCACTGTCAAATAAAGAGTATTTGATGATGGCTGCATACAGAGTTGTGTGAATAATAGACTTTTTTTTTTTTTTTAGTTTTGAGGCCAAGCAAAAACATTTGTTTTAAAGATGCTGAAATGAAACAGTAGTAGGAAAAATATTTTTTTCCTGATTGGAACTGTTTTCCATATGAAACACAGGCCTGTAATTTTTCTGTAACCTTTTTCTCCTCACTCTCACATTTATATTTTTCAAAAAATTGATTTGCTGATAGATACAGTTCTGGCTAGTAATATTCAGTGGCCTTCTGAGTAGAACAGTCTTTATTTTTTCAGAACATTAGCTAACCACATACAGAAATAATAATTAGTGCTAGATACAGTGAAGACTTAAGATTTTACAGCCAAATTATTGAGAGTCTTTTGCTAACTTTTTATTTATACTATCATTTATTCTTTAACAGCACTCCTCAGACTGTTCTCTAATGAAATGTGCATTGAACTAGATGTTTGATACGCAAAAGTTGTTTTGGCTTGCTCAGTAGATATGTTTAACCACCACAAAAATACATTTAGTGTTAAGTCCCTCTTACGTTTACATTAAACTGGCAAAAATTTATTTACACATCTGTCATGGTCTCCTACAAGTGACTATGAAGCCTGCAAAGGAGATCTACAATAACTGCTTGGACAGTGCAGATGACCTGTTCTCAAGTAGCCTTTGGTAAGACATTACTTTCAGTAGACTGTTCTATTAGATCTCTCAATGACCTCTTCTTGATATGTTATTCATACATTCATTCTTTCCAGCAGATTTTTCTCATCCCCAGTTTTAACTGCTGCCAAACCAAAAACAGCCAACATTTTTCACAGTTGGTCCCTTTTCTCAAACCTTCTGTACTCTCCACAGCTATCTCCAGGTTGCCTTCCACTTCTGCCTCCAAATCTCTCATCTTCAGTCAGGGAATTGTTTCTCTCCCTCTAAAATACTGAGTTGATTTCTCCTTTCAGAGCTTTTCTTTGAGACATCTGTTTTTTCTAGTTTATGACTCATTCTGGATAGGATATTGTTATATTTAATTTCAGTTATGATACATCAAAATAAATGGCACTGCATAAATATAATTTGAATGGGGCTGCAAATATTGATGCCATTTTCAGCCTTCTGAAAGAACGGACCTTAAAGTCAATGAAAGTCTATTTTTTGGAAAGTGCTCTGAAAATTTAGAATATACTGGTATCAGAATACTAATGCAGCATATTCATATTCTTAACTTTAATAAACCGTTGATCACTTGACTTGGAGAAGATGAAACTGAAAATGTAAATAAACGAAGTCATTGTTTTGAGATTGTTTTCAGATTTTTTTGGCATTTGGTGAAGCATTAACAGCATGTGACTATTAGCAGCGTAAAAGCACATGGAAGGTCCCATATGATAATTTTTATGATATAAAAGGGATTACTTAACATTTAAAGTCTGCTTTTCTTATTTTTTTTCTTTTGGTTATCACATTAACAATGTGATCTAAATTAAGGTGCCGCTTACATTTTGTGAAACAAATGCTTTACTTATAATATTTTTCAAAGACAAGCACATTTCTCTAATATACCTTAAGAAGATTTTCATGGGCTGCAATTGACAGAAGCTGTTGTGGAAGCACTAGCACATAATGACTCAGTGTGCCCAAACAGCTGCATGTGAGACAGCTTTCAGTTCCTCAATGGCTAATGTGATACCAAGACAGCACTTATGGTGAACTCTGGTCGTTTCCAAGATGATTGTTCTTGGGTTTTACAATTAACCTGCCAAATATCTGCAAAATCTTTACACCAGGATGTGCTTGTGAGTCCTATGCACCCTGGCCTCTCCGAAATAATTGTGCCACTTTTAAGACTTAGAATTGCTTTAGCTGACATAAGAAGCCTCCAGATATGCACAGCCTTGGTCACTGCATGAAATAGCAATTAATGCTGGTACAGGTGCTATGAAAGCAAATCGCTCTGGCTGAACCCCAGCTGACCAGGGCTTGAGTTCTATAGCAACGTCTGCAGATGGTGAACTACAGGAAGTAATGCTTATTTCCAGCTCTCCACAGGAGTCACCAATAAGCAACTACAAAGCAAAGTTTTAAGATTTAGGATCTAACGTGATGTTAGTACATGCATTCCACATATCCACGTTGATCTGAGATCTAATGCACAAGTGTCCCTGCTATTTCTCTGTAGGACCTAGATGAAAACATACAGGAGCAAAACTGAAGTTTGAGCTTAGCAAGCCGATTGTCTTTAATTGCTGGGTAAGAAATATCAATTGGTAATGATACTCAAGACAGGATGGCTCTGGATGTCCTCAGATCAAGAAGCAGGAAGCAGCAGATTTTTCAAAGAACACGCTGCAATCTCAGAAGCGAATAGGTTTACAGAAAAGAGTGTGCTTCCCTATATCTTCCTTTTATTCTATGTCCCTTTCTGTTTCCTTACCTTGGCCAATTTGAGGTTCTATTTCAATTCATAACCTTTGCACTTACCACTGTTACCTAAAATATTTTTTCAGGTTGTGAGAGTGCTGCTATTTCCATGCACTGTATGTTGTTCTCTATCAGGACAAATCACCTTCTATTTAGATTAAGGAAATAACAGAGAAATAAGTAAGCTCCACATGACACAAAACAGAGCATTTGTCACTCGTTCTGACACCAGCTGTCTTGAGCTAGTGGGCCTTATATAGGAGAAGGGTCTTCCCTTTTAAAGAAGGAAAATGGGCAGAGAACAGAATAAACATCTCACTTCCAAATTCCATCATTATAATATAAAAAAAGGTATATAAATTTAAGGACACTTTCACAGACCATCTCAGATGAAATATCTGGTGGAATGCAGACAAATACTTAGTATGCAAGCTGCGAGTCCTAAATAACTTCAAATGGGAAACCAGAGAATGCTGTGGAATGGGAGAAAAGAAGGATGAATAGAGGTTATTTTAAAGAATGCACAGGCACCCTGGAGATGTGTCAAATGGAACATTATGTATCACCTCCTCATCAGATCTGTGTTATGGAACTCTAAACCTGAGATCACAAAGAGCCCTGATTTTTGTCATGAAAAACTTCCTAAATTATGGGAAGCGCATGCAGGCACTGTCTGCAAAAATGCTGGATATTAGGAAAACATTCTTCACAAAAAGGATTGTAAAGCACTGTTAACAGGCTGCCCTGGAAGGTGGTGAAGCTACCATTCCTTGAAGTATTTGTAACACATGTATATGTGGTGCTTATGGACATGGTTCACTAAATACTTTGTGCAAAAAACATCAGAACACACTAATCAAGTGACCATAGCAGACATTTCTCCAAGACAGGCAGCTGCATTTTTGGAGTGATGCAAAAATTGCTAGTCCACTGGTCTGTGTTTAGGCCATATCTGGGGCTAACCTGTATCACCTGTTACTCTATCACCTGTTGACCACTTCCCAGCAGAAAAAAAGGTTGAAATAAAAATAGATTTAATGAAATAGCCAAATTGGCATCAATGTCAATACAAAATACAGAAATTTATATTCTCCTCAGCAAAGGTACAGCAGCCACAGTAAACAGGAAGGCAGTCCTAGAGAGCAGAAGGAAGAGGAAAATGAGAAGCAGCTAAACAGAAAATTCTAGCAGAGGACACACACCCCTCAGCAAACTTCTCCATTTCTACTGGGTGTAATGCTGATGATCTGGGATACACCTGTAGCCAATTGCAGTCAGCTGTCCTGACTGACACAGAACTGCTAATGGCCTGCAGCCTGTGGCTCACCTGGGATTCTGGCCCAGAAAAAACAGGACACCACTTCACACTGATTTCTAATTTGTCAAATCAGTGACAACAGCTTATGACTGGGCAAAACAGAATGTGATGCTTGTGTTTAAGGAAGTGTAAAAATGTCCTCAAGCAAACTTCAGACTCATTTTTCTGACCACAGTAATAAATGGGTCTTTAAAACATCATTTAGAGGTGAAAATAAAGACACAGAATTACAAGAAAAAGGGACTGTGTTGAAACACTCATGTTATTTGATGATCTTGACTAGATGTATGTTGTGAAATACTGGATTGTCCTTTTCTGGAAAACAATGATGGAACAGAACTAACCTACTTTAGAAGAGTCTTGACGTGATACTACAATGGAGTCTAATTATTATGCTAGAGCAGATAGATAAGGTGGACAAAAAAATGGTTAATGTGAAGAAAAGACACTTGCTTACATTGAAAGTGAAATTATAAAGCTGGAGAAATATTACTAAGAGAATTCCTGAAAGATCAACCTTAAGACTGGCCTGATTTAATATTTTCATTTATTTTCTTGGCACACACAAACATTCTAACACGACTGTCAAAATAAAAGTCATTTGGAAAAATAGAGGACACAAGGGCCTTGAATGACCTTGAAAGCTGCAGCACTTGTAATGGAATAAAGAATAGTAGTGAAAAGTGAAAAGTCATGCACTTGTGGACTAATGAAGAAAGATTCCTCTATGAACTGAAGAATTATCAATTGGGAATAACAGAGGAATAAAAACCATAATCGAGTTAGCACAGAAGAGAAAATCTACAGGCCACTATATAATTGTGAAAAAAAAGATCTGTTGGAGAGGACCTGGGGAAAAGGACCTGGGATTTTTGGTGGACAACTGTATTACCAGGAGCCAGAAATGTACCCTTGTGGCTGAGAAGGCCAATGGCACCCTGGGGTGTATTAGAAGGGCAGTGGTTATTAGGTTGAGGTAAGTCCTCCTCCCCCTCTACTCTGCCCTGGTAAGACCACATCTGGAATATTGTGTCCAGTTCTGGGCCACTCAGTTCAAAAAGAACCTCAGGGAACTGCTTGAAAGAGTCTATCATTGAGCCACAAAGATGCTGAGGAAAGGCTGAGGGAGCTGGGGCTCTTGAGCTTGGAGAAGGGGCAGCTGAAGGATGACCTCATTAAGGTTTATAAAGATGTGAAGGGCAGTGTAAGGAGGATGGTGCCAGGCTCTGCTCAGTGATGTCCAAATATAGGAGAAGGGGCAATAGGTGCAAGCTGTAGCATAGGAGGTCCCAAGTAAACACAAGGGAAAGAAATTCCACTGTGAGGGTGACAGCACTGGAACAGGCTGCCTGGTGAGCGTGTGGAGTCTCCTCCTCTTGGGGACATTCACAATCTGCCTAGATGCATTCCTGTGTGACCTGCTCTATGTGGTTTTTATGTGGCAGAGGGGTTGAATGGGGTGATCTCTTGAAGTCCTTTCCAACCCCTAATGTTTTGTGATTCTGTGATCCTAATCTTAGGACATAAAGTGTGAGTGGTTTCTAAGAGACGTACCTACAGGATCATGTGTAATTAAGTCACTCATGTTCAAGAAAGCTCAATTTAAACTAATCTAAAGAAGGAGAGATTTGTAGGTAGATAGCAAACCTATCTTATAATAGAAGACCAAAAATAATTTAAGTTCTCTTTAATAAGTGAAGGCAGAGAAGTATCTCCAACAGAAAAAAAGTAAGCATGTATAAACTGGCTGCACAACAGTTAATGGAAGCCCAAAATTAGAACTATCAGAGGAAACTTCTAAAATCACAGAATGTCAGGGGCTAGACAGGACCTTGAAAGATCATCCAATTCAATTCCCCTGCCAGAGCAGAATCACATATACCAGATCACACTGGAACACCGTATCTGCCTCTTTTCCACCCTACCTGCCCAATTTTGCCCAACTGGCTCCCTGGTTGGGTAGAAATAGGCTTGATGGTCACTCTAACATAGAATCATAGAGTTGTCATTGTTGGAAGGGACCTCAAGGATCATCCAGTTCCAAGCCCTCTGCCAGGGGCAGGGACTTCTCACACTAGATCAGGTTGCCCAGAGAGGTGAGAAGAAGGAAGGAATTTGGGCTGTCCAGGACATCCATCTAGCCATTTTTTAACTGAGAGAACATGCATCCATCTAAGCCATCTCCTGTTTCTGTATCTTAAAGCAAATTCTTTCAGCATTTTATTGACTTAAACCACACTTCTTTGTATTTTCAACAACTGCTGGCAGCTCATCTCAGGAAATAACCAGCATGTAGAACAAGAAGAAGAAAAACATCAATAAACCAGTAAAGATGTCTTTGAAGTTTAATAGACTATTCTTTGAATGTGATTTAGCACAAGGAGTAGTCCAATGTAATAAAACAAGATTTAATCTGAAATTAAAATAAAACAAATTGCCTTTTTTTTTTTTTCCTAACAGATCTCAAATCCAGCTGCTCAACCTGGTGCTAGGTGACCCCATGGTGGCCTGGCACAGCACCAAGTTACTAATCACTTGCTTAAAATGGTTGGATAGTTCAGCATCTCCTCATGTATTTTGAAGCAAGCTTAATTCTTGGATGGCCCTCTTGGCTCAGTCTCAAAGTGGTCACAGCCTGTTTCTGTAGTGGGGGGGGCAATTAACTGATGTGAAGTGATATTTTTCAAAATTAATATTGTTTATTAATTTTGATATTCAAAACTCTTACCACCTCTGACCACTAATTTTAATAATAACTGGTTCATTTGCAATGGTCATGGAACACATTACATAAAGGATAACCAGATCTAGTAATAACTAGCAATAGCATATATACATTAGTTTAACTGGAAGAGAAGATTCTTGTGGTCAGTTGTACCACTTGCCCACTAGATGGACTCAGGGACCCATTCTGCTTATGGCAGAAGGCTATGTGGATTACAAGATATTATTTCTCTCCCAACTTGTGGGGCTAGCAACAGTTAAGACAGTACCCAAACATTTGCAGGCAATTCTGTTGATATCCTTGTTGGCTGCTGAGACTTCCGATTCCTCCCAGGCTTCACAGGGTGCTGGGGAAAGGGAGAAGATGATCTCTGACCTTATCCTAATTCCTCTGGACATTCCGTGTGACCCATCCAGGGCTGCTCGTCTTGGCAGGTGCATGCAGGATGTTTTGTGTCAAGCAGTCTGCTGGCTATGCAGGCCTATTGCATGAAGGTAATGAAAGCACTTTCCTGATAAACTTGAAGCAGACATTTTCCAGGCTGTTCAGCAGAGCTGAGTTATAGCTTAATGCTGTATCACTGCCATAGGCAGTGGGCAGTAATAACAGCAGCAGGCACAGATACAGTAGCAGAGCACAAATACAATGGCAATGCACAATTACAACAGCAAAGCATGTTGTGTTACCTGCTCATCAATTTTTATATCAATGCTTGAGACTGATGGGCCTTTGGGCACAGAATAGCCAATCAGACTGGCAGATAGCCAAGTCTGACTGTATTAGGTGAAGCCACAGGCTTGCTATACCCATCTTAGGGAAGAGCATAGGCCTTGCACAAGGTTGGCACAAGCCAAATGCATGTACTTTGTTTACCACAGGATGCAAGCAGAAGCAAAACAAGTTTGGGCAAGCCTGGGTCTCTCAGACTCAGTGGCTCCAGGTCTTTGGTCCTCTTTCCCATGATTGTTTCTCCCAAAGACAGAGAGAGGGAGAGCAGAAAAACATGTCTGGGCAAGTCAGGACATGTATAGGACTATTTTTGACCCATCAGGCCCACTATGACAGTTTCTTATAAGAAACTTTGCTACTTTAAAGATGCAGCTAAATAAGTTGTTGTGTAAGGACATGTTTCTGACAGCATAGTACCATAAAATCATAGAATGGTTTGAATTGTAAGGGACCTTTAAAAGTAATCTAGTTCCAACACTCCTGCTGTGGTTAGGGACATTTTTCACTAGGTCAGGTCCCTGTGTTTCAATAAAGATACAGTCCAATTAGAGAAGGACCAGAGGAGATGCAGAAAACGTGACCAGAATAAGAAACTGAAGAACTTGAATTACTTGTTCCAGAAAAAAAAAGAATACTGACAAATATTTCACAAGTTTTCTCAAGATACAAAAAGAAGAGGTGAATAATCTGTTTTCAATTTTCCATGACTCATAAGTTATGATGTGATGAATTTAAATCCTTGTTACTGAATTTCAGGACATAATTTCTAATAGTAAAGATAGTTGAATGCTGGAACAAACACATTGGATGTTTGCAGAATCTCCATTACTGGGATATCTTTAAGAACAGGACAGAAATATCTGTCAGAAACAGCACAACCATAAACAATCCTGGGTTTTGATAAGAAAATATATGAAATGCCAAGCCCCAGCTTTTATAACTCTTCAGAACCAACATTACTTGCTTTATCTCCACTTCCAGACTTTCAGATGTACATTTAAAACCATGTTTCTATGTTAGTATTCATCAGAGTAGATATAAGATTAAAAAACGTTTTCTGAAAACAGATAATTTTCAGCTGCAAGATACTCTTTATCTTATATTATGCTAAATAACCAAACAATAAACCAAATAAATGTAAGCTTATTATACCTTCCTATCTGATGTAAGAGAACAGGATTATATAATTAAAAAAAAAAAAACAACGAAACAACCCAAAACCACTAGATGTTTTAGAATTATTACAGAAGACAGCAATGTCAAGCTATGTTTGTTCTTTGAAACTGGTGAGTTCATGTAGTCTTACCATCTCCTTTTCTCTTCAAAACATTATTGGTTTGTTTTTTGGTTTTGTTTGTTGGGTTTTTTTTCACAAGTATCTTAAGCTATTGAAGTGTATATAAAAGGTACAAACATTGAAGACATAATTACATGATTTTTTTAGTTGATTAAATAATATTGGGTGAAAGGTTGGATTTTATGATCTTGAAGGTATTTTCCAACCTGATTGATTCTGTGATTCTGTGATATCCAAGTAGAGATCAGTGACAAGTAGCATTCCTTGGGCGTCACTACTGGAACCACCACTGTTTAACAGCTTTGTCAGTAAGTTTGCTGACACCAAGCTGTGTGGTGTGATTGACAAGCTGGAAGGAAGTGATGCCATGCAGAGGGACCTTGATGGGCTTGAGAGGTGTGCCTGGGCAAATTTCATGAATTTCAACAAGGCCAAGTGCAAGGTCCCAGACACTGGATGGAAAAATATCAAACATGAATGAAGACTGGGCAAGGAATTGATTGAAAATAACTTTGTGGTGTTGGATGTTGAGGTATTGGTTGACAATAAGCTCAACATGGTCTGGCAATGTGCACTCTCAGCCCAAAAGCCAACCATATCCTGGGGTACTTCAAAAGAAATGTCACCAGCAGGTCAAAAGAGATGATTTCCACAGATTCACAGATTGAATTGAGTTGAAGGGATGCTCAAAGGTCATCTTGTCCAACCCCCCTGCAGTTAGCAGGAACCTGCCCAACTAGATCTGACCACAGAGACACATCAAGTTTGATCCTGAATGTCTTCAGGGATGGGGTTTCAATCACATCTCTGGGCAAGATGTTCCAGTATTTTACCACTCTCATTGTAAAAAATTCCCTCCTTATTCTCTCCCCCTACTATGCTTTTGTGAGATCTTGTCAGGAATACTGTGTCTAGCACTGAAGTCCCCAACATAAGAAAGATATGGATCTGTTGGAAGAAGTCCAGAGGAGTAACACGAGCATAATATTAAGACTGGACTGCCTCTTCCTTGAAGACAGGCTGACAGAGTTGAGACTAATCAGCCAAAAGAAAGCTATAAGGATACTTTATAGCAGACCTACAGTACCTAAAAGGGGCCTATGAGAAACATGGAGAGGGGCTTTTTACAAGGGCATGTTGTGGTAGGACAAGGAGTGATGGCTTCAGACTAAAAGGGGGTAAGTTTTTATTAGGTATAAGGAGGAAATTCTTTACTGTGTGGCAAGGCAGTGGAACAAATCACCCAGAGAGGTTGTGGATGCCCCCTTCTTGGAAGTGTTAAAGGACAGGTTAGATGAGGCTTTGAACTACCTGAACTAATGGAAGCTGTTTGTGTCCATGGCAGGAGGTTTGGAACTAGATGATCTTTAGGGTCTCTTCCAGCTTAAACCATTCTGTGATTCTGTGACTTGCCTCCTTGTCAGAAAAAGGCTGTTATCTGTACTTCTCATGCCATTGCAGGCTGAGCAACTCTTGGATAGGGCAAAAGTTTCCAATGTTTCTGCCTTGACTTTCCTTATCTGTCCCCATCTGTGATGGAGTTAGGATCACTAAGAATACAAACCACATTTGATGAGGGGTAATGAGAAAAAGATTAATCCTGTTCAGCACAGCAGCCAATGAACATCACTGTAGATGAGAGAAGAAACTGCAACAAAAACATGTCTTCTGCCTAACAGTCTTCTTTCCACACAAGGTTTCAAGTAGGACTCTGAAACAGCAAAATGACAGAAGCTGTAACTTCTAATAATTAGTGTTCTTAGAGTTGCAGGGACATGTATACTGGTTCAGTATGTTTAAAAGAAGAACCTGCAAAAACTACTACAGGATGTAGATTTGTAAGATTCTTCTTTTAACTAACAAATTCTTGTGAAATATAAATGTGATGAGTCAATAAGTGTAAGGCTCTGATAGCACTGGGAAAATCAGATGCAAAAAGCACATTTTTATATAGGTTCAAAATCCAGCATTTGCCCCTCAAAATACAGCATCTGCTCAATTATCTTCTGAAACAACTCTGAAGAGAGTAAAGCAGCTCAGAATGCCCACACAGAGCCCATTGTTGGGATTCATAATGCATCTCACTAAACTGTGGTTTGTGTCAGGAGATAATTTTCTGTGGCTTTCAAGAAACTTATTTTAGTAGTTTGTGGTTTGTGCTACCACAGAGCCTAGGAATTCCAAATTAAAGATTAGGGATTTCTGTGCTGGGTGCTGTACACTGAACAGAAAGGCAACACACACTTTTAGTTTATGAGAAGAGGCTCACAGATTCTGACAAGGAGGACAAAGAAGCTGCTAATCAATCATGTTCAACATGGTAAGCAGTAGGGCAGAACACTCTGGAGCACCTTTGTCATCAGCAGTTTCTGCAAACCTCTCAGCCATGATAAGTTTTACCCAGGGATGAGAGGAAGGTTACATGGTACCTGCATGAGCTGTTTTAAAGCATGAAAGGCACTGTGGGAGAAAGCAGGAAAGCATGGTCTGAAAACCAAAGAAATGAGTGACAGGGAATGCCACTGTGGGTGATGCACACACAGGAATCAGTCTCTCAGGATGTCAAGTGGAAAGAGGGAGGAAGGTTCAAGGTAAAGAAAAGGTTCTAAGAAAGGAGAAAAATGAAGTGCAATCAAGGAAGTTACAGTGTGTGTCTTATGTTCTCAGCCCAGGCTAAATCATTGTTTCTTATTACATCCTCCTCTGTTTCATCTTTGAAATTCATAACTTGGCATCTTAGGTACATTTTTGTTTATTATTTTAGTTGTCTGACTTCAGACAGTAACATTCATTCACATACAGACTTTTATAAGGGTAATTTGTCCACATGTGTTTTAATTCTTCTAATAAATATATGACTGGACTTGTACTCTGTTAAGTTAGGTATCTAAAGATCCAGAAAGTCTCTTTTATGGAATGAGGAACAGAATATCCATGTGTGTGTATATATATATATATGTATGTATGTATATATAATATGTATTTATGTATAATGGTGGAACACTAGAACAGATTGCCCGGAGAGGTTGTGGATGGTCTCTTTTTGGAGGTGTTCAGAGCTAGGTTAGATGAGGCCTTGAGCAACCTGTTCTAGTGGCAGGTGTCCCTGCCTATTGCAAGAGGTCTGAACTAGATGATCTTTGAGGTCACTTCCAACCTAATCCATTCTATGATTCTATATGTATATATATATGTAACTGTACCCAGCTTTCCATGCATTTATATGAGATGGAGTAAGATACAGATATAGGCACAAAAAAAATTGGCATGTTGATGTAACCTGTGTATAAATGCATATAGATAGTTCTGTGATCTCAGTAATAGAACATTCTAAAATATATATATTTTTTTTCTCCAGATTTTCACTACCCACTAAGATTATGATTTGACCTTTAGTTTACATGGCACTAAATGATGCTATAAAAATGGGCTTTATCTTTAACCAATAACATTGAATACAGGTGTAAAGCTTTGTTTTATTTTAGAAGATATTACTTGAAACTGTAATCATAGCCTATCTCTATAAATGGAGTGAAAAATCACTGAGAGATGCAAAGAGTCACTCTACACACTCCAAAAAACAGCCATAGTTTGATCTGGTATATGCGATTATAAAGTAGAATGTGTCTAATTTATACTGAAGTTGTTGAATAGTTCATATTAAGTTCTTTTGGCATTTCAAAATCAAGTCAGTAAGAGTAGTAAAAATGGGTTAAAGATGTGACATGACTGGAAGGTTGTGGCTGTGATATGGTGGGCGCAGGAGAACAGAATGAGTCAGAGCTGTCTAGTTCAACAGCTAGAAACAACTCAGCATAAAGGATTTCTTTTTCACTTGTCATTATTCACAGGAAAAACTTTGCCAAGTTTTCAGGCTAGGATTCTTACCAGAAACAAAACAAAAGAATGACACTACTGTGTTGTTGGTTGCTACTCCATGGCTGCTGTGCCACATACTTGACAGTAACAGTCAATATTTATCTGCACCCTTAAGACATTCCCAGGCCTGATTTTCCTTTCTTTCACCACACACAGCAGTGCTGCTGATCTACTGCTGTGAATTCCTTCCCCTGGTCCTGTGCACAGAGCAGGTGTCCTTGCTGGGACTGACTGGGTTCTCCCACCTCTGTCACCTCAGCCACTGCAAAGAGAGATATGCATGAGAAGATATCTACTGGGAAATAGAATTTGAAGCAAGTACTTCTGTAACATTTGTGTTTGTATCTGTCTGAGGAAAGGCTTTGTCTGATTACAAGCTGTAAAACCAACTATCTTTAGTTCAGTTTTGCAGTGGAGTTTCAGTCATGCACTGAAGGTGGTTATGATCCTGAGATCCCTATTGAGAAGGACTTTCAAAGCCAAGTTGGAGCTAACTTCTTAAAAATTTTGCTTATGTTTGGCCCTTTTCCAGTGCAGATGACCTGGGCAAGTTGGATATGATAAGAGAATATTCCTGTCTCCAGACTGTGAGCTGTTGAGGTCAGCATACACCAGGCTCTGTGTAGTGGTTTTGCAGTTACCTGCCCCCCCCCTTTTTGAAATAAACCCCGGCTAGGACTCAGAACACTGGAAGTTGATAAATGAAGCTTTATATTTACAGCAATGCACAATATACAAGCAAATATTTACAAGATATAATAGATATTTACAGATATATACAAT
>VWZI01012902.1:0-19021 GCA_013396835.1 Psilopogon haemacephalus | reverse complement strand
TATAACAGATATTTACAGATATATACAATGAAAAGGTAATACAGAAACACCACACCCCTCCCAGACACCAAAATCCCCAAGAGAGGTAACCAACCACCCCTACCACCTCTCCCCCTTTCCTCAATCTTATCTCACCACCTGTTGATGCTGAAGATAGGCAGAAGTAGATCGGCCAGGGGAATTAGTAGTAGAAAGAAGTTAGTAATATTACTGAGAATTAGCTACCAAGGCAAAGACAAAAGAGACCATGCAAAGAGAAGCAGCCGCAGCCAGAGTGGTCAGAAACCTGACCACCAAGTGGTCTGATATCTAATGTTTTGGGTACAATACTGAAAAACAATTTTTTTTCTTTCTCAGTAAAGCTCTGGTGAAGTGACATACGGTGTTTTTTTCTCTCTCAGCCAATAGTCTAATTTCTCACTCAAATTCTCCAATTAGCTCAAACCAGCACGCTCTGTCAAAGAGAAAAGAAAGATTTTATTTCTCAAAACAACCCAAATTTTAAGTGTCAGCCAAGCACTAACATCACACAACTTTAAAATCATTATTTCTTCACTCCACTTTCATAAAATATCTAAGGGAATATTATAGATAAGAAATAAAGAACAGGAGTTTTATTTCAGGGGGTCAAGGCAGGCTTTATATTATTTAACAACAGCTGGTCTACAGTGAGTCTTATTCTCCAGTATTTGTTGTAGGTTTCTTTTTCTGAGAGTGAAGGCAGTGATGTGTAAAAGAGTGAAGTGTCAGCATACTGATTAAATCTGACATAACACCTATTCTTGCCCATCAGCAAACCCTAGTCAGATTTAAACTCTGTAACCTAGAAACTCATCACAGTTAAAAGGGGAAATACAGATTTCTTATTGCAATCTATGAACTCTCACCAATTTTATTTAATACAGGAGGAATTTTTAGTGGGTAAAGACATCTGACAATGACATTTTTGAAAAATTAAACAGACCCCAAAAAACTAATAGAGCCACTGTTTCAAAACAATGACAATTAAATAGCTACCAAAAAAAGTTCAAAAATTATTTTTACACACAGTTTTGTGGTTTTTTGTGGGGATTTTTGGTTGGTTGGTTGTGTTGCTTTGTTTTAATTTCCTCTGTAATATTTTGAAACTGATTTTATAAATATACAATTTATAGAAATTTATTTAGTTCTTACTTGAGTGTTTCCAGGCAGGAATAACTGTCCATCAAATACCACCAGCACTTTCTGCTACTACATTTCAAATACTAATGCCAACTACCATAGACTATATCAGTTTCAGCATTTAATAATCAACTCTATGAATCTATATATCTCATAATTTCTATTGTTTGTTTGATATCAATATGCTGTATCATACTAGAGAAAGAGATAACAGATGGTAATGTTTAAATATAAATCATACATATTCCTAGACAAGGAATTACTTAAAATAATAGATAAATATTCATTTTAAATTAAAGTAATAATAATTTCAGCAGTGAAGTCATTACAGATCTGCTTAACAGTAACAAAACAAATATGAAAATAGGGAACCTAACATTGGTCATTTCTCACCCTTCAAATAGCTCAGCTCCAACAGAAATAGCAAAGAAAGAAAATATTAGAAAGTTGGTACAGAAACACAAGTAACTTTCTTACTATCTAAATGCAATCTCAAAAACTTTAACTCAGTCTTATTACCAGCAATGTTGCCTGACAAAATTCCAGTAAACCAGTTAGAAACTATCAAAGTTTATGCTATGTCCCCTCCCATTACCAAATTCTGCATGTCTACTAGATGCTAATAGTCTGTTTGAGACAAAGGCTAACAAAGTGTAGGTGAAGAAATAAGAAACCTCCTCAGTCCCCAAAGGCCTAGTTTCAAACTTTTCTTATCTTCAGTGAAGCCTTTATATTATCAATGACTAGCACTTCTGATTTACTAATTCGTGTGGAAACGTGCCATCCTTAATTATTACAATTATCTTTTCCTAAAACATTTGTGAACATTTTATGCCTTTCTCAAATATTATTTATTTTAAGTTATCCAGAAAAAGAGGCTAATAAAGAGTCTCCAGGTTGCAGATTGCAGCACTTGAAATGCTTGATATGTGAATGCAAAGAGAGATTGGCAGGTTTCATATCCTAGGCTGCACCAAAAGCAGTGTGTCCAGCAGGTTGATAGAGGTGATTCTGACACTTTGCTCTGGTGAGACCTCACCTGGACTACTGCATCCAGTTCTGAAGCCCTCAACACAGGAAGGACATGGACCTGATGGAGTGGGTCCAGAGGAGGGCCACAGAAATGATCAGGGGGCTGGAATACCTCTGCTATGAGTGTGGACAGGTGAGGGAGATGGGGTTGTTCAGCCTGGAGAAGGGAAGGCTCCAGGGACACCTAATAGCATCGTGCCTGTACCTGAAGGGGGGCCTATAAGGAGGCTGCAGAGGAACTGCTTATAAAGGCCTGTAGGGATAGGATGAGGGACAATGGTCTGAAATTAGAGGAGAGATTTAGGTTGGATGTTAGGAGGAAGATTTTTACTATGTAGAGCAGGTTGCCTAGAGAGTTAGTTTAGGTCCCGTCCTTGGAGATATTCAAGGTCAGGCTCAACAGAGCTTTGGGCAACCTGGTGTAATGGAGGATGTCTCTGCTGACTGCAGGGGGGTTGGGCTAGATGACCTTTGGATGTCCCTTTCCACTCAAATCATTCTACGATTCTATGCATTCATAAAGCCAGTACATGTTTTACTTTTATGATGTGGGACTATAACAGCCTCAGAATTTTTGTTTGATTACATAGCCTCAAAAATGTCATATTAATTTCCAGTCAATGCTATTTAAAAAAAAAAACATTCAAATTTGCTTCCCCCCCAAAACTTCCTAGCTAATGAACTAATAATTTATAATATTTACAAAAATTTTGCATAGGAATGGATGGTAAGATCAGATTTTAATTGCTTCTTTTCACTTCAACAAACATTGAGCATTAAATGTTCTGATATATTTTTCTAAGCATGCTAGCAAAACTGATTTGTTGTCTTGTCCTCTTTACCTTCTGCCAGTCTTAAAGGGATTCTTGTCGAAATTTTTTTTTTCTGTAATGGAGAACTCGCCTCCCCTTTTACAATTCCTTTATGCAGAGAGTTTGTCATTCCTTCTACTCCTATGTCAAGTGTAACATATACTTGGCAACCAGATCTGCAAGTTTATACAGAGAATCCACTGAGAACTCTGTTAATTTAGCTGGCCTGATTCTTCTCTGACTGTCAGTCAGCAGAAGGCTTTATCTTTTACACCTAATAGGAGTCAGCAGCACATTACTTCCCTTTTATAATCTGCTCACACAATCTGTCTCTGATACCAGCACTTATTCCTGAGTGTGTACAAGAGAAAGGCAATGGCTATGTCAGCATATGTTGTTCAGTTAAAAAGTAAAGCTGGTGTCACCAGTGTAATGCTGCTTTTACTTGTGTTTATTACATCTAGACAGTACTACTGAAGTCTTTGGCCATAAAATTGAAAATATGTCTTTTTGAAGCATTAGCCTGTGAAAGGTGCTTTTTCTTTGACAGTTTTGTCTTCTTATTTCTTTTCATCTGAATCACATACTGCTACCCAGTCACTTCTTCAGACTCTTCTGTTATTTAGAGGGGGGTGAAAGAATGAAAACTCTGTGAAGTATTGGCCTTTTTCTTTACTCTGAAAAGAAAAACAAAAATAATAGGGTGATACTCAACAACTCAGTGTATATATTCTACTTCTTTTTCTGTTGTCCAGCTGACTCTACAACCATTTTCTCCAAACCTTCCTCATGGCAGGATGACCTCTGCTGCTCATGCTATTAAGACAACACATGCTAAAGAAAAACCACCATCAGGATTCTTCATTGATGTTTTATCTCTTTGCCAACTGCGAGGAACAGTTTGGTGTTTATTTTGTCCCCTGAAGAAAAAACAACTGAAAACCAAACCAACCAAAGCAAAAAACCCAAGACACAACTATGTAGCAAAACCCATATTTCTTCCAATTTTCAAAACCAACAATAAATGATCCTATGTCTTTGGCAAGACAAGCTGTAGCACATAGCTCTAATATTGATTGTGTGATTTCTGAACTAAAAGCTGTATCCGCAGAATCACAGAGTATTAGAGGTTGGAAGGGATCTCCAGAGATTATGGAGTCCAACCCCTCACCACAACAGCATCACCTAGGGTAGTCCACACAGGAATGCATCTAGGTGGGTTTTGAAAGTCTCCAGAGAAGGAGACTCCATAACCTCTCTGGGCAGCCTGCATTGTTGTTTAAGACAACTTCTATCAATGAATTAAAACAGAAGCTGATTTTTTGTTTCTTTCAACCGATTGTATATGGGTAGGACATAAGCTCTGATGTTGACACAGATGAGTCAAAGTAGGATTTGTCACAGTAATTTACAACAAGCTAAGCATCTAAGGATGTTTATTCTTTAAAAGTGGCTATTACTGACAAACATTTAGCTTTTTTGAGAGATAAAAATCATGCCTGTTTACTTAAGTAGCAACAATGCATTATTCTCTTCTTCTTTTATACTCTTTTCATAGAGAAGAACACACACAGATGGTATTTTGATTCACACATCATGAACAGAAGCGTAAGGAGAGTTTCTTCACCGTGAGTGATTTTGAGCCAAAAAGCAGTAGCCTCACATACAAATTGAATATGCAGGGCTGGCAGATGGAATAAACTTTTAAATTTTTAAGCTAAACATATTTGAACTGGGAACTTAGAAAACGGCAGGCATTGAACTTCAAATATCATTTTTGCAGAGATGCATTTCGTAGTGGGATCATCCATGAACGTTGTTAATGTTTGCTTTCTCCACTTAGACTATCTTGCAGCAATTGTAAACAGCTGTAACTCATGTTAAAGGCAATAAAAGCAGTCACCTCTTTGACCTACCTGAATGGTTTGGGGGGTTACCTACACAGGGAACTTAAAGTGCATAGAAGCTGCTCTACACAACTGTTCTCTACAAGAAGTAATCTAGCTTCATCTTAAGAAGGATGCTTTGCATGGCATTTTTTTCTCCTGCTGTCCAACTCACATTTAACACCTCCTCAAAAAATGTTAACTGGTCTTCAAGTTGGTCAATGGCAAAACTATCATTAAATCAACAGCATACTGGAAATTACTCCTCTCTATCAGTTTTAAATTCATGGCTTACAGGAGTACAAAATATACTACAGTATGTTATAGCCGTATTGAAATGAAGAAAATATTAATCAGCATTTTTTAAAAGAATCTCATTGGAAGGGACAGAAATTGACCAGTGTTCATGCACAGGTCAAGGGATCTACCTGGAGCAATCAACTGCAGGGTCAAAAATGCTTCAAACATAGTCAAGATTTGACTTCACCAGCAGAGACTGGTTCTATGCTTTAAACAGTTCTGTAAAAGGAATCAGGATACTAAATACGAAGATCTATTTCTGCTGACTCTATTTGAGGCATGTCTATTTTACTGAAGGATTTTATTATTTGAAGAATGTAATTTTCATTTCTGTAGCTGATCTGTTCTGACTGTGACAGTTTTTCTTGTAAAAGTAAATTAAGGCCTTTGAAATCATGTAAAGGTAAAATTAAATCTATAACGTACAGTGATTTAAGTCATTAATATATGTGACATCATCATCTACCAATTTGTTAAGGACAATAAGCTTGTGTTTCGTATTTGAATGCTGAGATAAACTCTCAGAAAACCACATCCCTGCATGTTTTGACATATAACACGCAGAAACTTTAAAGTAATGCAACTNAGAGATTCACATTGTGTGTGTCTACTTATGTGTGTGTGTGTGTATATATATATATATATATATATATATGCATAATTCCATACTGTAGACAGGAATGGGAAGGAGAAGAGAAGAGGAGAGGAAAAATGAAAGTATGTACTGAATGTCCCAAAATAAAAGGTGATGCTTGATTGTTAATTAATAAGTGGTGATGACCTGATTTTAACATAACACAGTTTTTCTAGAATCATATTTGTATGACTCTACAGGACAACTGAGGAGCTGAAAAAGGCTTTGTGCATTGGAAAAATACTTTCATTTCCAAAAATGCACAAGATTCAGAGGTAAATTTCTGGGGGAGTTCAACTACCTTGAAATCTGCTGGGAAAGTGGCCCATTGGACTGTAGGCAATCCAGAAGGTTCCTGAAGTGCATTGAGAATAACTTCTTAAGCCACATAACAGATAGCCCTACCAGAGGGGATGTGATACTGGACCTATTGGTCCCCAGCTCACAAAGTAAGCTAATCAGAGACAACAGGTTCACAGTCCTGAGATATATCGGTCAGGCAAAGAGTAAAGTTAGGACCCTGAAAATAAAAAAATAAACAAAACAAAAACCAAAGCAAATCTCCAGTTGTTCAAGGAATTAGTCAACAGGAACCCCAGAGAAACTGCCCTCATATACAAGGGAGAAGAATAGAGGTTGCAGATGACTAAGGACGCTTCCCAAGAGCACAAAAGCTCTTAATGCCCAGGTATAAGCAATCAGGAAAGGAAGGCAAGACAGAAGCATGAGACTTGCTACTCAAAGAGCAAGAAGAAGATGCACAGGGAGTAGGAGCAGGGACAGGTATTCTGGAAAGAGTATGGGGACACTGTCCAGTTGTGTAGGGATAGGGTCAGGAAGACCAAGGCACAGCTGTATCTGAGCTTGGCAATGGATGCAAAGAATAACAAGGGCTTCTACAGATAATGTCACTCAGAAACAGAAGGTCAAAGATAGTATTCTCTCTGCAGTGAACACCACTGGTAAACTGGTAACAACAGATGAGAAACCTGAGGTACTCAACAACACTTTTTCCTCAGTCTTCACTGGCAGCCTCTCTTGCAACACCTCTTGAGTGAAAGGATCTCAAGATAGGGACTGATTTTATGAATTGTCAAAACCAAACCTCCAGGATATTCACAGAGATATCTGTTGGTGGACAATATAATTTAGCTATAATGAAACCTTGTACACATTCTGCTCCTCCTTACATCTGCATATGAGCCTGTGATGGAGTGGTAATTAATTGATGTGAGATATTATTTTTAAAAAAATTAATATTATTTATTAATTTTGGTATTCAGAACTCTTATCACCCCCGACCACTAATTTTAATAACTGGTTCTTTGCATGGTCATGGAACAAATTACATGAAGGATAAACTAGATCTAGAAATAATAACTAGCAATATATAAGCATTTAAACCCAATTGAACTGGAAGAGAAGGCTCTTGCAGTCAATATTCCATTTGCCCACTAAATGGACTCAGGAACCTCCTTTCTGCTTATGGCAGAAGGCAAATGGTGAATTACAAGAGGCTTTAAGTATTTGCTCACAAAATATTATTTCCCGACTTACAGTACTAGCTACAGCTTCAAATAGTACCCAAACACTTGCAGAAGGTTCTATTGGTTGTCTTGTTGGCTGTTGAGATATCTGATTCTTCCCAGGCTTCACAGGATGCAGGGGAAAGGGGGCAGATGATCTCTGACCTGGTCCTGGTTCCTCTGGATGATCCGTGTATCTCCAGAACTTCCCATCTTGGCAGGAGACTTTTCAGGTGTAGGTATGATGTCTTGTGATATGCAGTCTCCGTATGGATGTCATACTGGCTATGCAGGCCGATCAAGTGGAGGCAATTATTCCAAGCAGGCAGTTTCCAGGCAAACAAACTAGCTTATAGTTTAGCAAAGCATAATGCTGCAAAACAATGGCAGGAGACAAGCAATAGGCAGCAGCAGTCAAGCACAAATACAACAGCAGAGCATATTTTGTTACTTGCTCATCTCTTTTTATCAAATCAGCCTGAGACTAATGGGCCTTTGGATACAAATTCACCAATCAGAATGGCAGTTAGCCAAGCTTGACCATATTAGTGAAGCCATAGGCTTGCTTTACCTGAATTTGGGAAGAACATAGGCCTTGCACAAGCCAAGTGCTTATCACAGGATGTAAACAGGAGCAAATCAAGTCTGGGCAAGCCATGGTTTCTCAGACTCAGTGGCTCCAGTTTCTTTTGTCCTCTTTCCCACGGTTGCTTCTCCCCATAGCAGAAGGAGGCAGAGCAGAAGAAACATGTCTGGACAAGCCAGAACTTTTATAAGCCTATTTTGGCCTGTCAGGCCTACCGTGACAGAGCCATATATTACTATATTGATAAAATATGAAATTAATCACTTCTCAGGTATGTTCAGTGCCTACCAATGTCACGAGCTAAAATCTGGTTTAAAATTACATCAGCTTAAACAAAAAAAAAAAAAAGCAGACTGGAATCAGTGCTACCTGGAACCCTAGAAAGTTGACCCTATAAAGCTAACATTTATTCTGTAACCAATATACTCAAAATGGACTGATGAAAACTGTGCAGCAGGCTTAGGGAGTTACCAGAATTATTTCTCAGTTGTTTCCATTATCTTGCAGAAGAATGCCTGGGAACTTAACTGTGCTCTGGGAATGCTGGGCAGATTGGTCTTGTTCGTTAACTCAGTAGCTGAATCACTCTGGATTTGGTGAAGAACTACATGAAAGACAGATAAGCGGCTCCTTCATTACGTAATAAAGAATTTTTCCTCTAGACACATATTGAAACATATATTTAAGACAAAAGTGAAATCATCCATATGTACGTTACATTGGTTCTGATTCACTGATCAGTTCACTGACTATGTTCTTAGAGGGTGTCAAATAATACATTGGAAAACCAGACAATAATAATATGAATTGGCTCATCCCACAAAATTTCACTTACAAATGAACCCAAATTTTGTTTGTGGGCTGTAATCTAAAGATCTGTTGAAGCCATGAGAGTAGGAAGAAAGTCCCACTTTATATTTTGTTAAATATCATAGTAACATCTTCCTACAAAGTATTTCCCTGCCAAAAGAGTATAGGCATGTGTTGGTGCATTTTGTTCTGTACCATCTCTGTTGTATTCTACACTTATTTTTCATTATCAAGAATTTGCTTTCATGAGGAAGAGGGATTCCTGAGGGAAGAGTGAAAGAATTAAGACGGATTTCCAGTTGCAATCAAACTGTTGCAGTAATCTGTAATTTTCATATAAAGAGGCAAATTCAGCCCATTGTCAAAAGTACAGCAATTGATTTATTTCTAGAGGACCCATGGGAGTCAAGTGAAATTGTAACGTTATTTTCAAGTGTAGCACTTTCCACAATTCAAGAAGCAGTTTTCTTTGAAGCAAACTCCCTTTGCAGATCTTTCTAATCTGAAATAAATTATATTTCATATATAATAATTTCATGGATGCTGTCTTTAACGTTTCTGTCTTTGTATATTTTGCAGTTCTTGACTAAATTGAAATGATATAGTGTAAATTTAATTCTATGTGCATAAGTATTGCTACGATGTGTCAATTTAAATGGAATTTATTTGCAAGTCTAACAATAGAGCATTTCCCAGTGAATAGATAAGACTCTCCTATATGCAAGTATGTTTGCAAATGTGTCTCATAATCTTGGATTCGAGTTTTAGGAACCTACAGTCAAACCTCCTACCTACATCTGTGAACAAACACATAAGCAACTGGAGGTCTGTTTAAAGCTACCAGATGGACGGTCCCTGCATGAACAGATTGCAGGAGAGGCAATGTGGGATGCAGCGCCATCCCTTTTGAACTGCAAATTTGAGCAGTTTGAGAAGTACACAATTAAGGCTCCACATCTCAGTTGTGGGGTTTGGTTCTTTTTGTCTGTGGGTTTTTGGTTTTGGTTTTTTTTTTCCCCCTAAATGAAGCCAAATTTTCTCCCGTCCCACCCCTGCAAAGTCATTTTACTAGAGTGGATTGATTTGCATTCACTCCCATTATGAGCAAATTGCTTCCTAATATCTCCTGGTCTGAAGGACATGCTGAGATGCTCACATTTTCTGAAAGATAGAAATATGTTTAGGGCTTGTATCTGTGGAGGAGAGAAATGTTTCTTGGATTTGATTTCTTTACAGTTGATTTTCTTTGGCTTGGTTATGTAGAGACATTATTGCATTTCAGTCTGATTTCACTGTACTCACGTTTTGCGAAGTGCTCAAGATAGAGGCTTTTATGAGCAAACTGCAGCACTGTCTGAACCAATTTCACTAATGCAAGCGGACAGACAGGTAATAATTATGTGTTCTTCCTTGGTTGTGCTTTTTGGTTCCACAGCTGCTCATGTACCTTTCTTAAAATTGCAGGTTCTTCTGAAAAATCCTCCTGATGGGTATTTTTGGGTATTGCATCATCCAGACTCATATTGCCTCTCTCATGCCAGTGGATGCTGTGCTTTGTTTTTCACCTTCTCACAAAATCAACACTAAATGTCTTTAGATGACTCCATAACTCACTTTTTGGTCTCCCTGAACTTAACTTCAATGACCCTGATACTCATACCAAAGGAACAATTCTAACAAACGACCAGTAGGATTGTCAGATTTTGCTATACAACTGATACAGCCTTGTTTCTAAGGCATTAAATGAGTCTTTAATCAGCCTGATGCCATTCCATATACAATTTAAGGGAAAAAATACTTCTTCAAAGATTGTTCCACTCTTTGTGGCAAAGAGATGAATAATTGAGCTGACAGCAATTGTTCAGTTTTCAGATTTTAGTTTTTACCCTGCTTTTTAAATATTGAAGTCTTGTTGAGTTATTCTGGCAGTGATATCAAGGACAAAGAAGGAAAACTGTGTTCTAATAATCCATCAGTTCCCTCAACACCATCATTAATACCTTTATTTGATTTATTTCGATATCTGTAAATGAAAACACAGACTGCAATTACTTTTTTTTTTTTTTTCTCATGCTGGTAAGAGATGGATAAAAATCCTGCTACATGAAACTGGTAGCATTTTTATGTCTTGTTCTTCAGTGCAATTACGCAACAGTATTTGATAAGGGGCTAAAGCAAAGGCAGTACAATTCTCAGAGTTCATGTTAATTGGTTTACAAAAGGGCATGGGTTATATAAAAAAGTATATATTATGATCAGAGATTTATCCCAATTTCTTATTACTAAGAAGAGAAAGATGGCAACAAAATTTCTTTGTGACTGTCAAGCATGCGAATCATTTGAACTATATTAAACCAAGTATTTTCAATATTTAAATGTGTGCACTTGGAGTGTCATCCCTGAACTGTAAAAAATTGGTATCCTTTTTGTTTTTCTTTTACTTCTAATAGAAATTTAGCAGAAATTTAGTAAAGTTGGAGAGATGAAGGAGATAGAAATGCAAGCTCACAGCCAAGTTAAATGGAAACATTAGTCTTTTGTGACATTTCAGGTTTTCTTGTGGAAGCCTTTTCGTTCTGTTTGTATTCCTTGATTCCCCATATACCTACACTTTTGCCTATTCAAAATAAACTTCCACAAATAAGCTTCACATAGAATTCACAGGAAAGATTAATAAAAAATTAAGCAGAAGGACAAAGAGGACGTCAAAAGACAGTAAAATCTCAGTGGAAAATCTTGCATCTTTTAATAGTGCAGTACACAAAGACCAAAGCAGAAGTTGAATGCAAGGAAAATTACTATTTTTTATGCTCTTGACATAAAGCACAATTCACAGCAGTGGTCTCCAAATTACTTGTGGTTTTTTTTTCATTGTAAATCTTCCAGAATAATATTTCACAAAAGATCACTAGAAATTTTCAAACTCAAGCTGATCTTCCACTTTCTAAATATTAACTGTACCAACATGTGATGTTAATGGTCATGAAATGTGCCAGATCATCAGGCAGGCAGAGCGAGGTGTCTAAATTATCAATTGATCCAGTTTAGAATTGGCAGAGAATAGTTCTCTGCCAGCACCAACCAGTGCTCTCACCTGGCAGAAACGTTTCCATGTGTGGGCTATTTTTGGATGGTTAACTCCCAAGGACAAGGAGCACATCTTTATTTGTTTTTCTGTATCTAGCCAAGTGTGAAACTCATCACAGAGATTCAAACTGTATGTAGCAATAGCAGTAGGAACAATCATTAATGATATGATAAAAAGAAGTTTATCCTTCCTGGTGTCCTTGTTAAGATTGCCAAAAAGTCACTAGTTATTTACAATTAATCACCTGCAGCTGTTTTCAGCTGCAGCTATCTGTGACTTTTTATTTGGACGGGAGGAGATTGCTTTGTCTCCTTAAAGCAAGAAGTAAACATTCTTATTTCTATCAGCCACTGTAACAGAAACCAGATTTTGCACCAAGTAATTTCTGAGATGAAAAGAACTGCACTTTCCTCATTTGTAAATGAATGTTATCATGCCAAATGAGACAACTGAGCTTTAAACTACTTTTTAAAATAAATCCATTATTAAACCAAGAATTCCTAGCATTCCAGGGAGCAGTGAGTGCTTTGACTTACTATTCTAAGGACTCTTTATCCTCAATGCTGAAAAGTTGCATTTTATTTCCAATTTCAATTTTCCTGCTCTCAGCACATTTCTTTCTGCAGAATTTGAATCAAAGCAAACCCCAAGTCAATCCACATATGCAGGTTTGATATTAATAGTGCTATAAACATCTTGGTTGTCAGATCTCTAAAGTGGAATGAAGAGGGAAAAACAACTTCACAGCTGAAATGTTATATTTTTGCCAATTTTAGAAAATGAAAGATGATAGTTTTTGTCTTGTGGTTTCAAAATAGCTCAGTTTCAGTAAAACAGATCAGACCGATCTTTTTGGTCACTGTGAGAATATGACCTTTTAAGAATGGTTTATTAATACACTCTTGATTTTGAGGGCTTCCCTGCTATGTCATTATAATCAGTAAAGGCACTGTAGATCTATTTCCACGGAGTTTCACACTCAACCTCCACTTTGGAAAGACTACCACTGAAATCAAAAGAAGGTTTATTTCACTGGCTAAATAAATACTAGTAAAGTGCTATAGGATTGTTCTTGATATTAGTAGAATTGTTTTCTTATAGTTCACAAGTGTAAATCATGAACAGGGTGTTAAATAAAGGCTTAAGATAATTTATTCCTGGAGGCATGAGGAGGTAGAAGCTGACCCCAACCCTGTATTGCTTAAGGCTTACAATGTAGAAGAGTGGGGAAAGAAGGAGCCTGAGAGGTGCATTAAGAGGAAGTGTTGTTTCAACTTCTGTCTTTGCCTCTGTTAGCAATATATTCACTTTCCTCAGATCAAGTCTGTTTTGCCTGTGATGGTAATTGGTAATTTAGCTTGACCCACAATTTTTTTAATCTTACTTTTCTCCTGTTATGGGAAGAGAGTGATAGAGCAGCTGGAGTGGGCATCTGGCATTCAACTAAGGTCAACAAAACCATTGTCAGGGCTGGAGCACTTGTCTTTCAAGGAGAAGCTAGGGGACTGGAGCTTGTTCAGCCCAGAGAAGGAGAGGCTTTGAGAAGCCTTGCTGCTGTCCCCCAGCACTGACAAGGAGGTCACCGAGCAGATTAATCCAGGTGCTTTGCAGCAGCATATCATAGCAGTTCAATACACAAGACATAAATAGAAGCACGAGGGATTCAGTCCTGATATAAAGACACTTTTCCCCAACAAGGTGAGACTGGCAGTGTAAGACATTGCTCAGAAAGGTTGCCTTTTTGGAAGTTTTCAAGCCTCAATCTAGTAAATCCCTGAGCAACCTGTCTGTTTTAGCCTTACTGTGATATTTGAATAAGAAAAGTCCTTGAAACCATGCTACTTTATTAGGAAAAGAAAGCTAATAAAAGATTGTGTTTTCTGTTTATGGTGTTTCTGTTGTGTGAACATGTTCCTATTTTAAAACTATTACCCATAAAATCAAGGTACTGAACATCTAAGTCAATAAATTCTTATACTGTAGCTACAATTGTCTTCCAGATAATTTTTTTTGTGGTTTATCCTAAATGTAATGTTCATCTCTTCAACAGACATACTCTTGAATATTCTTTACAGTTAAAGATATGAAAAGTTTCAACTGTGAATAAGATCTCTTTTTTCAATATACAGTTGCTGTTTCTCTCAGTTATATAACATAAGCCATCTATATCACTGTCTGAAGCTTCACGATATTTGTATCTTTAAGTCCATGTGTTCTTTCATTCTTGCTGTTACTCCTTTGGAATTTAGACCAGTAATATTTAAGGAAGAACATCGTATTTGGTTCATAATGACATAAAATATAATTTCTGATAACATCAGAATGATCTTTATGTTTTTGTGCTTGGAGTTTTTTTCCTTATCTTTGAAGCTTTCTTATATTAGCTAGCTAAAATATAGTCTGGTGAAAGAAGGCTCAGGCACACAACTTCCTACTTGGAAATTTTTTTTACCTAAATAATGTGCACAATTTTAAATGTAGCAGAAAGCAGCTAGCCACTTTGTTTTCCATAACAGAGCCTTTAAAAAGTCCAGCTGCAATTGTTTTAAAGCTGTTTTCCTGTTACATACAGTGAAGTAATCATATGTGAAAAATGTTGAACAGTCTAGCTTCCTTTCAGAAAAAAAAAACAACAACAAAATAAATAACCTTATGTTCACTTGAAATTTATGTATTGAACATCTGATTACGAAAAAATTGCTGAATACAGTTTTTCGTATAACTCACAGCTCTAAAGCTGTAACTTGATGAAGGATCAATAGCACAGAGTGGCAGAATTCTTTGGGAACCTGTAGAGATTATGGTCATAAAGCAATTTGAATACATTGCAATGGAAACATTATCTGAATGTATAAATCTAGCATGAAAAGTTATAGGTAAAACTTATAAATGTCTCTAACAGAAAACAGCCAGAGATTGACACTATTAATCTTTTTTTTTAAGAAAACTCTTCACTGGACCACAGAGGAAGGTACACATTCTGGTACAGAAAATTAAGTTACATTCCTAGATTTGTCCTCAAGTGTCAAAAGTAGGAAGTGGCCCTGCTCTGCAAGGGAAGGAAAGGTTAAGACATGACTTTTGAGATGGGCTAAGGGATATTTCTCACAGATTTTTCAAAGAGATGTTTCCACAGTTGTACAATCCAGGGTTACACACCTTTGTCATGTTAGATCAGTTGAAGTCCACCAAGGGGGAAAAAGGCTAAGGAGACTGTTAAAGGAATCAGGGCATTGACATCAGAAACAGACTTGTCATAGATATAATCTACAAGAGAGAAAAAATAGTGGATACTTCTGCAAGTGATGGGTCATGTCGTAAGTACTTTCCTTCCATACACAATAGATTAGTACCATTGACCCTCTACCTATTGAAAAATTGCAGAAGTCTTGAAAAGCAGACTCAACTTGGCACCCAGCTATGATTAAAATGCTTCTCTAGTTGTCTCTGAGTACAACCAGCAGGGGCTTAGTTTAAAGGCTAAATTCAGGGGGTTTCATAGGTTATATCAAGGCTCTTGGGCTGGTTATGCCAAGACTCCAAAGACACATTCACAGCATGACTCTTCTATTCATGATCCCTGTTGTCACCCAGACTGGCTAGAGCATAATCAGCTCCCTTCTGCCTGTGGGCTCAAGACTTCTATTTGTTGAAACCAAATCATATAAAGGGAGAAGAGTAATGTGAGAAAATGAAAAAATGCCCAGTAAAAGCTCACATCAGCAGTTAGGTCATAGCTAGTGAAGGCACCTAACACACAGAGGAAGGAAATTCACCCCAATATCCCGGTCATATCCCACTGTTTTCATTGTTTCTAACTGTAGAATTAGATTATCTTGCCTTTTTCATTCACTTCCTCTTCAGACTCCTCATTAGGTAGTACAGATATTAACAGAAGCTGCACAAGTTCAAATAAACCAGCGATGATTCCCCTTTTATGAAGATGAGTGCAGGTGCAGGATTTAGAAATCACAGAGTATGTTGAAGAGCTCTATTCACTTTATTTAACTATATCAGACATTCTGGTAAGTCTCAAAGGAAACAGAGATTCATATATGAATCATATCTGTGCAGCATTTGTTAAAATTAGATTGTGAGACTGACTGCAGACAGCAAAAACATCCAATTGCCAGAGAGTGTTGCTCCCCATTTGGATTCATTAAATGGCACAGGAACGTATGGCATAGATGGCATATTCAACCAATATCTTTATTGAATCACAGAACGTTAGGAGTTGGAAGAGACCTCCATGTCATGTCCAACCTGAGTGTCAAAGAAGGATCACCGAGGGCAGGCTGCACAGAAACATATCCAGGCAAGTTTTGAAAGTCGCCAGAGAAGAAGAATCCACAACCTCTTTGAGCAGACTGTTTCAGAGCTCCATCACCCTCACTGTAAAAAAGTTGCTCCTTGTGTTGAGGTGGAACCTCCTGTGTTCTAGCTTGTACCTGTTGTACCTTGTCCTATCTCTGAGCACCACCAAAAAGAGACCATCACCTACACCTTGACACCCACCCCTCAGATATTTGTACATGTTGATAAGATCCCCTCTCAGTTTCCTCTTCTCAGGACTACACAGACCCAGTTCTCCTCAGTCTTTCTTCACAGGAGAGATGTTCAAGCCCCCCAACAATGCTCATAGTTCTCTGTTGGTCTCTCCAGCAGATTCCTCTCTCTCTTGAATCAGGGAGCCCAAAACTGGGCACAATATTCCAGACGTGGCCTCATCAGGGCAAAATAAAACACTGAATTGTGAATATTCTTTTAAAAAGAAAAATCAAGGCCAGAATTGATATTTACTTCCCTCTAGCAACTTTCAAAATCTTTCTTCAATCAAAACACCATCTACATTTGCAGAAGGTGTTCTTCATATGCAGGCCGTTAGAAAGAAGCCTGCAGACACCAAGGGGCCTTACTAGTGTGAAACTGCCTGTGGGAATGTGAAATAATGAGGAGTCTGGCCTTGGTTCACATGGTGGAGGAAAACAATCTAATGCAGGTCTCTGGTTCTCATAACATGGCAGCTGCCTCTCTCAAGGGTGTAAGAGATAGTGAAACATCTAGTTAGAGAATAACAGGTTATCATGAATATTAATGAATGGGACTGTGCTTAATTATGCCAACCAATTAGTACACTTTTGATTAGCATGGACAGCTCATGCAGAGCGCATGTTACCAATCAGAATTTAAGCATGTTGTTTTAGTCTGATAAGAAAACAGTATAAAAGAACTATCCTTTTGCTAATAAAGGGTTCGGCTTTATACATCATATTGATGTGCTTGCATCATTCCAGCCCTGCATGATAGGATGAACCTGGCAACTGCTCATATCCAGGTCATGAAAATGATCAGGCAATTGGAACACCTCTGCTATGAAGACAGGCTGAGGGAGCTGGAATTGTTCAGCCTGGAGAAAAGAAAACTCTGGGGAGACCTAATACCGACCTTCCAGTACCTGAAAGGGGCCTACCAGAAGAGTGGAGAGAGGCTGTTTACAAAGGCCTACAGGGATAGGATGAGCAGCAATGGCTTCAAGCTAGAGAAGAGTAAATTTAGATTTGACGTAGGGTAGTGGATCACTGGAACAGGTTGTCCAGGAAGGTAGCTGAGGCCCTATCCTTGGAGATATTCAAGGTGAGGTTCAACAAGACTGGGCAACCTGATGTAATGGAGGATGCCCCTTCCTACTGCAGGGGGATTTGGACTAGGTGATCTTTGGAGGCCCATTCCCTCCCAAGCCATTCTATGATTACGTTTGTGGAGAAAACTTGCTTGTTCTGCAGAATAGGAGGAAAAATAAATCTCAGTTACGACTTCTAAGATTAGTTATGATGCTGCTGCTTCCTGACTCCAAGGGAGCATTGTAAGCACCACATCATTCAGGACAGACCTTGAAGAAAAAAGGAATTATATGTGACCTGCAGCCAGGTGTGCCCTACCTTTGAACCAGTATTTGAGCATCATTTCAGAGAATGCTTCAAGTGACTCATTTTGATCTCCAGAATCAATGTCCCAATCCAGTAAAACACTTTGTATTAATGCTGAGTGTCTACTGCAGTAAATACAAAAAACTTTCCAGTCCTATAACAGTCAAGGGCATGGATGGCATCTCTTGATTAGTGCTGAAACCAAACTCGTCTGCCTATCCTACACCACTGCCAAATTTTAAGTACATTTTATCTCTTCAAGATAAAGCTGGGTTTGTGTTGAGTGATTTGAGACAGATAAATTAGAGTGGGATGAAACTCAGAGCAAGACTGACACTTTGTTGCTGTGCTGTCACACTGTAATCAGCACTTCATCACAAGTAAAGTTGTTAGGATTACTTCACATTGCACTTCTACTATGATGGATCAAATGAAGAAATCCATAAATACAGAAGAATTTCATTATTCTATCTCCAGACTAAAATTTAGAAAGACATCAGGTATTCAAGATGTGTACAGTACCAGTAGAAAGATTTTTTTTTTTTAAAGTAATTTAAAAGCTGATTAATAGCTCTTGGTACCTGTTAGTAAAAAAAATGCAAAAAAATCTTGGAAACTTGTTTTTATTACTTGCTGTTAAGAATAATACTATATTTCCTCTTAAGACTTGATATTATTATAATTCTTCTGTTCATATAAATTCTTATATAATTTTACATTTTCTTCTGAGGTGCAAAGGTATATTTTCTTCCTTTTATTATAGAATATTGTAAGAATATAATCTATAAATGATTTTGGCAATTTCCACACACCAATATTGTTTGCATACTGCTGGGGTGTTCTGCTCCTACCATTTCTAATAATCTCTATAAAGTTGAGTTATTACTATATTGCTTCATCACAAAGCAGTTCCATATGTGATATGGAGAACTTAAGTAATTCAAGTATATTTTCATATATATGTGTGTGTGTGTGTGAAAGACAGAGTTTTTCCACATCTCTCCTGCATAATTCTACACTATCCTGAAGTTTTACAATACCTACCTCTGTTCAGTGTAGGCTTCAAGTCCTGCATCAGAGAAAAATGTGTATTCAGTATGTATAGGGCTCATTGAAGAACACATAATTGATTGGTCATCAAATTACAAAAAAAATCCACTTTTAATCTAGCTAATAAAAGTGTGATGCAAGTTAAATGTGTGTATACAAATGATTACTAATCATAGAATCATAGAATGGTCTAGGTTGGAAGAGACCTC
>VWZI01012900.1:12987-24279 GCA_013396835.1 Psilopogon haemacephalus | reverse complement strand
AAAAATGCCCAGCAGGCTAAGAGAGGTGATTCTGTTCCTCTAGTCTAGTCTAGTCTTGTCTACTCTACTCTACTCTGGTGAGACCTCATCCAGAGAGGGCTCTGGGGAGCCCAATACAATATGGATCTGGAGCTGCATAACCTGTCCAGAAGAGGGCCACCAAGATGATCAAAGTGCTGGAACACCTCCCCTATGAAGACAGACTAAAAAAACTGGGGCTGTTCAGCCTGAAGAAGGCTCCAGGGAGTCCTTATAACTACAATTCAGTGTCTGAAGGGGACCTATAGGAAGGCTGCCAAAGGATTGTTTAGAAGGGCTTGCTGAAATAGGAAAAAGGTGATGATTTTAAACTGGAGCACAGTAGATCAAGGTTATACATGAGGAGGAAGCTTTTTACAATGAGAGTGGTAAAATACTGGAACAAGTTGCCCAGGGATGTAGTGGGGGGCCCCATCTCTGAAGAGATTCAAGATTTGGTGAGGCCCTGAGCAGCCTGATCTACTTGGAGGTGTCCCTGCTGAATGCAGAGGAGTTTGACAAGATGACTTTTGAGCGTCCCTTCCAACCTGATGCAATCTGTGAATCAGTGAATCTTTACTTATTGTTAGGCTCAACTAACTTCTGTGTTGAATTTTACTATCTTCCAGCACTTTAAGTCATCATATGAAAGAAGACAAGGTTTTATAATCCTCAAGCACAGCTTGAGCTTAATATTGTAGTATTTGTACCAGCTTGCAATAATCTGTAATCCGATATAGCTCTAATATGATCTCTACACACCATCAGCTTCTGGTAACTGCTGTTACTTAAGCTCTGATCTTTCAAACAGTGGTGACTATTATGACAGTGCTGTAACTTTAGAAACATCAGGTATATTTAATTTAATTACACTGGTCGTATAACTGACTTCGGTATTGGCGTGTCAGCAACAGAAATCTATTAAGAAAAATTTATTAGCTCTAAGTCCATCTTGGAGAAATCCTACTTTAACAAGAATGATTTCCCCTTCATATTCCTTGGAGTTTAAATAGGTAAGTTTAAACAGAAGATCACCTAATTGTTTGCAGCATTATGTTGAAAATGTTACTTAGAGAAA
The DNA here is from genome assembly GCA_013396835.1 of Psilopogon haemacephalus. Taxonomy (NCBI): domain Eukaryota; kingdom Metazoa; phylum Chordata; class Aves; order Piciformes; family Megalaimidae; genus Psilopogon; species Psilopogon haemacephalus. The sequence continues at coordinate 23,183 of VWZI01012900.1, read as the reverse complement.
ATTTGAGAACAGGGTGAACAATGAAACAAATTAGCTAGCAAAGATATGATTTCACCCTTAAATTTCTAATACAAGTAAAAAAAAAGAGAATTTATTATTAGAATGTTTTTCATTCCAACTGTTGAACTTTATTCCTGAAATGGGAAAAAAAGCACTATTGTTTCTTTTTTTTTTAAGAATTGGGGAAAGCTAAATGAACTTTGAGATGCTACTTTTATAGAAACATTGAACAAATTTGGTTGGAAGGGGCTCTCAAAAGTCATCTCAGATCTTGCTCAACCTCCCTTTAGTGAGCAGGACTACCTCCATCTAGACCAGGCTGCACAAGGGCCCATTAAGTTTGACGTTGAGTGTCTCCAGGGGTGTGTCCTCCACCACATCTCTGTTTCAGTATTTCACCACCCTCACTGTGAAGGACTTCCTCCTAATATCCAACCAAAATCTACACAGCTCCAGTTTAAAAGCATTACCCTTCATCCTATTGTTACTTCTAAACAGTTCCTCCCCATCCTTCCTATAGGTCCCCTTCACATACTGAAATGCCACTATAAGGACTCTCTGCAGTCTTCTCTTCTCCATACTGAACCATGCAACTTTCCCAGCCTGTCTTTGTAGGAGAGGTGCACCAGCCCTCTGATCATTTTGACCTCCTCTGGACCTATTCCATCATGTAGAATCACCTTTCTCCACTTGCTGACCACAATTCTTTTAATGCAGTCCAGGATACAGTTTGCTTACTGAAGTACATGTTGATGGCTCATGTCCTTCTTCTCATCTGCCAGTACTCCTAAGTCTTTTTCTGCAGGGCTACTCTCTATCTCATTATCTCCAATCCTGTATTGATAATGAGGATTGTTCCAACACAGAAGCAGTACCTTGTATGTCACGGGACAGCACTAATTAAATGCAGTATCCCGTGGGACGAGAGGGTCCTAGTGCCCNAAATTAGAGAAAGGGAAAAGAATAATAGAGGGATACAGAGAGAGAGAGAGATTAGCTCTGCTACTTCTCTGGAGGGTTGCTATGCTTCGCTGCCCGCTGCCTGCTGCCTGTTGCTGTGCACGTGGCTGGGCTCCTCAACAGCCACGGCGGGAGACGACGGTGAGCGAGGAGAGTGAGGAAGAGCAACTAACCGCCGCTGTGCCCCCCCTTAAATACCCTTGGGAGCGTGTGAGACTGACAGGCACAGCTGGCCAATTGGTTTAAAAGCTCCACGCCTGTGTGCTGCCCAGGGCATCCCTGGCTCCGGGGGGGGGATCCACGTGGGATGCCCCCGCCCCTTCAACTCCTACCGGACCTTGGACGGTAGGGGGAGGAGAGAGCCCAGAGGTTGGACCAATTCTAGGGTATGTGTCACCCCATACCGGGACACTTGCACTTTGCCACATTGAATCCTGTGAGGTTCTCTTGAGCACACTTCTCTAGCCTGTATAGGTGCCTTTGGATGGCATTTGGTCCCTCTGACATGTCAGCTGCACCATTCAGCTTGGTATCTTCAGCAGACTTGCTGAGGGTGCACTGTTTGTGGAGCAGGTGATGTGACAGGTCACCATCAGTGCCACTAACCAGCATGTGAAGGGCATCCACATGATCACACTCAGAGAGCATGGGTTCATGAAGAGCAGGTCATGCATAGTGAATCTGATCTCCTACAAGTAAGTGAGACACTTAGTGGATGAAGGAACAGATGTGGATGTTGTTTATTGGTCTTAACGTTGTCTCCTACAGCATCCTCCTGGAGAATCTGGCTGCTCATGGCCTGGAGGGGTGGACAATTAGCTGTAAGAACCGAATGGATGGCCAGGCCCAAAGAGTGGTGGTGAGCATGGTTAAATCCAACTGGCAGCCACTCACTAGTGGTGTTTCCCAGGCTCAGTACTGAGACTAGTTCTCTTTATTATCTTTATCTGAAGTAATTTAGTGCACCCTCAGTGAGTGTGCAGATGGCATTAAATTGGGTGGGAGTGTTGATCTCATTGGGTTTGGCCATCCAGCCAGTTTTTCATCCAGCAAAGCATCCACCCATGCAAATGATGAGCAGTCAGTTTCTCCATGATGCTGTGGGAAACTGTTTCAAAGGCTTTACTGAAGTCCATATAAACAACAGCCACATCTTTTCCACTCATCCACTATGCAGAGAGAATGTTCAGGGTCCTCATCTGGCTCCAAACATGATCTTCCTTTATAGTGTGAGGAACACTACCCCCTGGCCTTCATCTAGTGGTTCATCAACTCAGGAGTGGGTAGGAACAAGACTCCCAATGAAGATTGAGACAAAATCTTATTGAGTGCTTCTGCCTTCTCCTTGTGTGTAGCTTTCCACTCTCACTCATCAGAGCAGGTACACTTTCTTTAACCTTCCTCTGCTAGCTGACTGTACTTGAAGGAGCCCATTTTGTTATTTTTTGCAGCCACTTTCCAGTTCAGCTCCAGGCTTGCCTTGGCTTTCCTGACCTCATCCCTGCAAAACCAGGGAGTGTTCCTCTACTCCTACCAGACTACCTACCCCTGTTGCACTGTGCGGCTCTCTCTTGCTCTTCATGATTTCCACACAGCTCAGCCAGGCTCTTCCCTTCCATGCCTGATTTCTTACACTTGGGGATCAAGAGCTCTTGTGCTCTTTGGAAAGCATCCTTCAAGATCTGCCAGCTTTGGTTTGCTTCCCTGTCCGTGAGGACCATTTCCCAGGAGGTCCTACTGACTAACTTCTTGAAAAGCTAGAATTTTGCTTTCCTAACATTCAGAGTCCTGACTACATTCTTTGTCTGACTGGTGTCCCTTAGGACTACAAACTGCCCCAGGGTGTGATCACTGCTGCCCAGGCTGTTTTCAGTCCTGATGTCCTAATGATCTCGCTTATATTGTGACCATCAAGTGCAGTATTGCATCCTGTTGGATAATGCTGTCTATTATCTGGCTAAGAAGTTCACAGAATCACAGAAATTTAGAGGTTGGAAGGCACCTCCAGAGATCATCGAGTCCAACTGCACTGCCAAAGCAGGATCACCTAGGTTAGTTTGCATAACAATGCATCCAGGCAGGTTTTGAAAGTCTCCAAAGAAGGAGACTTCACAACCTCTCTGGACAGCCTGTTCCAGTGCTTTGTTACACTCACTGTAAAGAAGTTTCTCCTCCTGTCGAGGTGAAACTTTTTGTGTTCCAATTTGTAGCCATTGCTCCTTGCCTTACTGCTGCTGACAAGTGAAAGGAGATTGGTCCNACAGCCCCAGGTCTCTCAGACTCTCTTTCTAGGGAAGATGCTCAGGTCTCCGTGGGTATCTGCTAGAATCTTTTCATCAGGTCCCTGTCTCTCTTGAACTGGGGAACCCAAAACTGGACACGATATTCCAGATGAAGTCTCACCAGGACAGAGTAGAAGGGAGAAGAACCTCCCTAGACCTGCTGGACACACTTTTCTTGCTGCACTCCAGGATGGCATTGGCTCTCTTGGCCAGAAGGGCACATTACTGTCTCATGCAGAATTTGTTGCCCACCAGGACTCCAAGGTATTTCTCTATGGAGCTGCTTTTCAGCAGGGCAGCCGCCAGCCATTACTGGTGCCTGTTGTTATTCCTCCTCAAATGCAGGAACCTGCACTTCTCCTTATTGAACTTCAAGTGGTCAGCCTTCACCCAGCTCTCCAGCCTGTCCAGATCACACTGGATGGCAGCAGAGCCTGACAGGGTGTCAGCCACCACCCAGTTTTGTATCGTCAGTGAATTTGCTGAGGGTACACTCAATGCCCTCATCCAGGTAGCTGATAATGATATTGAACAAAACTGGACCGAGTACTGATTCCTGGGGAACACCACTGGCCACAGGCCTCCAATCTGATTCTATGCCACTGATGACAGCACTCTGAACTGTATTGTGGAGCCAGTTTTCAATCCACCTCACAGACCAACCATCTATGCCACATCTCCTTTTCTATGAGGATGTTATGGGAGACATTATCAAATATACCTTGCTGTAGTCAAGGTGTATGACATGACCTCCACAGATTTTCCCTCATCTACCCATTTGGTCATGGTATCATAGAAGGCTATCATATTAGTCAAGCAAGTCCCCCCTTTGTAAATCACAGGATCACAGGATGTCAGGGGTTGGAAGGGACCCAAAGAGATCATTGAGTCCAACCCCCCTGCCAGCGCAGGACGATACAATCTAGCTTGAGTCATGGAGGAACACATCCAGCCTTGAAATTTTCCAGAGAAGGAGACTCCACAACCTCCCTGGGGAGCCTGTTCCAGTGCTCTGTGAACTTTAAAGGAAAGAAGTTCCCCCTTGTGTTGAGGTGGAACCTCCTTTGCTGCAATTTACATCCATTATTCCTTGTTCTGTCTCAGGCAGCAAGTAAGAAGAGCCTGTCTCCCAGCTCCTGACACCCAGTCCTCAGATATTTGTAAACATTTATGAAATCCCTTCTCAGTCCTCTCTTCTCCAAACTAAAAGCCCCAGGTCCCTCAGCCTCTCATAAGGCAGTGCTCCAGTCCACTCATCATCCTTGTAGCCCTCTGCTGTACCCTCTCCAGCAGATCCCTGTCCCTCTTAAACTGGGGAGCCCAAAACTGAATTCAGCATTCAAGATTAAGTCTTAATAGGACAGAGTAGAGGGGGAGGAGAACTTCCCTTGATTTGCTGGACACACTCTTCTTAATACACCCCAGGATCTCATTGGCCTTATTGGCCACAAGGGCAAATTGCTGTCCCATGCAGAACTTATTATCCACCAGCACTCCCGGGTCCCTCTCCACAGGGCTTCTCTCCAGCAGATCACCTCCCAGCCCGTTTATTATTCCTTACCAGTTTATTATCCCTTCCCAGGTGCAGGACTCTGCACTTGTCCTTGTTGAACCTCATCTGGTTCCTCTGTGCCCAGCTCTTCAGTCTGTACAAGTCTTCCTGGATGGCCATGAAGCCTTCAGCTGGATCAGCCAAGCCTCCCAGTTTGGAGTCATCAGCAAACTTGCTAAGCAGACTCTGTCTGCCTGTCTCTCCCCTCACCAATGTCATTGATGAAGATGTTGAATAGCACTGGACCCAGCACTGATCCCTGGGAGACTCCACTGATTACAGCTCTCCAGTTGGACCTGGCACCATTGATCACCACTCTTTGAACTCTATCTTCTAGCCGATTTCTAATCCACCTCAGTGTCTGCTCACCCATCCCACACTTCCTGAGCTTGCTCACTACGATGTCATGGGAGACAGTGTCAGAGGCCTTGCTAAGGTCAAGGTAGACTATATCCACTGCTCTCCCTGAATCTACCTATTCAATTATGTCCTCATAGAATGCTATCAGGTTAGTCAAGCACAATTTCCCTTTGGTAAATCCATGCCGACTACTCCTGATAACCTTCTTCTCTTCCAAGTCCCTTGAGATGCCCTCCAGGAGGAGCTGCTCCATCATTTCTCCAGGGATGGAGGTGAGGCTGACTGGTAGATAGTTCCCTGGAACCTCTTTCTTGCCCTTTTTAAAGACTGGAGTGACATTGACTCTTCTTCAGTCCTCTGGTACCTCTACTGTCTTCCAGGATTTGGCAAAAAATGATGGAGTGGTAACATCAGGCAGTTGTCTCAGCACCCTTGGGTGCATCTCATCAGGACCCATGGACTTGTGGATGTTCAATCTGTGTAGCTGATCCCTAACCCATTTTGCACTGACCAGTGGGGAGCATTCCCTCCTCCAGGCATCCTATCCTTCATTCAGCATCTGTACTACATAGGGGAGTTCAGCCTTAGGTGTTGTCATGGGGGCAGGGAGTTAATGTGTCCAAGTCAGGAATTATAAAAATACAATCATTTTTATTTCCCTGAAACCCAACCCCTAACCTATGTACAGAACTAGTTTTAGGTTTATTTACAGGCTCGATTTGATTGGGAAGAATCTTCCAAGAATGCTATAGACAAATTCAGAAGTTTAGGAAGTCAGAAAATGGAAAGGGTAAGCTATAAAAACAGCTTTTACCCCACTATCAATTGGCTGAGCAGAGAATTAAGGGAACAACAGCTTTACTCATGATGGTGAGACAGATATTCTGCCATGATCCCTTGATGGATTCTCTGCAGCTTGGCTGATCCTGACTGCAAGTAATATCGAATTGGAAATTGAAAATAGCAAAGTCCAAGGCGGGTGGAAAGACCACCAACCTCAGTGGTATCTCAAAAATAATGTTTCCATGGGACAGAGATTTGTGGAATCTGTGCTGTCTCAGCAGTGGAAGGGGAGAATCAAGCTGCTGACATCTCCCCAGCTGGAATAATAGCCAGGAAATTGGCTGCAGTAAGGTCCCAGAGCAGCCGTGTCTGGGTGCTGCTGGTAGGTCTTTCAAATGGACCCAGGACTTGCCAAACTTGCAAGACTGCACAGGATGGTACAGAAGTGGGGACCATCCAAACTTAGAAACAGTGCAAACTGAGAGCCATGCAAGAAGGGAGGAGCCGTCTGAAAGCCAGGACAGTTCAAATGCAAACTCTTAAAGGCAGGGGCTCTGTCCAAGCAGGGAATACTCACAAAGCATGAACTCTTTCAAAGCAGGAATGATCGTGCCTTCTCCCTTGCTCTATTTATGCTCTTTTGGGCAAATTGTCCATTTGCCAATTTATATTAGGTGTGAAAAATTCAGCCAAACACCATCTGGATTCACAGCACAGGCTTCCACACAAGTAAGCACATGTGTGGAAAGGTGCCTTTTGATGTCCTGCTTCAAGATGGGGGAGGCAGTTTTGTGTCTTCTTCTTCTCCCCATTCAAACCCACAGGGGTGTGGAAGAAAAGGAAAGAATTTAGGGTGCTCCAGGACAAGTGCAAAGGCTGAAGCAAAGAAGGCATTCAGCAGCTCTGCCTTCTCTGCATCCTCAGTTATCAAGGCTGCCTCCTCATTCAGCACTGGCCTCATGCCTTCCCTAGTCTTTTTCTTACTGATAGATTTTAAGAAGCTCTTCTTGTTCTACTTCAATTCCTTTGCCAGCTTCAGTTCCAAGAGGGCTTTGGCCTTCATTGTTGCCTTCCTACAAGCCCTGACAACTTCTCTATCATTCTCCCAAGCAACAAAACCCTTCTTCCATGCATTGCAAGTTTCTTTCTTCCCCAAGATTTCCTCAGGAGTTCCTTGCTCAGCCATGCAGATCTCCTATCATGTCTACCAGATTTTCTACTCAGGGGAACACACCTAGCTTGGGCTTGGAGAAAGTGGTCTTTAAAAGTTAACCAACTCTCTTAAGCTACTTTACCCTCCAGAGCCTTAGCCCATGGGATTTCTGCAATCATGTCTCTGAAGAGCACAAAGGTAGCTCTGCAGACATGCAGGGTTGTAATTCTACTCTTTGGTCTGTATAACACTCCACCACTGCTACTTCACTTTAATTCCCTACCATGAATATCATTCTCATTTACTATAGCAACTTTCTTCAATTACTACACAACAAAATTTACTTCTGCTGCTTTTTTCTGATTTGGTTTTGGGGTTTTTCTCCTGGCAGGAAGCCATGATATTATTGCTTTATATTCCTAGTCAGTGATAACCCATTTGTAAAATAAGTTACGTGAGCTATTTTAGAAACATTGAGGTGCCAAAATGCTACACTAGGAAATACTATAAAATGTCCCCTTTGTAATCATCCAAATCAGACTCAACAGAAAACAGGCAGAGCAAAATTACCGTCATGAATGAGAGCCATTCTCAGGAACAGAAAAGGCAATATTTGCATTCTGAGTGCTAAATAAGCTATAAAACTGTATTACTATGTATTTAAACATTTCATTCTCTGAAAAGGAAATGTCCTTTCTCTCTGGGAAGAGAGAAGAATAGCCTCAAAGAGCTGCAAGTTTCTATTTTAAAAAAAGGTTAGTTATAGTTTGCAATTTTTTTAAGGTGAACTGTAGTCTCCTTTTTTGTGGCTCTGTAATCTCCTTTTTTGTGGCTCTCCTCTTCTCTTCTCCCTGTTTTCAGAATGAGATGTACTGTTTGTTAAGCAGGCCATTGAGCTTCCCTGTAAAAGATTTCAATGTGCCAACCTCAATTTTGCATTAAGGTATTTACCAGGCAGCATACAGCTTCAAATGCTGGAAAAAATTGCCTTTTTTTTTTTTTATCCCTGAACCTTCCAGTCCACCTACACCATGCAGCAAGTGCCATGAAAAGACAACAAGATAGAAAGGACATTTATTGCTGTGACTGTGGTGACTTCAAAGCTATTATTTTCCAGCCATCTGATCCACGTGCCTAGGTAAGATGGAATAGAGAACACACAAACAAAAGAGCTACTACTTACTGCATTGTCATTAACATATGTATTTATTTTGAAGTCACATGTGGGCACAGTTTATTTACTCTGTGAGCATAAATCTCAAGAAAGATGGTGGCAATTTCAAGAGTAATTCTAAATTGCTGAATTCATCATAGCCATTATATATTACTTTACTTTGCTCTACAAACCACTAACAGAATAAAAGTCTCTGCCCTTAACTGATGGAAATTTTATAGAAGCAAAGAAGGAATCTTAGATGGCTTGTTCTACTTTTAATCTCTGAGCATTTCAGATCTTAAAAAATATCCAGAGTCAGGTAACCTCAGCTTTGCTACACATTTCAGTATTTCTTAAGTCCTAAAATGCATCTAGGTGAACACATACTCTAACAAGGATCCTAACAGTTGCCTTTAGAATTTGCTATTAAATTTCAAAAGCTAATGGGTTTTCCCTCTGTTGATCAAATAGCAATGAAGTCAGAGGAGAAAAGAACAGTAAAACCCAAAATACAAGATTGTTCATTTAATAAAAAGGAATGCTCTGATCCTTGAGTCATCATCCAGCAGTGTTCATTAAGCGTATTTCCCCACCACTGTTCACAAGAGCTCTTTCAATGATCAAGGCAAGTAGATACCATCTCTCCCTTTTCTAAATGTTTAAGAGGAGAAAAAACCAACCACTTAAAAAAAAAACCCAGAAACAAAAAAAAAAAAAAAAAAAAAAAAAAAAAAAAAAAAAAAACAAAACAAAAACCAAAACAAAAACCCAACACCAAAACTAAGACACCACAGAACCAAAGGAGAAAGTCAAGCAAAATCTCATTTTGTGATTGCCAAGAGAATAATAGGTTTCTAATCTTCCATTCCCTAGAGAGGCTAAGGAGAGCAAATTCTTTCATTTCTACCAGTTGCCAGCAAGAAACATATCACAGGTGTCTGCTCTCTTGCAGATATGTTGTTATCTCTGCTTATTTATGTACACACTGAGACAAATGACACACCTGAGACTCCTAATGTGCATACCCAGGGAGTTAGTGCCATTACCCAAAACAAAAAGTACACCTGCCCAGAAATGTACAAAATCCACCACATTGAGGTGAGATCCTGTGTGGCTCTGCTTCAATTCATGGTATGTGCATCTGTATGCTGAGAGGTTTGCATTTCTGTAGCTGGTGTGACATTCCAGGTGTTTTGAAAATCTAAATTTATTTCACTAGGCTAACAAGCTACCAGAACTGATTAATTAAAAACACTTTTCACTTGTTTAGCTATTTCAGAAAGTACCATAAAAGATAGCACAGATGATGAAAATCTAGGTACTCAGGAAGGCAGAGATGACATACTACTGTTTTGATTCCAAGTGCCTCAAGGTAATTTAGAAAACATATTGCACTGGTAATTTAAAGAGGCATAAAGACTCCACAGGGGGGCATTTTATGGTCTAGTACATTTTTCACCTTAACACAAGACACTATAGAGAAACAATGGATGGGCAGATTGAAGTAGCTGGAAACAAAACTTAACCAAAAACTTAAACCTTATTTCCCCACCCCACCCCCCCCCCCCCGCTTTTAAATTTTAGTAAAGCAGAAAGCAAAGTACAAAGATGGTTTTCTCCACACAAGCTCTGATTTCTGAGCAGTTTGGTTCCTGGAAGCCATGGGTACTTTGATGGTACCAGCCAACACCTTCTCACAGATTTTTCTGGACTTCTTCAGTTATTCAATGTCAAACCTAAATGCCCAATGACCTCTGTTCTCTTCTAGAATCCAGTGAGTCTGAAATGGTACATTTGTGAAGCAAGTAAAACTCTTCAACATGAGGCCTGGGAAGACAGGGCACATAGAGGGTGTCATCAAGTAATGATTTTTCTACATGTATAACATAATTTGTGAGAATATTAATTTTCCTAAAAGCAGCTCCAGGGAATAAAAAATTAAACTAAATT
>VWZI01012898.1:51787-68076 GCA_013396835.1 Psilopogon haemacephalus | reverse complement strand
TTGAGTGATCTGTTCTAGTGGGAGGTGTCCCTGCCTGTGGCAGGGTATTGGAACTGGATGATCTTTGAGATCCCTTCCAACTAAACCATTCTATGATAGACTAGCCATCACGGAAACACACTGGGGTGTCCCACACCACTGAAGTGCCACAATTGATGGCTATAAACTATACAGAAGGGATAGGCAAGGAAGAAGAGGCAGTGGCATGGGCTCATATGTCAGGACATGTTTTAATTGCACTCCATCCCTTCCTAGCCTTGGTCTATAGCAATACAACCAGTTGTTGGCTGCATACCCAGCCCTCTGTGCTGTGAGATAGGCATGGGGAGCAGAATGAAGCCCCCACAATCCAAAAGGAGACAGTTAGTGACCTGCTGCACTGCTTAAATGTAAGTAAGTCCATTGGGCCAGATGGCACACACCAAGGGCTATTGAGACAGCTGGTGAAAGTGCTCACCAAGCCACTTTTCATCATTGACCATCAGCACTGGCAAAGTCAAAAGACCCCAGCTAACTGGAATTAGCAGATGTGCTCCATACAAGAAGGGCTAGAAGGAGGATGTGGGGAACTACAGATTTATCAGTCTGACCTCAGTGGCAGAGAAGGCCATGGATCAGGTGATCTGGAGTGCCATTAAGCAGCACGTGCAGGGCAAACAGACAATCAGGCCCAGTCAGCATGGGTTCAAGAAGGGCAGGTCCTGCTTAATGAAACTGATCTCCCTCTACCACAAGGTGATCCACTTAGTGGATGAGGGAAAGGCTGTGCATGAGTTTATCTGGACTTTAGTAAAGCCTTTGACACTGTCTCCCACAACATCCTCCAGGAGGCATTGGCTGTGCATGGCTTGGATGGGAGGATGACTGGCTGGGTTAAGAACTGGCTGGATGGCCAGGCCCAAGGAGTGATGGAGAATGCAGTTAAGTCCAGCTGGTGGTCAGTCACCAGGGGTGTTTCCTAGGGCTCAGTGTTGGGGCCAGTTCTCTTGAACACGTTTATCAATAATCTGGACAAGGGAATTGAGTGCAGCCTCACTAAGTTTGCAGATGACACTGGACTGGGTGGGAGTGTTGATCTGCTTGAGGGTAGAAGGCTCTGCAAAGGGATCTGAGCAGGCTGACTTGACAGGCCAAGGTCAGGTGTAAAAGGTTTAACAAAGCCAAGTGCCAGATCCTCCACTTGGGTTGCACCAACCCCATGCGACACTACAGGCTTGGGGCAGTGTGTCTGGAAAGTTGCCTGGCAGAGAAGGGCCAGGAAGTGTTAGTCAACATCCATCTGAACATGAGGCAGCAATGTGCTCAGTTGGCCAAGAAGGCCAGCAACATTCTGGCCTGTATTAGGAACAGCATACCCAGCTAGAGCAGGGATGTGACCACGTCTCTGTACTCATCATGGATGAGGCTGCACCGTGAATACTGAATTCAGATTTGGCATCCTCCCTGCAAGAAAGACATTGGGGTACAGGGGTGTGTCCAGACAAGGGCAGCAAAGCTGGTGAAGGGTCTAGAGAACAAGTCTCATGAGTAACAGCTGAGAGAACTGGGATTGTCTGGAAAAGAAGAGGCTGAGGGAAGACCTCACTGCTCTCTACAACTACCTGAGATTGTAGTGAGCTGGGGGTTGGTCTCTTCTCTCTAGTATTAGGTGATAGGCTGAGAGGAAATAGCTGTAGATTGGATATTAGGAAAAATTTCTTTATGGAACATGTCAGGCACCCAGCGAGGTGGTGGAGTCACCATTTCTGGAGGTGTTCCATAAATGCGTGGGCATGGCAGTCTGGGACAAGGTTTAATGGCCATGGTGGTGTTACAAGAATAGTCGGACTTGAGGAACTCAGAGACCTTTTCCCACCAAAATGATTCTATGGTTTTCCCTTTATGCCTTCCCAGGAGGAGACTGATTAACAACACCACAGCTTAAAACAGTAGGTCCCACCAACTTGGTTCTAAAGCTGCAAACTTGCTATCACAACACTACAACTCAATAGACTTGAGGACAAAGAGGGCTCTAATCTCCCACCTGGGTATGACTTCTCTGAGAAAGATTTATCAATGTCCCTCCTTACCATGAGTAAATATTTAGAATACAAACACTGCTGAAAACAGCTCTATCAATCTGCTGATTCATCAACCAGAAAACTCCTTGCCCATTTGCATTTGCAGGAAAGCTACAGCGAGCCACTCCTCCCTTCCAGTGTGCGTATTTGCTCAGAAGACTCACAATTTTCCATCCCCTCCCTACCTTCACTTTACGTGCAGCTGCTGAGCTTTAGTCCTGGCAAAGAGGGTTACGAGCCAGAGTGGGGTCAATGCTGGGTAGANTTAGTCCTGGCAAAGAGGGTTACGAGCCAGAGTGGGGTCAATGCTGGGTAGATTTCAGAGTGCAAGTTTTAAAAAGAACAGACGTGAAGACCAAAGAGCAGGAAATTGACAGAAGATAATAAGGGATGCGAAATAACCCAGTGATAGGAGTGACAAGAAGCAGATATACATACTTTTCTTATTAAAAATCTGCATATGAAAGCAGAAGGGAGCATCCTCACACACAACAGACCTGCCCCATGTTATCTCCTCCCTTCTGTGTGGCCTGAGACAGAGCAGACACACAGAGCTTGTGCTACAGTTTAAAAAGTCATCCTACGAGCCAGAGTGGGGTCAATGCTGGGTAGATTTCAGAGTGCAAGTTTTAAAAAGAACAGACGTGAAGACCAAAGAGCAGGAAATTGACAGAAGATAATAAGGGATGCGAAATAACCCAGTGATAGGAGTGACAAGAAGCAGAGATACATACTTTTCTTATTAAAAATCTGCATATGAAAGCAGAAGGGAGCATCCTCACACACAACAGACCTGCCCCATGTTATCTCCTCCCTTCTGTGTGGCCTGAGACAGAGCAGACACACAGAGCTTGTGCTACAGTTTAAAAAGTCATCCATGGGGTTTTGGTCGTTGTTTGAGAATCTGGATTTGGGGCGGGGGGGGGGTTTGTGTTTAACATTTTTGCCACCACTGTATGTGCATGTGCCTTACCGTGGTGTATGACTGCACAGGCACTGGCAACAGCCACACAGTCATAACTGCACAAAAGACCTGTAGGAACAACTGATAATATCTGGAACACATGAAAAAAAAATAGAATATATAGTTCCCTCAGCAGCTGTACTACTTTTCTTACAGCCTTTACTAATTAACATACATTGAGGAGGTACCAACGATTGAAGAACCAAGGTCGTGTTTAGCTTCCTTCTTGAACGAGGTACAGAATAATATCTTCAGTGTTGACAATGCCATGGTCTCAAGCATCACAGAACTAGAAATTCAAAGAGTTTCTTTGCCAAAAGCTCCTTTTTTTCATCTTCTTTTTTTTTTTCTTTTTTGTAGCACAGAAAATTTAACATGGCATCTTTGTGGAGTGTCCCATCAGACGCACTTGGCCTCCTCTCTTGTTTCCCAGCCCCACCAGCACAGGGAGCTGCAAATCAGAGTGGTTTCTTGCCCCAGCTGCCTCCCTGCCCTCCATTCCCATCCCTCTCAAGAAAACAAGATGTTTGTTGGCTGCCTTCCTTCATGTGTTTTCTCTCAGAGTGATAATTTGCATTATAAAACACACAGGGAGGAATCAATTTAAGTTTTGCTCCCAAAAGCAAGCATTAAAAACAATTCTGAGGCACTTCCAACATTCCCTCTGCCATCCTTCCTGCTCCTTAAAAGCCATCTCCACTGTGCAACCAATTTTTAAATATCTTTTAGTAAATCATTTAAGACAGCTTTCTCTGCTCATTACCCTAAAGGGTTAAAGGTGGCAAGGTCTGTATTGTCTCAAGATGAGAAAAGAGACATACAAGGCAAATGTTTTATTTACGCTTTAAAATTGGATGCAGAAAGATGTATAAAAGGATTAATTTTAATTACAGCCCTAATTTAATCTGAAAAAAAAAAACACAAACCAAAGCATGCGTTAAATTAATGCACTGCTACCCTGTGTATTAAGAAATGTGCCAAATCTTTGCTTGCTTTAAAGCCCCTTTGTTGCTTAGAGGCTTTTTTATTATATATCAAAAGCAGGCTCCAACTAGTTATTTTCAGAAACTGTGCTGGAATAAGCATGGGACAAACATTTTTGTTGCTGTTTAACCAGGCTGCTCCCATAAGTGTTATCCCACAGGGTAAATGTTTGCACTATGGCCTCTGTGCCCTATCTTGAAGCGCAGTGAAGGCAGCTTCTCCCTCCAAATTCATCCCAAGAAACTCTTTGCTATTTGGAAAGTCAAAAGTAGGTAGCAGCCCCGGTCCAGAAGCATTTATTTGAACCAATAACTTTAACACTTGTCTCCCCTTGAACTGGTTCTCTGCTGGCTGCAGAAATTAGATTCCTCACAGATAAAGAGCAGGGGCAGTAGGAAGATTTGGGGTTTTTTTTAAGACCACATTTGATGTCTTGACATTTGTGTTGCATTTCGTTAGCGCACAAAGCAAAAGCAGAATTACTAAAACCCAAGCAAGGGAAAAATACCAATTCTGTCTTTATGGAGCTCACTAATCCAGATCTTGGGTATCTGAGTTGCCACAGCCCCCGTCAAGAGAGTTACCAACCATCATCCTTCATTTGCATCTTCTCCACACTGACTTGTGACAAAAATGAGAGGTGTCTGCCTCAGAGGCTTTATCTACAGCACAAACCAGGCACAAAAATCTCAAGCCATTTGCTGTCTTCAGCATCTCAAGAGTCAACTCCCTTACACACAAGTTTGCTTGCAGCCTTTTAGCATTTTTTTTGCATTTTAGGACTGTCTCTGAAGAAAATGCTTACTCCCAAACACAGGCTCCCATGAATAAGCTCCTTCTCATCTGAGCTGTGCCTTCCTGCGTAAGTTTGCTGAGATTCAATATTTCCTCACAATCCACATCACCAAGCACCTGCTACTGACTTGCTTCCTGCTACTCCAGCCATCAGCACTACTGAAATAATAAACTGCCTCTTTCTTTTCCTGGTTTTCCATTTGATCCTTGCTGTGATCATCTCCCACTGCTATGATCATCTCCCACTGTTGACCCTAACATGTATCTAGACATCCTTTGACTTTACTCTGCATACAAGCAAGGCTTGGGCCCTCAATTGCAGTAGCCTACATTTACTATTTCCCAGTCAAGCTCCTGCTATTCTTTCCTGTACTGGAAAAGGCTGGAGGGAATCTTCCTTCAACTTCTCCCACAGATCTGATGTGCAGGGACATTATGGCCATCACAGCATGCCTATGCCCACATCATGTGGAGAGGACCAACAGCAGACATGATGTCCACACCGACAAAAACTGGGGGGGTGTGACACTTGCAGATGGAGGAGATGACCTCTGGCTACTACCACATCCCTCTCACTGCTGTCTCTTCCATGCTCCTCCTGTGAGCACCCTTCCCCTCCCTCCACAAATGCATGGACATGACTGCTCTTCAGCTCCTGGTGACTTGATTGTAGTCTACTGCTCCTACTCCAGCAAGCACACAGACTGTCCAGGCAGGCATAAAATGAAACCCCCAGCCATTTCAGTGCTCTTGTTGTGACACCACCAACAGAACCCGCCTAAGCTTTTCAGGATAGCACAGCCGTGAATAATGGACTTGTGTAGGAAAGTCTGGCACCTTCCTGTGCTTCAGCCAAAGCAAAAGGGGGGGGAGGAGAGAGAGAAATAACACTTTCCCCTCCACTTGATGAAAGCAAACCCCGATGGAGGCAGGGAGGGAGAAACAGACGGGACACTAAGCTCCTTATTAATTAATGCATGTTTTGAAAAAAGAAATGCAACTGTGCACTAATTTCTGCTGGTTTCTAGGAGCTTTTGTGACCTTAATAATTCATGTTTGTGCAAGCTGCTTATAATGTTAAGCAGTTGTTTTGTGTAGATTTTGTTCATTGCATTTAGCTAAGATGAATATAAACAGCTGTGAAATTAGGCTGGCCATAACACTCACAGGGAAGCTTTAAAAAAAAAAAAAAATTAACACCAAGCAAACAAACAAAAAAAACCAAAAAAAAAAGCAAAAAAACCCTAATAAACAACAAACAAACAAACAAAAAACAAACATGGATTTATTAGGACAAACAAAACTCACAGCTTTGTCTGAAATTATTTTCCCTCCATTACTGATACACACAACGTAAGAAATGGAAAATTACTTTTTTTCCCTCCCCCACATTCATCCTTTCCTTTTCCTTTTCATGTTTTGGCAACATTTCCAATATAAACTTTCATTGTTTCTCCAGGACATAATCAGTGTCTCCTGCTTCTGCTTTTCTTCATAGCAACAAGAGAGTAAGGACCAGATTACAAACACCAAATTGATCAGGTAAACAAAAAGGCAGGTAGAGCTTTGGAGATCACCTCTAAACTCAGTTTGGGCTCCTGCAATGCACAGCACTACAGAGCAAGATAGTCCAGGGAGGAGGGTTCATTCTTCCAGGCTTGTGTCCCTCACTCAGATACAGAAGTCCTCTAGGACATTACTTCAGAGGGTGGCCTGGACTAAGGAGCAGTTTGTAGATGACCCACCAGGTAGATAGATGAAAGCATGCCAGCAGCCTCATGCTTGTTGTCCTGGATGCTTTCATGAGCCGTTCCTGCCACACCAGAGCAGAATACCCCTACACATTTTTCCCTGAAATAAATAGCTCTAAGAAAAATCAATATTTCACTCTTTATCAACACACACTAGACAAATTTTCTTACCTTTGCTTAAAAATTCAGGCAGGTGTAAAGGGAACTGAGAACTTGCTCGTTCCTGGGCAGCTTTAGGAAGGAGACAGGGATACTATTGGGAAGGGTCATCTCTCTCAAAGGCAGGTCCCTGCCGAGCATGCTTCCAGTTTCAGAAGCTCTTCCATAACGACTCTTAGTTTTTTAACCTGATTCAACTTACACTATTTCTTATTTAAGAAAAATGGTGTCCATTTCAGCTGGATTTGCTGTGTGCTCTACAAAATAAACTGCTAAACACAGGTTGCACCTGCACCTCCCAACAAACAGAAAATTCCTGTGTGCAGCAGAGGAAGAGCAAACTGTCCCTGCAGTGCCAGCAGCTTCATAAAATAAACAGAGGTGGGATCTGAAAGAAAAAGATAACTGTAAAAGCCAAGAGGGTTTGTTTTTTTCCAAGTTTGTTCTGAGCCTAGCAGAAATGGTCCCAAACGGATCTACTTTTTTTCCACAAATAAGAGATATCAGCATTTAATACAACCTATACAAACGTCAACACTCAAGAGTGTACACAAAGGACTTAATGTATCAACCACTTTTGGAGGTCATGCAGCCAGGCAAACTCCAGGAAATTACAGATGAATGTGAAACCATGTGGTTTTAAGACAAATAGAAAAACTTATGGTGACTCTTGATAGACTAACTATAATTTCTGTTGCTTTTCCAGCCTTCATTGAGTTAAAGTTTCAACTAACAATTACAAAAATAATAATGTAATTTGCCTTAGCAGCTTACAGTAGTTTTTAGAACAAGCTGCAGCTCCCTCTCTTGCTTCCACCCACCCACAACAGAAGGCAATGGATCCAGGCATAGTTCTATGAGTACAAGCCCATGGTAGTAGCATCACCAGTAACTACTATAAAATCCATTGTCTTGACTATCTAATAGTACAGAAAAAACAAAAATTTTCACAGAATTCACAGAAATATCCACGTTGGAAAAGACCCTCAGGATCACCTACTCTAAGCTATAACCCTACTCAACAAGGTGCACCTTAAACCATATCCCTAAGCACCACATCCAAACGACCCTTAAATACATCCAAGGTCAATGACTCCACCACCTATCTGGGCAGCTCATTTGCAAACTTTGTTTGCATACAAGATCTAATCTAAAAATTTTTCTCACTACACATTAGGTACATACATCAGTTGGCATTTAATTGAAGCTCCATCAGATTCAAGGCCATCCCTACCCTGAGGTAGGATTACCTCCAGTGAACATTGAGGAGAGGCATTATAAGATGCCATGTCCTATCTTCTAACCAGCAACACTTCCTGTATCCCACCAGTGTGACTACCTCTGAGCTATCATTCCACCTACAGGAGGTATTAAAAGGCTACTAATACAGTCATTCGAGCTAATACTTCCTCCTCACAGACTCCACTTTTCCCCAAGTCGCTATACACACTGAAAAGCCACTCCAAGAAATCAAATTCCAGTTTTAAGAGCTTCCGCATGTTTCTCAAGCTGAGCTACCATTTTTCACGCTTGCTCATACTCACAAAGCAACATTGTAGAAGGTACATGGCCAAGGACTAACAAATAAACCTCAGAAAATAGTTAATTTGGGAAACTTGCAACTGTGATCCCTAATCCTTTCTCCACCTCACTTCCCAAGGCACACGTAGCAAGGGGGCAGCTCTCTGTTGCCTCTTTGGCAGTAGACAACTGATTACTTCACTTCTACCAGACTGGAGGACTCAAGGTGCATCCATGACTTATGCCAGGCATAAGTTTCTAACAATAAATAGAATAGAATAGAATAGAATAGAATAGAATAGAATAGAATAGAATAGAATAGAATAGAATAGAATAGAATAGAATAGAATAGAATAGAATAATAGAATAAGCTAGGCTGGAAGAGACCTCCAAGATCATCCAGTCCAGCCTATCACCCAGCCCCATCCAATGGCATTAAGTGCTCCATCCAGTCTTTGCTTGAACACATCCAGGGATGGCAACTCCACCACCTCCCTGGGCAATTGCCCATTCCAATGGCAAATCTGTCTGGGAAGAACTTCTTAATATCCAGCACAACTTGAGACTGTGTCCCCTTGTTCTGTTGCTGGTTGCCTGCAGCTGTAACTACAGCGTAGTACCTCACACTTCAAATACATTGAAAAGTTAAGAAAAAGTACCAAATGATTATTTTCCAGGCAAACACTAAAATCTCACCACCAAGAACAAAAATTAATTGGAGGTGGAAGAATATTTCAATTTATATAGATCTGTATTGCAAAATGGCACTTGAGTGACAGGCAATTACACATCAAGCAATTTCTATTATGCAGTGTACAATGGAACAGATACAACAGGAAGGAGAAAAAACCACAAGCCTAAATAAGCCAGGAAATAAAATTTGTGTGCACTGCCTGTATGATCGATGCAAACATAACCACAAACATTTGCATTAGAATAGTGCAGTAAATAACCACCCCACAGCTGAGACATTTATAGCTGCATTAGCAAATATACTTTCACTTCTTGCAGAGAGGACAGCAATTTATTAAACCACCCAAACAAGACATCTTGCAATCATGAGGTGTGCTTTAATTAGGAAGGACTCCTCTGAAAGCAAAGCAGAGGGCTATGTGAATCAGCAGGTCCTTTCCATCCTAACTATCCAGGAGCTGTGATTCAGACTACTCACTGCATAGATATTTAAATCCTTTGATAAGCATGTGGACATGAACTGAAAGACAAGGCTGTGGCCAAGACAAGCCCTTCACACCCAGCTCCCCACAGCCCCACACCTAACAGAAGTGACAGGGCACAAGCTGGAATAACTGAGAATTTTGGAGCAGTTCTACCTTTTTGTTTGTGACATTTATTTCCAGCTGGGCTATGGGACAGATTTCCCATGGAGAACTGTTTGTATTTTTATTCAGAAGAGAGAGAGGAGACTATCTGTTATTCCATACAACTGGGAAGCTGAAATAAAATGTGCCACATTTCACCCCACAGTCCAAGCCCCATCAAACCAAGGGGAAGGCATTTCTCTGCTCAGCTCATCACCCCAAGAATTGGAGGGTCCATATACAATCCATATTGTAGAGGAGACCTTACAGTAGCCTTCCAGTATCTGAAATGGGCCCATAGGAAGGCTGGGGAGGAACTATTCACAAGGTCTTGTAATGACAGAATAAGGGGAAATGGGTTTAAACTCGAAGAGGGGAGATTTAAACTGGATGTTAGGAGGAAGCTCTTTACAGTGAGGGTGGTGAGACACTGGCACAGGTTGCCCAGGGAGGTTATGGCCGCTCCCTGCCTGCAGGTGTTCAAGGCCAGGCTCGATGAGGCTTTGAGCAACCTGTTCTAGTGGGAGGTGTCCCTGCCTATGGTGGTTGGAACAGGATGATCTTTGAGGTCCCTTCCAACCTAAACCATTCTATGATTCTATCATTCTGTATGGTGGACGGTTGCTCCATGGCACAGATTAAATACTTTGTTTACCTGCTGCAATGACTAGAAGAGTAAAGAAAAGGGAAGATTGTTTAAGGGGAGGGAACATAATCAATGCTGCTGAGATCCTGGAAAGCAAACAGAAAGCCAGCCTTAAGACAGCCTGTCTACATGGTTGTATTCCCAGATGGCAAGCATGTTCCTAGCAGAAGTATCTGCAAGGAGTACTCAAAAGATGGAAACTGGCACTGCAGATCTCGGGTACAGATGACCACAAAACAGGTAGTCATCACTGACCAAAGTCTTAAGTCCTTCAAACCCAAGCACACTGGGAAAACTGGAAAGAAGGTAAGAGCAGGATTAATATTTTCAAGACAAACAACTGGTTAATGTTTAATACCTGTCCACTTGTCATCTGAAATCCTTTATGGTGGGAACTCAGTTCAGATGAGAGTGAAACCTCAGTCTTTAATGTGAGGCCAGTTGCCATCACAGGTCCTGCTAGCCCTAATTAAAGCTGATGGGCTGGCAGCTAGGCACCACAACAAGCAGAGGCAGCTGCCACAGGACCCCTCTGCCCTCCACCACCAGCACAGTGGACATCATCAAGCTGCTGTGGCTGCACAGTTTGCAACACATCACGAGTAAGCAAATCCTTTAGGATATGTGTTTTGTACAGAGTTGAGGCCGAAGCTCTGAAAAACCATACATTCTTGAAGCTTCTTTTTGATCTTTGATGGCATTGAGTAATACATAAATACACAAAGGACTCTTGGTCCTCCCAAGACCAGTACAACCAATACAACAGTACAACACAGCTCATTATTAAAGTTAGACTGTCTCCACACCAGTGGACAATTGCTTTAGAATAGAATAGAATAGAATAGAATAGAATAGAATAGAATAGAATAGAATAGAATAGAATAGAATAGAATAGAATAGAATAGAATAGAATAGAATACAATAAGCCAGGCTGGAAGAAATCTCCAAGATCATCCAGTCCAACCTAGCACCCAGCCCTAGCCAATGGCACTAAGTGCTCCATCCAGTCTTTGCTTGAACACATCCAGGGATGGCAACTCCACCACCTCCCTGGGCAATTGCCCATTCCAATGGCAAATCACTCTATCTGGGAAGAACTTCTTCTTAATATCCAGCCTACACCTACTCCAGCACAACTTGACACTGTGTCCCCTTGTTCTGTTGCTGGTTGCCTGGGAGAACAGACCAACCCCCACCTGGCTACAACCTCCCTTTAAGTAGTTGTAGACAGCATTGAGGTCACCCCTGAGCCTCCTCTTCTCCAGAATAAACACCCCCAGCTCCCTTAGCCTTTCCTCATAAGGCTGTGTTCCAAGCCCCTCACCGGCCTCATTGCCATTCTCTGGACATGTTCCAATACCTCAACTTCTCTCTTGAATTGAAGGGACCAGAACTGGACACAGTACTCAAGGTGTGGCCTGAACAGTGCCAAGTATAGGGGAAGGATAACCTCCCTTGTCCTGCTGGCCACACTGTTCCTGATAGAATGCCATTGGCTCTCCTGGCCACCTGGGCACACAGCTGGCTCATGTTCAGCCTATCTGCAAGCACCCCCAGGTCCCTCTCTGCCTGGCTGCTCTCCAGCCACTCTGTCCCCAGCCTGTAGCGCTGCCTGCGGTTGTTGTGGCCAAAGTGTAGAACTCTATACTTAAGACTTGTTAAATCTCATCCCATTGGCCTCTGCCCACCCATCCACTCTGTCCAGGTCCCTCTGCAGGGCCCTCCTACCCTCCAACCAATCAGCACCTGCTCCTAACTTGGTGTTATCTGCAAACTTACTGATGATGGACTCAATCCCCTCATCCAGGTCATCAATAAAGATAGTGGACAGGGGCAAAGAAAGAATGAGCAATGTGTTAGCCCCTTCCTTTGATCAGATCACGATTACTGGTTTGTACAACTGTTATATCTGAACACAACTGGAGGCATGGAAAAATTCTGCTCCAGTAGGTAACAGGATGTCTTTTGCCCATCTGGGGAGAAAAAAGCATTGATAAGCTTACAAACAACTTGCACTTGGTGTGATGATATCCAGTGAAGTCCAAAGTATTTACAGAACACCAAGCAGCTGAGCTGCTCTTGTCCAGATGTGTAACACCCAGGAGGCAACAGCAGGATGTTTTCCCTGGAAGGCAACAGCAAAGGGAATGGGTTTGGCATCTGTTTTAATAGGTTCTACCTCTGACAAACTTCTGGGCAAAGCCTGTTTGTCTGAGACTTTGCAAAAAGTGAAGCAAGCTTCATTTTGTAGGTCAGGAAGGCTTTGGGGTTGGCACAGTGTCAGATCACATGCATTCTGTAAAGTGCACTTTAATTTTTCATTACAACAGTACCTACAGACTCTGATTGAAATAAATAATGAACCAATTTGTATCATGAATCTAAGAATCACTCTCTTCCGGTTCCCATCACGGAAGGGATTTTCTTCCCAGTGACAAGTGTTAATGCATTTATGCCCTAGTTTCCCACAGTGGATGTCACTATTGAAGTGTCAGGAAGGAAGGTTAGAGCTGCTTTTTCAGACTGCTCCCATCAGCCTCAGCAGTCCGTTTTGGATGAAAACATCCCAGCAGAACACAGGCTGAAAGAAGGCTGGATTTTAAACAGCACAGCAAAAGTCTTTATGATTAAAATGTAACACTGAATAGGTCTTTCTCCCAGTCTGAGTCAGGGAGGATGTCTCTACTCTGTGAAATTACAGGTTTTTTTGCAGAACAGCAGAAGTTTCACAAGTCTTTAATGCAGTTAGAGACAATTTTCTACACTTTTCTTCTTTTTCAATGCTGTTCTTCCTGGTAACACCCCCCAGCAGAAATCCTGACGTGTGCCACTCCGTTCCTGAGAGCTGACAGAGGACAGCCAGCCATTCACCATGGTGGGACCACAAAGTGGTGCCTACCCTCCATTTCTCATGAAACAAAAGAAAGGCTAAACCCCAAACCCCCAACGTGGGATCCAGATACGTTGTTTGTTTTGCACCATGCTGTCTGTATGACTTGTGGTAATTTTAGTAAGTGTGATTTTTTTTGAGAGGTGGGGGGGAAACAAAATTTTTAAAAACCCAACCCAACAAACAACAAAAAGCCAGCTGTACTGTTCTTTCAAAGTTCTGCTGAATTATTTTAGCACAATTCCATTTAAAGAGAAATTTAGATTAAGTGCACACAACAAATGCTGTAACCCACCCAGGTACTAATCCCCTTTGCAAATTGCCTAACACTGCAGAGAAAGTGAACAAAATGCTGGCAAAATCAAACAGAAATGAAATTAAATCATGACTGGAGTGGCTTTCCACCATGTTCTAGCAGCATTTTTGGGAGGATGTGCCAAAGAGTACCCATTGCAATTATGCAAGCATAACAGGAAATGTATTAGATTGTGGAATTAGGACTGCTCCCAACTCCCCTGCAGAGCTTTACAATGTCAAAGCAATGCAGCTGTGTCAGTGTGTGGGTACTACATTAGCAGCCATTTTAAAAAATAAAATGATAATTATTTTCTCCTGGAGAGTAAGCACAAATTAATTTTATCCACCTGAACGACCTTTGTCATTGTTGGAAGCTGCTGCTGAAGTACCACAGACACTGCCCTGGATGACACCACACCACATGCTGATCTCCAGCTCAGTACAGTGGTAACTGCATGAGACAGAACGTCTTGTGACATGGTGAAGGTCAGATCAGACTATCTGACCTTCAGGCTAAATTTATCAATTTAGTGAAATATATTAGTAACACAGTTTTTAATTAAGACAACGTAATAGAAACAGCAACACTGCTTGGTCCATTGCAGATCTATATTAAAATACAATATTCGTGTAATCACTTTTGTACATGATGGAGCCAGGAGAGCTGTTACTGCACTCTATGGGTAATGCAAGTAGAAAGCTGAGACTCCCCAAAGGGAGGCAACAGCACTTCATTACACCCCTAGCAGCCTCTGCAGGGCCAGACACGCCAGTTGGGAGTAATGAAAAAGGGAATGCTTAAGTATCACACAGAGTACAGCTTATGGGCCTTAAGATACAAAATGCAGTTCATTACAATGGTATTGTTTCAGCAGAAACAAAACCTAAATTACTCATTCACTGCTGTTATTTTTATACTATTAGCAATAGGTTACGTCTGAGTCAGTGCTGGACACGCTGGCCAGCACGGTGTAAGGCAGTGCCAGGCTCTCCCCAGCTCCATGCAAGAGCCAGCTGTCACAGGAACAAGGGGGTCAAATTCAGAAAAATGCTCTTTTCTGCTCTTTCTTTGCATACATTAATCTACATAGTTATTCCTGTTTACATTAGGAGATGTATATCGTAAAAGAGTTTACAGGATGTGTATGGCAGCCAAGTTAATATTGCTGTTGGAGCCTCTGCTTCTGCATTTCCTGAGTTAATACTGCCCAGTTTAATTTTTTTTTTCTTTTTCTTTCCCTTTTTTTTTTTTTTTTATTCTGCATTTGTCTAATGGAGTTCATTAGCGGTTTCAGCCCACTGAAGGTAAAAACGCTACATTGAGTGCCTATTAACACCTGCAGAAAACTCAGCCAGAGAACAAGAACTATACCTGAAGACAACAACAACAAAATGTCATTTGGTGTAGAAATGTATACAAACACAGCAATGAAAGTTACTTTTAGTAATGACACTGAGAAACAGTGTGGGAATGGGCCCCCATTTTAAGACCTTTTTCATCTGCTACTCAGGTGAAATGCACAGCTTCTCATTTAGGGCAACTCAAGTGACTTTTCAAGAGGCAAAGTTGTTAAAACAGTAACAAGAACAACGACAGCAACAGAATTCTTTTTCTCACAGATGTCACCACTTAGATTTTGAAGTCTGGAAATGGAGAAGAGTTTTATTTGAGTTGGACAAGACATTTCCCAATGCTTGTGCAATGCTCTCGTCAGGCCCCACCTGGAGTACTGTGTGCAGTTCTGGAGCCCCCAACAGAAGAAGGACATGGAACTGCTGGAGCCAGTCCAGAGGAGGGCCACGAAGATGATCAGAGGGCTGCAGCATCTCTGCTATGAGGACAGGCTACAACAGTTGGGGCTCTGCAGCCTGGAAAAGAGAAGGCTTCGAGAAGACCCTCTAGTAGCCTTCCAGTATCTAAAGGGGGCCTACAGGAGGGCTGGAGAGAGACTATTCATAAGGTCTTGTTATGACAGGACAAGGGGTAATGGGTTTAAACTGGAAGAGGGGAGATTTAAATTGGATGTTAGGAGGAAGTTCTTTCCAGTGAGGACAAGTAAAGACTGCCACAGGTTGCCCAGGGACATTGTGGCTGTTCCCTCCCTGGAGGTGTTCAAGGCCAACTTGGATAAGGCCTTGGGTGACCTGTTCTAGTGGGAGGTGTCCCTGCCTATGGCAGGGGGTTGGAACTGGATGATTTTTGAGGTTCCTTCCAACCTAAACCATTTTATGATTCTATGAGCTAAGGCAGATGGACCTTACATCGAAGCCTCTTCCTACCTCCCAATACGCGCTGTGCACTCTTGCATCACTCCTGCCCAGAGCTGTTTCTCTACCCCATAAAGCTGCTGAAAGGCTAGCTAGACACCCAGGGCAATATCATGAAGATGTGCAACACCTTTTGAGTTTGGCTTTTATAAGACAGAGGTCTGATGTCACCACTATTGCCAAATGAGCCCTGCAGTAGATAGATCCTGTGTAAGATGGCTGCAGCTCTCTGCATTCCTAGGAGAGCCTTTCCAGTATCACTCAGACTTTGACCTTCTCTCCTTGCTCTGTTTCAGTTCAGAGAAGCAGGGTCTTGATTTCTGCCCTGGGAATCCTGAGCATCCTTGGCTGAACTCAGTCCAGCTGTGCCTGTGGCAGAGCTGCTGGTGACTGCCATTTCCAGCTCAAGTACTGGGATACCAGACTAAACATCTACTCACATGTCAAGGGTTTTAGACTAGCAATCCCCTGTCAGTATTGTAAAAAGAATATGAAAAAAAGACCTTTTGTCATGAAAATTGACTCTTACCTTTTCTTTTAAATAAAATGAAAAAACTAAAATTTACATCCCACTTCTGTAAAATGTTCATGAGTTTTATTAAAAAAAAAAAAAAAAAAAAAAAAAAAAAAAAAAG
>VWZI01012898.1:1486-36491 GCA_013396835.1 Psilopogon haemacephalus | reverse complement strand
CAGACGTTGCAAGCCTGGAGCAGGCTTGCCAGCAGGTTACCAGCTGCCATTCCCAGCAAGCAGAAGGCTAAAAGGTCTGTTGGCATATTAGCTGACTCCTCTAGCCATCTAGGACGGTACTCATCACCTCCCTTCTCTTTCTTCCCAGCCAGTCTCCTCATTTGTGCCTCACTCCTGTGAGCAGATACACTCCAGATGAGAATCTCTGTCCTTCCACACCGCTCAGCTTCTCACACCCACAGCTATCTCTCTGCCTGCAGCCTCTTAGCAGTCAGACCCAGCCACCAGAATATGTAGAACGTCCTGTAGGAACCCTGTACGCCTGCAGTAATTACAGGCAAACTGTGGTGATGGTTGGGGCTGTGCTTTAATTACAAGAAAAAAAAAAAAAAAAAAGATAAAACCTGTAGGCAGTCTCTCAAGCTATTTAGATTACAACTCTGCTTGGCTTAGCAGTGCTCTCTGCAGCAGCATCCATCTTTCAGCAATGTCAGATGATCACCATGCAGAGTTTCAATGCAGTTTTATCTGATCCTCAGCTGTTTTGGGGTTTTTTTTTCTTGTTCATTTATTTGGGGTTTGTTTGGGCCTTTTTTGTGGTTTGTAGTTTTGGGTTTGTTTGGTTTTTTTTTAAAGGGCCCCTTTTGTTTGAGATGTTGTGGTAAGCCCTCACTAGAGACCACTTCCAAGGTTCATATTCATAAGTTTCATTATTTCCAGTGGAAGCTGCCTGCATCCCATGTGCCTGGAGCATCAAAGGGGAGATTGATTTAACTGTTTGTGTCAGTCTGATAACTTTGTGCCTAGGTTTGGAGGCACTCTTTGTGGCCATTTGTCAACTAAGTGCTTAGTGTCTTGAATTTTTTCTGCCTGAGACATCTATGACTAAGGAATCCCAGAAAGATTATTCTATTTAAATACAGGTTAGCTACTCCTTGATTTGTGTGGGTGTTATTTCACTCAGTGCTTTGGTGTCTTCTGACCCACTTAACAGGCTCAAACAGGCTCCAGTGAACTTTCATGCCTTAATATTCAGGTTACTCTTAACTTGCAGGGGGAGGAAAAAAAAAGGACAAACAATGAAAACCTCTGAGGCAACTTTGTCCTTGAATACTAAATCAGAAATGCTGTACTGTATAAGTGATTGTTTAAAATGTTATATCAGTTCAGTTCCCGAGTCTTGTGGGCTGTGAGGGCCAAGCTGGGTCTCAGCAAGACTGAGCTGGGCTTGCCTGGAAGAATAAGCAGTGCCAAGGACTGTCCTGAGCTTTTTTTAGCCCTCATGAAAGCTTATGTCCCACATCCTAGAGGGTCACAGACCCAGGGTGCCTCCTGATTTCACATGGTGGTTGTGGTGAAGCTGCTGCAAAGGCTCAGGTGCTCCTCACCCATCTCCAAATCCTCCCCCAGGCAGGAGAGAGCACCAGAAGATCTTCCAAGATTCTTTTGGAAAGAGTTTAAAAGAAAATGAAAACAAAATCTACTTCTGCTCGAAAACAACAGTGCCCTTGTGGGAAACTCTGTTGGTGCCTGGCACTTTATTTTACTGGTAATTGTGCCAGAAGAATGCGTGCTCTTCTGTACTAACATGCCCTTAAGGAGTATAAGCAGTTCAGTCTGTCTTTGAGGTGAGTTAATTGCAATGTAAATACATCTTCAGAGGAGAAAAAAATATCACAATATAACATCTGGGAGCTACAGCCAGAATATCAGCCTTAGAAATGCAGGACGTTTGCATGATATCAGCACTAGGTTAACCTTATCCAAATAAAGCTAGCGACGAATGAAAAGGCAGCACAAGGCTCCCAGTCTCTTGTTAACCTCACATCAAGGCACTTCTCCTATGAGGACAAACTGAAAGAGTTGGGGCTGTTCAGTCTGGAGAAGAAGAGGCTCCCAGGTGACCTTCTTGTGGCCTTCCAGTGTCTGAAGGGGGCATATAAAAAAGCTGGGGAGGGACTTTTTAGGCTATCAGGTAGTGACAGGACTAGGGAGAATGGAGCAAAGCTGGAGGTGGGGAGATTCAGCCTGGGTGTGAGGAGGAAGTTCTTCAGCATGAGAGTGGTGAGAGCCTGGAATGGGCTGCCCAGGGGCGTGGTTGGGGCCCCATCCCTGGAGGTGTTTAAGGGCAGGCTGGATGAGGCTGTGGGCAGCCTGATCTAGTGTGAGGTGTCCCTGCCCACGGCAGGGGGGTTGAAACTAGATGACCCTTGTGGTTCCTTCCAACCCTGACTGATTCTATGATTATCTGTCTTACCAGAAAATCCGATTTAGCCAAAGTCTGTGGGGCACAGTGGGGAACAGATACAACTTTTGGTCAAGAGACCAGACTACATTTACTAGCTGTCTCCCCTGACCTCCAAAGTCACCTTCATTAGCATCCNTTTTTAAAGAGCTGTGCAGTAACAGGTCATGAAGAAAACCTAAAAAGAAAGAAAAGTGGTCAAGAATTGCCCTTTCAGTTCTACGAGGCAGGCACCAAAGTAAGGATGACAGGGGGACCTGAGCTTCTCACCCACAAAGAGAAACTGAATGACCTGGGGGCTGTTTAGTCTGGAGAAGAGGAGACTGAGAGGAGATCTGATCAATGTGTACACATATGTGAGGGGTGGGTGTCAAGTGGCTGGGGCCAAACTCTTTTCACTGGTCAGCTGCAACAAGCCAAGGAGCAACAGCTACAAACTGGAACAGAGAAGGTTTCACCTCACTGTAAGGAGAAATTTCTTTCCAGTGAGGGTGACAGAGCCCTGGCACAGGCTGCCCAGAGAGGTTGTGGAGTCTCCTTCTCTGCAGAATTTCAAAACCCACCTGAATATGTTCCTGTGTGAACTACTCTAGGGGATCCTGCCTTGTCAGGGAGGTTGGACTTGATGATCTCTGGAAGTCCTTCCAACCTCTAAAGTTCCGTGATTCTGTGATGCTGTGTTTTATGTAAAATCACAAACAGTTGCACTCATGCATCAGGGAATTCAGCAACTTGAAAGTTAGGTGTTTACTAATAGCAGCAGACACGGGCTGTGCTGTGATACAAGCTGCTTGGTTATAAGAGACATCACATTCACACAAACAAAGGCAGCCACACAACAAGCTGACTAGCAAAGGCAAGGAGCTCTCGGAGAGCTCGCTGATTTCCCTGGGCACTGAAGCTGGTCTGTGATTTCAGTGGGCTCAGCTCACAGCTCCACCCCCTTGTTTTCTGCTCCATCCTGCCTCTGGTGCATCCCAGTGTGGTCCTGGAGACCCCTTTTGCAGTAGCGTCTGTAGGTTATTCTCTATGTTGACACGGGACCCCGTTTTAAAGCGTACCCTAGCTTTTCCCAAAGACTTCATTGCTCTTCAGAAAGGTTACCTCACATCCCTTGTGACTCAAAGCAAACAGATAGCAAGACTGAAACTGGTGGGTAGCTTCTAAAGCAATCTAGAACGCCTACCTGCTTTTTAATTACACTGCTATGTGTGCACTTAATTAAATTAAAAAACAATTACCACAATTTATTATACGAATCCAGCTCTTTAGCAAACTGGGCTGGCAACTGACTTGCTGTCTGACTCATTTTATTGTTCCTTCTCCGTAAATGATTCTGGATGGTGCTTCACCTCCTGGTGGAATAGCAGAAGGCAGGTTTTGGTAGGTGCTCTGGTTGTTCGTTTCTGAAGCAGTGTTAGCCTTTTCCTTTTCCTGGAATTGGTGGGAGGGAGGTAGCAATTTGTTTGTGGATCTTAAATGAGGCTGAATTGGAAAATAAGAGATAGCAAGAACCTATGCTGAACACCGTGGTGTAAATGAGAGAGTTTCTCTTTGCACAGACTGGTAGAGTAGGAGAGATTCCTGCAGGGAATACAACATGTTTGTGCTGCACCACTAGGATCTTTGGTATTCATTCATAAATATGGAGAGGCATTTCCTTAGGAAAGGAAGTCTTTCAGCCATGCATATATAGATATATATTACTGTCTTTGGAGAAAGTGACAGGTGTATGTATTTGTAGAAAATATACCAGAAATTAATCCTTCTGCAAAACAGTTTCTCACTTCTGCGTATTGAACACGAGTATCCACAATAAGCATCTCAGTGCTTGAAGTAGTGAAGCAACTTTATGAGGGCTTGCACGAGGCTTGCCAAACCTCAAAACCCTTCTCAGTCCACACAATTCTGACAGCAGTGAATGAAGGTGCAGGGCTTATCTCCCTTCCCACAACCCTCCTGCCATGCTGCAGGCAGGGCTGGTGCCTCGCCTGGAGTTTGCTGCCTGGATGATACCACACTGGTGCATTACCTGCCTGACACTGACATAATGTCACAAAAATATGCTGTCAGTTTGACTGGCAATAACTCCTGTCTATCAGTCAAATTAGACATTAAAAGTCTGCCTGTAAATTCGGTCCCATGGATTTGTTGAATAATGTTTCTAGCATGTGTAAAAGTTTTGAGGCATCTAGGACAAAGCTGAATGATACTGTGAGGACTGCTTTTCTTCTTCTCAAATAAAACAAGACCACCCCCTGTTTCCTGGTTTCACCTTCTGCTACTTGACCAGCCTGCTCAGTGGGAAGCTTGTTGGAATACTGAACTTAGCAGTCACAGTCAAAGTGATGAAGCTGATCACAGGATTACAGAAATAGTAGCTGAGAAGGACCTTTGGAGGTCATCCAGCTCAACCTCCCACTTGGAGTGGGGTTTTTGCCAACACTGGATCCGGTCAGCTGTGGCTTTGTCTAGACAACTGTATAAGACCTCCAAGGATGGAGATACCACAACGCTTCTGGTTAGTAGTCTGTCCCAGGGCTACACTGCCTTCCCAGGCAAAACTTTTTTTTTCTGAAATCCAGTTTTATACTCCGAAGGTGCAGTCTGATATTATCACCCACTGGCATACTGTCTGCTGCTACTGAGATCAGTGCACCTCTGATTTTTCACAACACAGAATTACAAGAAGCATCTAGTTTGAAGAGACCTCAAAGATCATCCAGTCCAACCTTTGACCCATCACTGAAGGGTGAACACTAAACCACATCCCTAAGTGTCAGGTCCACACACTGCTTAAATACCTCCAGGGATGGTGACTCCAACACTGCCTGGGGCAAAACATTCCAATGTTTGGTAACTCTTTCCACAAAGAAGTATTTCCTAGCATCCAGCCTGAACCAACCATGGAGCAGCATGAAACTATTTCCTCTAGCCCTGTTGCTTGCCACCAAGGAGAAGAGGCTGCCCTCTCCTTGCACAAAGCTCCCTTCAAGTAGTTGTAGAGAGCTATGAGGTCTCCCCTCAGCTTTCTTTTCTCCACATTGAGCAACCCCAGCTCCTTCAGACACTTCTTGTAGGTCACGTGCCTCACTGCCCTTATCTGAACACACTCCAGAACCTCCATGTTCTTCTTGTAGTGAGTGGCCCAGAACTGAACACAGCAGTCAAGCCATGGCCTCACCAGTGCTGCATATAGGAATAGATGATAACCTACCTGTTGGTGCTGGACACTCTTTTAACACAAGCCAGGATAAAATTGGCTTTCTTATTCACCTGGGCACACAGCTGACTTATATTTGACTGCCAACCAGAACCCCCAGGTCCAAGTCACAGCTTTTTTGTTACTTCCCACCAAGCAGTTGACCCCTAGAGCAATCCCAGTTCCCTCTACCTAATTGTGTCTCACAGGCCCATTACCCTTTGCTGGACCTTATTTCCTCAACATCCTTTTTTTGAACCAGGGAACCCAAACATGTTATGACTGATAAGGATGATATCTCCAGTGTGGAGGAAGCTAAAAACTTCCCTCAAATTGCTGCCACATATTGTGATGAGAGTGTCCTGATGGCTCATACCCAACATGGTTTGCATCCTTTCCAGCAGCACCACTCCTGCTTGGCTCCCAGACTGCACTAACAGATCAGGTTTTTTTTCCTATCCCTGGCACAGAACTCTGCACTTCTCCTTGCTTGAACTTCCTCAAATGTCTCTTGTCCCATTGTCTAGCTTCTCTGTGTTCCTCTGGACTGAAGCTCTTCTGTTTAGTATGTCAACCACTCTCTCCTAACAATATCACCTTTGCCTCTTCATACAGGTAACTAATGATGCTACTGAACAATATTTGTCCCAGTCCACTACTGGAGCCCAGCAGTCCAGCCAATTTTCATCTCACCTAACAGCCCAATCTTCCAGCCTGTACTTCAACAGCATCTTTCCAAGAGTGCTGTAGAGATGGTGAGGAAAGCCTTCCTGAAGCCAAGTATATCTTATATCCACTTCTCCCACGTTGTCCCCATACCCAGGTAGTTCATTACAGGAGGCAGCCTTGTTGGTCAGGGTCCATTTGCACTTCATAAATCTTTGACCATTTCCTAGCATCTTTCTGCCCTGCTACCTGTTTGGACTCATGTGGCTACACTTCCTTCACTTCCCTAGTATTTTAGACAAGGCTGACTGTATCATGTTCTCAAGTTCAAAGACAGGTGCAACACTGGCCTAGTCCCCAAGGACCTCCTTGAAATAACCATCATTTTTTCCTAGCTGAAGATCATTGTCAGTGTCCTGGGGTGAATTCCTTCCAGCCCTATAAACTGCCTGTGCACATCCTGCCTCTCTGAGCAATCACTGCTGCTGGCCACTCCCCTCCTTCCCAAGCCCTTGGAGAACACATTGAGTTCTCATGAAGACAAAGAGCCCATATTTTCTGTCACTTTGTTGTCTTCCTCACTTGTTGATGGACCCACAGTGTTTGCTATGTGCTGCCTCTTTGGGATACAGCATCTGTGAAGCTGCAAATCCACCAGTGCTCACTGTGAGAAGCCTACAGGCATGGGGCTCCTAGCCTTAGGAGAGATGAGCCTGGGAGGGAGATACACTTCCAGAGCAGCCTTGACAGTTGGCTGCACATCTGAAACTGGTAAGTTGCAAACCTGCGAAGCCCCTGAGCAGCTCAAAGACACTAAAGTGGGAGAGCTAGGACTCATTTCTCTGTGTAACCAAAGAGCTGAGGACCAAGTAGACCTGACCCCTGTTCATTACTTCAGTAATCTCACAGGGATCAGCTTTCTGTTCTCTGTGACTGATGAACATAACCTGCAAGACAGACCAAGAGTAGGATAGCCACAAACTGTATTAAACAATTGCTTGTACTTCTTTTAGGCAATTATCTTCTACAGACACACTTCAAATAAGACTGCAATAATGGCAACTTCTCTCCATCACTGCGCAGAGTAAACAAAAATGCGTCAGACGTTTCTGCTGTTCGTGGCTCACAAATCCTTAACCTCTGTGTTGTCAGCCATATGTGATTTTGGCAGCAGGTCCTGTTCATTCTCCACAGAGGAAAAGAGGAACTTTAAACTGAGGATACTTTAGTCAGATAACCCCCCCCTACTTTTCCTCCTCTTGAAGGAAAATGTAAGAAGTTAGTTTAAATGCCTACAAATGCTGCATGTCAGTGCTGCTTGTACAGAAAGGGTTCTGTGTGCCTTTGGCTGAGCGGGGTATCTAAAATTCATGTAAATCTTCAGCTGGATCTCAGAAAGAGAAACTCTCAATAGCTAGGGCCAACCATCAGGCAATGTATTTGCAGCAAGGCATTTATTAATGCAGGGGATTTAGCTCCATTTCCTGTTTGCAATGTATCCAACAAACAGACCTCAGTTGTTATTCCAAATGTGTTTATAATCACATCTTATTTCAGGCTTGTTTTATTTGTAGATGTTCCAGTTTAAGAAAGGTCACACACACTCCCTTGTTTCAAGCACAAGTGCTCATTTGCATGATGTGTGAGTGCTTACTGCTGGATGACCAAGACCTTGGTGAACAGCTGACTCTTCCTCTCCCATGCAAACACAAGCCCTGCCCCAGACACATCTGCAGTGTTTCAACTGGTAAGCAAGAGCCAGACTTCTTGAAGCACAGCTTTCCAGCCTCCTCTGCCACGCTCAAAGAAACTCTTCAATTCTAAAGCTCTCCTTAGCACACATCGGGTAGGACCACCGTGAAAGCAACCTCCAGGAAAAGATGTTCAGATCTATCATGGCTGTGATGATTCATGACCTGCCCAGATGGAGAGCAGGAGCTCCCACATCACCCAAGAGGGGAAGAAGTCTTCCTAGCTGCTAGCCCACAGCCAACTTCAGTTTCACCAGGGCATAGTGGAAAAAAAAGGTAATGGACTATACATACACAATCTTTTAAAAATGTCAGTAAAAACAGTGCATAAGATAAACCACCTCAGGAATCTCAGACCTTTCTAGGAGGATCAGTGTGACTTCTATCCGAAAGGCGTACAGTTATAGCTGAAGTGGGCTACTGTGACATTGCTGCTTGGAAAAATTATCTGCTAAACCCCTTCTGCAAGTGCTCTGCATACAAGGTCCAAGATTCTTAATGATGCGTAGGCACTGTTCTGTTTAGCATTGCAAAACTTACACATGACTTAGCCAAATTTTATTTTCAGAAGTGACTGAAGTCCTCAGGAGCTTAAGGAGTCTGAGCAGGGTTTTAAAAGCTGTTTGAGAGATGACTGAGTTTCATTTGAACAGAGGGGAAACAAAGGAAGACCTATAAGGGCACCCTGACAGTAGCAATAAAAGCTTGTGAACTGCCGGTCATTCCACTTCACAACCACCAAAGCCTTCTCCTAACACCTACTTTAAAAATCAGTCCTGGGGCAAAAGAAGGGAAAAAAAAAAAAAAAAGACAGGGTTTCAATAAATGTACAAAATAAAGGGGAAAATGATGATGAGCGCTGGTGGGACCAGAGCATTAAATGTTGGAATCCCCCTTTTGAGCAGACATCAGATGGTACGGAACTGAATGATGCACTGGAAGTTAGGAAAGCAAAAATGACAAATCAGAATATTTTTCTCCTGGCAAAATAGGCAAAAACTTATGTGATCACATTCTAAATCTAAGTCTCTTTCTTCTTCCATTTCTCCCTTTTAACCAGATTAAATATAAGGAAACATTTCAAATAATTAGTCTACAACATCCATAAAAATAAACAGCCAAACAGAGAAGATGCCTTTCAGAGATGCAGCATGAAGTCAACTGTTTTCAGCAAGGAGAAGCTAAAGCGGAAGATTACTCTTGTATATAATTCTGTCACTGTAGGAGTGGCTTGAGCAGGAGACAGCAAGTCCAAGAGCACTGGCTGAGGAACAAGACATACTTTCTTCAGAGAACTGGCAAAAATCATCATCCTCAGCTCTAAGTTCTGCCTGCCACATGAACAGCAGCTTTCTTTCAGAGCAAGTAAAGAGCAGTTTCAAGTTAAGCTAGCATCAGGTTTTGCTCGCCTTAGCAAACCACGTGTCATAAGCTGTGGCTGGTGGCCAGCTGCTTCAGCTGAGACATCAAGGCAGCTAGTATTGACAAATATGTGTGTTGGAGGTTCCTTGAGGCATCTTCAAGGAATCAGAGGGGAAAGTGACTCTTGAAGACAAGGTAACAGAATCACGCTCAAATTGGTGGCAGAGTACAAAAATAGGTAATAGAAGGCAAGAGCGGAAACACCTAAGGCTGGAAATCAGGACATTGTTCACAGGCATCAGAGAGGTAAAATACCAAGCAACAAAGAGAAGTGGAGTTGACCAGAGACCAAAGCCAAGAGAGCAGAATGCCAAAACAGCAAATAGCTTGGAAATACTGACAGGTAGTGGTGGTGGTGATAAGCCAAATGCATCAGCATTTCTTGCTCTATTCTTTTCTGATGAGGACCCAGCTTTTTTGTCATTGTTTCTACAAAAGCTCTTTCTCCTCTGTTGTCAGAAGGCCTTTCTTACCATCAGCTTTTCACAGGCTTCATGCTGCTTCTTTTCACACAGGGAAAAAAAACCCAAAACTGTGAGGAAACTCCCAATCCTATTCAGATTACCATGGGTAGCAATTTCCTCATCCAAAGGTCCTCTCCTCCTATTCAAGGCCACCTCCTACATACACTTGAGATCACACTTTGACACAAAGCTCTTGAGAGCATCCACTTTCCTAATTAAACTGTTGTATACATTAAGCATTACCACAGAACAAATGTTCTCTCAAGAAATCTGTACTTCTCTGAAACTGGAAACCCTCCTCTATATTGAAAGATAGATGGACAATAGGGGAAACTAGGACGTAGCAGGCTTTGACTAGCTGAAGTGCCTGAAAGTCCAGTTGACCCCTTCAAAAATCTTAACACTTCTATTTTGCAGTCTGGTGATGACCAGAGTCTCAGGACACACACACATAAATTCATTTAGGTATTGCACACATACCATACACAGTAACCATCTGCAGCCCACAGCTTGAAAGGGTGCTTTATTTTGTTTCAGTACAGATTCAGTCCAGTTCACATAGAACACATCAGTTAATACATATCTTTGTAGGAGAAATGGGCATGAACACGAGCACTCAGTCACCAGGCTTTTATAGGCAATTTATGCAGCTCTTTGCCTTGAAAGCATCATGTATGGCACAAAGGTTTCACTAACATCCCTTACAGGACCACTGTAACATTCTTCTACAAACACAGGAGAGGAGGATGTAAATTTCAAGGACTGTAAAACTACATATGTACCCTACTTGAGAGTTTAGCTTTCAAAATCCTGGTTTGACATTAACTTCAAAGTTTGTTTGAAAAGACTGTCCCTGAATAGTATACATCCTTCCTTGAGGCACATACTCAAGTTCAGGCTACAGATAGCAGTCTTTGCTTCAAGCAGCCACTGAGAGATCAGGACTTGGAGCAGACAAAACTGCCTTAAAAACAGATCTCCATGAGCTGCAGTAGCAGCTGACAGGAAGAAGGGTACCTGAATCTCAGCAGAACAAAGCAGTTTCCCACGTTTAACTATTTTATTAGACTCTGAAATAGCAACAAAGGCAAGGATGTTAGCTAAATCAGTTCCTGTTAATCTACCAAATTCATCTTTCTTCTTATACGTAAGGTCTGGTAGGACTCGTGTGGCTTTGGTTTTTTAAAGCGTGACATAGGACCCAGGACTCCCAAAAGTTCATCCCCTGCATCCAGGCTTATACCCGGTAATCTATCAAAAGACACTACCACTATTCACAAAACCTTCATTACTTACATCAGAGTTCTTAGACACATATCCCCAATCACAGAAGCTCTAGGTTGAACAAAATAAAGCTGATAAAATATTGTTGGCAGATATCTTCTATATGGGAAAAAAAAAAAAATAAAAATCAACCACAACTCCCCAGATTCTATTTCTAGGGGAAATTAGAAGTGTGGTTTCTTTTCAACCATGTTGTCTGTAAAGGTGATGAAACCACAGTTCTCTGTACAACCTAACATGAAACCAGTAGGAACATGGAAAATATTCTCAGCATGAAGATGAGAGGACAGAAAAGGACCTGTGAAAGATATTTTTGGTCTAAAGCATATTTCAAAGCCATTTAATGTTTTGTGCACTGCACTTGCTCCTGAATACTCTATTAATTTTCTGATCTTTAAGCCTAATTACTTTTCCTCTCCTCTCAAAGAGCAAAGTAGTGAGTTAGAGATACTATTAAGTACATAAACTATTCTATAAATTGTCAAATGTAAGAGCAACACAGCAACTTAAATTTTTCCTCCACTTAAATCACATTTTGAGATGTTTAAAAGACGTTCAAAGTTCATGCCCAAGCTCCTCAAAGTATTTAATACAGCATCTTACAACTGAGAGAAAGTTTTTTCTTTTTATTTGTAAACTTAAGAGTTCAAAATACCTTACAATATGTTTTT
This sequence comes from Psilopogon haemacephalus, assembly GCA_013396835.1. Lineage (NCBI taxonomy): Eukaryota > Metazoa > Chordata > Aves > Piciformes > Megalaimidae > Psilopogon > Psilopogon haemacephalus. Next base: position 24,786 of record VWZI01012898.1, on the reverse strand, counting down.
AAATTCATTTCTCTAAAGAAACAGCATTTAAGAACTGAAAGGACAGTGTGCCATTAAATGTTAAGGACCATAGTTTAAAAACCTATATTAGAAAACAATTACATTGGTATGATGAATTTAAGTTGTATTTTGAAGTCATATACTTAAGCATCTATATGGTTGAAAATGAAGTGTTAAATTGGAAGTCCAGTCACAGATGATGCTGTAGAGTTGTGCTCAAGAGAGAAGTCTATACACAACAGGCACAGCTGCACACTCACAAGCTAACTCTGAGAGATTTGTGATCTGCAGATCTGAGCAATGCTGCTGATTAGGTCAGTTTGATCTATTTGATATAAACTCTTCCTTTCTATTAAGAAGGATATTAACTAAAGCTTTCAGTTAAGCAATAAAACATTTCAAATCAGCAACAAAAAATAAAAATGACATGCTTGCTCTGTTTCAGGCACTTTCAAGATCATAGTTTATTTACTGTAGGTAAAAAGCTAGTATACATATTAAGGGATCCCTTAAATTTCAGCTCTACAGTTATACACCATCTAGTATTCTTGCTCTGAGTATTAACCAAAGAAGTTTCTAAACACCTGTAAGCCCCATTGTAAATCTGCATTGTTATGAGGAAAGAAAAATATGTAAATCAATGCTTAATTTTTTCAATGTAAATTATTTACACTGCAAAGCCAATGGGAGGTAACAAGCAGTGGCAAAGAGGCAACAAAATTTAAAGAGCCAAAGTTTTATATATAGATTTTTGTTTTACAATAGTGTGCTAATCAGCATAATTGTATACATAAACAAAAATATAGCAGAGCATCCCATTACAGAAACCTTAATTGTCTGCAGTCATTACTTGCTAACTGTTCACATGCAACACCTGCTAGGAATGACTTTTTGTTTCTGAAGTGTAAAGCAGATTGAGGTTTAAGAGACAAACATTAATCCGTGTGCAAAATTGAAGACTCAAGAACTGTACTGGTCATGAGCACCTTCCATACAAGAGGGGGGAAAAAAAAAGTACAGTGATAGAAAATGGGTTCTTCCGGTACACTAATTATCAAAGGCAATGCATAGACTGAGAATACCTGAAACACTGGCAACAAACAGCTTTCAGATAAACACGCTTTACAGGAGGCCTTTCCATTGAACAGCAATGGCTGAAGCAAATAAGGGGCATCAGGTGTACAACTAAGTAGATCTTGCAAAATACTAAGATGGGGCAGTTGTTAATATACATTTGAATGATATATACAGTACAGTGGAATGTATTCCATCCCCAAATTGGTTTGTGAAACAATTGGACCTTTCTACACTAACCATATGACTCAACTATTGTTCTAAGAAAAATATAAGTAGACAAGAGACTTGCATGAAAAGTAAGATTTAAAGGGCATTTTACAGGAACTACTGACAAAGCTCCTTAATGGCATTTCTGTTTTGTAAGTAATTTTGTTAGATATAAGTGAAATGACATCTATCTATAAAATGTCCTGACAGACAATTCAACATGGAACTTTGGTGATTTAAAAAGGCCCTTTTTGATTTGTTATGAATTGTACTGCAGAAGTATTGATGCATGCACATATCTGTGCCAGCTGAGACTAGTGATCCAGCTGCATGCATATTTCCTCCTTGAGGTGCTTTCCATGTTAAACCATTTCAACAACAATACCATGAAAAATAGATTAAACAAAGTATTTCATATAACTCAAAATGAATAGGAAATGGAATGCCAATATGGCAGGAAAACCTTTTTTGTTGTTTTTAAACAGGAAGGTCTCTTGTACCAGCAGAATCCTGTATAGAGACATAGAGGAGTGAATACACCACTTTTAATTCCCATTAAACAAGAGCCAATTCATCATGTGAGAAGGTACAAACTACAGAAAATATGGATAGTCAATAGAAGAGGAACAACTGGTTCACATGAGAGAAGAGAGAACGTTTCAGTCTGAACATTATTTTGTAAAAGCTGCTACAACAGCCCACAGCACCTCATTTGTGTTGGCTTTCATGCATTCAACCTCAGGGTCTAAATCCAGAAGTTGCCGCACTCTCTTTGTGGCTAAATCATACTGCTCATCCAAAAGAGGGGCAAAAGCGTTCTCCAGAACATCTGAAGCATGGGCTAAATAAACAAGTGCTAGCAAGCGCTTGTCCATGCGGTGAGGGTCATTCACCCATTTGTCAAGAACTGCTTCTTGAACCTTCTTGATGAGGCGCTGTTTGATGTTGTTGTTGGTGAGAGGGTGTGTAGTCATGTCAAAAAGAAGGAAGTTCTGTTTCTCTGTTGTCAATACACCTTTCTCGACTAGATTTTTAGCTAACCGTTCACGGACATTTCGTAGTTGATAGTGCAACTTCAGAGGGTTCCATGTTTCACCTAAAAGGCAAAGGAAAAAAACCCAAGTCAGGTGAGCTCTCAAATGCATACAGCTGACTATTACACCAAGACATTGCTCTGTCAGCAGTCTTTTCGTATCTGACCTACACAGATGTAGGTAAAGAGACAGAGACCATGAAAGCCTTCTTGGAGGAACTTCAGTGTACATTTAAAGATTGTATAAAACACTTTTTGAGCCATGCCATAGTTAGGGACATGAGAATCAAGCAGTCTTGTACTAAACAAAAAAGAAAAATAAACCCCAAGCCCAAACAAGTAATGAAAAATGGAAAAGGCATTTACTTTTATTAATAAAAATAAGCATCCCCTCCAGTCTTCTGCATATCTGCTTCCAGCCTTTTGCTACTTCAGAGGTTGGAAGAAGCATCATTGGCTTTTGTACTACACAGATATGCATTGGATAGGTAAGCATTAGCTTATCTTTTTTTCCTTCAGGTTTTGATTCTTCTTTCCCTTCCTGCCCCCATCAGGTGACAGTCTGGCCATGCACTGTGTGAGTGTGTGCACAGAGGGGCTTTAATGTTTTTATTAAAATTGTTTCTAATGATTTTTGTTAAAGCAGGGGAACTGGGACTTCCAGCATGTGTGACTGTGTGTATATAGAGGAGGGAACTTAAAAGGCACAAAGTCAGCATGAAAAGCTATTGATAAAGCCAAGATTGTTAAGCACTGAGAAATCTGCCTTTGCTTAAAAGTTTACTTGACAAGCTAAAAAATATTTATTCTAAATATTAAACTGCCCTCCTGATATTAAAGAGACTACTCATTTTAATTTTAATTTCTTAAACAGACGGGAGTTTTCTACAGATTATATTAAAAACTCTGTATCAATTTGTTTCAGTAATCAGAAAACTCTTTAAAAGTTCATTGGTTAACATATAATAATAGTACTACTACCACAAATGGCTTTAAGGTATCTCCCTCTGTGACAGAGGGTGACATACACTGTATTCAAGTAACAGCTAAGTAAACAAATAAGATGACACCAACTACATAGTGAAAGGCAGAAAACCCACCCAAGCCTGAACTACACAAGTCACAGGATCCCAGGATGTTAGAGGTTGGAACAGACCTCTGGCGATCTTCAGGTCCAACCTCCCTGCCAGAGCAGGACCACAGAATCTAGCTTAGGTCAAACAGGAATGCATCCAGACAGGTCTTGAAAGTCTCCAGAGCAGAAGACTCCACAACCTCTCTGGGAAGCTTGTTCCAGTGCTCTGTCACACTTACAGTAAAGAAGTTCTTCCTCATGTTGAGGTGGAACCTCCTGTGCTGCAGTTTTACATCAATTGCCCCTTGTCCTATCCAAGGGCACAAGCGAGCAGCTGTACCTGTCCCTGACACCCAGCCCTCAGATATTTACATACATTTATTAGATCCTCTATAGCTCCACACTTCACGGAACATGGCTCCCCAGGCTGACAGTGAATGAAACTATCACACAATTCCCCCAAAAAGAGTAGTTTCCTTAAAAATATTTCACAGGGCAAAGGCTATTTCCTAGAGTTCGCTATGTTTGTTCGGTGGACATCACTATTCTGTAGTAAAAACCAGCATTGTGGTGACACCTTGTGACCGATTCCCTCAATTACACAGATAGTCACACGCTTACCCAAACACAGACAGACCTTTACTACGCGTACAGGAAGACCTGACATTTTGATCCGAGCTCCTGCATTCACTACACTTCCTTTCCTTAGAGGTACCTTAGAAACAGCATGAGCCTGGCACACATCACCTTGCATGTCCATGTAAGTATTTCCATGATGACTTTGAACTCCTATGTATGGTAACTTCAAGAAACACTCTTCTCATCATAGATAATTACAGATAAAGTAGCTAAAGGCACTAGGGCAAAATTCTTTAAAAGTTGTTGCTTTTTTTTAAAATTCAACCCAAACAAAACACAAAAATATTTTTATTCACAAGCCAGTCTTCTAAACCATGGGAAATGCAAAGAATCCTGATGTCATCTGAGAAGTAGTAATAAATAACTATATGTAAGTAAAAATTATTCATTCAAATATTAGTGTCAGCACTGACAATAACTGTCTTCCCAGAGTCAAAGGTCAGTAGGTCAGGAAAACCTTTACTTAGCTCAAAAAACCCTGTAACATTGTTCATTTATTAGCTGACCTGTTTTGAATTGGCAGTAACTTGATGTGCCCCACACTGGGAAAGAAGGTGAAATGTCAGCACAAATTATGTATTTAGGACAAATAAAATGAATTGTTTTCACAGGATGCAAAAACTGAAGTAGAGCTGAGCAAGAGCTGAACTTCACAGCAGAGTACTGACAAGGACTGCTATTTTCCCTTGTCTCCCCTCTCTGCTTGACAGACAAGGAGCAAAGGAGGAGAGATGGCAAGGACAGGAGTATAAACATATACAGAAAAGGCAGTTCAGGAGACAGAGGACAAATGGAAAGAACATAATGAAAACAAACAAGAAGGAAGGGAAAGGTGAGAGATTTCACTCATTTTGTAACTCTTATAAGCTGTTACAAATAACAGATTTAGACAGACGACTGCAAGTCTCATTACCCTCTACCTCCCAGAGTCATGTTGTTGACAAAAGAGTGAGGTTCTTTCTGTTTGCACAACTGAAGTACAGCTCTGATCTACTCCAAGGAAACAACATTTTATGTATTTCATAAAAACAGTCAAACCCTGGTAATGAATTCTGGCTACAGAAAAAAGAAAACCCAACAAAACAATAGAAACACACTACCTGTTAAAAGATGGCCATTGTTAATTTCCTTTTAATTTATGCATCCTGAGGATACAACTGTTGGTGACATATACAGAAAATGCTAACTGCAGCTGTAAATATGAAAAGTAATTGACTTTTTTTTTTCCCCACTAGCTTAACAGGAAGATCTGCGTGCGAAACACATTGCTGACTTAGATACAAGAAGTTGAATATTTGAAAATATTTACTACATTTCTCCAGTTAATGGAAAAACAGAACTCCTGACTCATTATTGTTTCTTTATGATTTATAGATGTAAAACATGAGGATGATTTGGCTGACTGGTAAACTCCTTATCTGCTTTCTTTATAACAAATTCTGAATATTAGATCCATACACCTACACTCCGAACTCCCACTGTCACTTCCAATTACAGAGAAAGTTATTTGTGTCTCCAGGGTGCAGCCCTAATTTTCTTCAGTCTACGGAGGGCATCTCTTGCACAGAATTGAGATGTCCTCTGACACTTCCATATAGATCCTTTCTGTACCAAGTCAAAAGGAACAGTTAATTATATATGATTAAAGGCTACAATCAACCAAAGACTACCCTAGAGGACAGAATAAGCAATATTTTTGCATACTTTCTCCAAAGAAACTTACAGTATAACCTCTATGATGCCAGATAATTAGCTTTACTGACGAGAAAAAAGGCCAATACGCTAGGTCCAAGGCTTACCACTAAGCAGTTCAATCCAATTTTGTACTGTTTCAGGAGGCTGGGTCTCTTTTATGTGTTTCAGAGCTTCATCTAGCAGAACATCCCCTGTAGGAGCATCTGACTTGCAAATCACCTAGGAGAGAATAAAATGCAGATAGTGTGTTTTGACTTCATTCATATATCACAAACAATAAAAACTAGAAAAAATGTACCTGTTAGAAAAATGAACATTAAAACCAAACCAAAACCATCTCTAAGACTATGCAACTTTTTAAAAAAGCACCTAGTTGTTCAAAAAGCCTATATAGGATTTTAATTACAAAACTATGTTAAGTCCTAGGTTCTCTTCCCCTCTCTAATCTGCCCTAGTGAGACCATGTCTGGAATATTGTGTCCAAGCCCTGGGCTCCCTATTTTAAGTGAGACAAGGATGCACTAGAGAGAGTCCAGTGAAGGGCTATGAGGATGATTAAGGGACTGGAATATCTGCCTTATGAAGAAAGACAAAGACCTGAGATTATTTAGCCTGGAGACATGTGACAGAGGATCTTACTATGTGTATAAATATGTGAAAGGTGACTGTCAAGAAGAGGCCAATCTCTTTTCAGTGGTGTTCTGTGATGGGATAAGGGGCTATGGATACAAACGGGAACACAAAGCTCCACCTCAACATGAGGAAAAGCCTTCTTTATCGGGAGGGTGATGGAGCATTGGAACAGGCTGCCAGGAAAGTGGTGCCTCCTTCTCTAAAGATTTATGAAACCTGCCTGGATGTGTTCCTGTGTGGCCTGTCCTGGGTGAACTTGCTTTAGCAGGACGGTTGGACTTGATCTCCAGAGGTCACTTCCAACCCTCACCCTTCTATGATCCATATGTTAAATAAACCTTAACGGACTGTAGCAATAGTACTAAAAACATGCTTAGTAACTAAACTTCTTACTAAGATAATCCACCAATCCAGCTAGGTCCTTTACTTTCTCACCAAAACAAATTATAACACAATGTTAAATGACTCTCAGATGGCAGCCTATTTTACTGGATTTGAGCTCCTCTGTCAAGAAGGCATAGCACAACAAAAATAACTCAAACTAAGGTAATAAATTTAAGAATAAGTGCCTGTTTGCTTACCAGTATAAGCAGTTAGCTAAACTACAATTTTTTCCATTTACAAAAACAAATGGAAAAACAAAGTAGCCAAGTTAATACATCTGAATAAAAGCAAAGTAACAAATATATTGTTCTTTAGGAAAAGAATTACTACTGTTTCAAAGCTATTTATGAAAATAACAAATACATCAGAAAAATTTAACAGGTTAGCACTTTCTAAGCATCAGGTGAAAAAGCAATTTACAGAAAAACTAACACATCAACACAATTCCACACATACAGAAAAAAAAGTAACTGAAAGATCTTTTTTCTCATAATACTTCATAGTATTCTGGGGAAGCTTTAAGTACTTTGGTTTCATAGTTCCAATAATTTTTATTACAAAGAATAGAGGGCTACAACAGGTTTTCACAGGTGAGACTGAAATGAGTTACAATGGTAAGACAGCTTCAATACCAGCAAGATGATTCCGAACTGGACATGTGTACAAAGTCAGCAAGATGACATCTAATGGAAAATTGTTGGAGAGATTCATAGAATTACCTAAATTGGAAGAGACCTTGAAGATGACCGAGTTTCAACCACCCTGACATGGGCAGAGACACCCTCCATCAGACCAGGTTGCACAAAGGCCATATCCAACCTGACCTTGGACACTTCCAGGGAGGGGGCACACATGACCTTCCTGGGCAACCTGTTCCATGTCTCACCACCCTTACTGTAAAGAACTTATTCCTAATATCCTGTCTAAATCTTCCCTATTCAAGCTTCAATACATTCCCTTTCATCCTACCATGACAAAGCCCTTATAAAAAGTTCCTCCCCAGCTTTCTTGTAGGACCCCTTCAGATACTACAAGGCTGCTGTAAAGTCCCCCACAGAGCCTGCTTTTCTCCAGGTTAAACAGCTCCAACTCTCACAGCCTGTCCCTATAGGGAAGGTGCACCAGCCATCTGATCATCTTTCATGGCCTACCTCTGGACCCACTCCAAAAGTTCAATGTCCTCCTTATGCTGTGCACACCAGAACTAGGCTCGGTACACCAGGTGGGATCTCACAAGAGCAGAGTAGATGGGGATAACCACCTCACTGCTCCTGCTGAACACATTACTTTTGATGCAGGCCAGGATATGGTTGGCCTTCTGGGCTGCAAGCATACATTGCCAACTTATGTTAAGCTTTTCATCAACTGACACCTTTAAGTCCTCCTTCAGACAGCTCTTGAGCCACTTCTTGCCCAGCCTGTACTTGCACTTGATTTCCTCAACCCAGGTGTAGAACCTTGCATTTGGCCTTGATGGACTTCCTGAGGTTGGCTTGGGCCCACCTCTTTAGCCTGTCTCAAATCCCTCTGAATGCCATCTCTTCCCTCCAGTGTGTCAACTGAAGTGTGCCACATGAAAACTTCCTAGGAGTGCATCGAATTCCACTGTACTCATTGCCCACAAAGAGGTTAAACACTGGCCCCAGTACCAACAACAACTCTCCAAGTGCGCAGTTCCTTGTCTAGCAAATGGTTCACCCCTCAGGGCCATGATTTTCCAATTATGGTGACCAGGATGTCATGCTGGATAGTGACAAATACTTTACAAGTGCAGGTAGATGACATCAATTGCTCTTCCCTTATCCACTGATGGTGTAACTAAATCATAAAAGGCCACCAGATTCATCAGGCATGATTTGCCCTTGGTGAAGCCACATTAGATACCACCAATCACCCTTTCTTCATTTTCCATATGCTTTTGTAAAGCCTTCAGGACGATAGCTTTGTGATCTTGCCAGGAACAGAAGTGAGACTAACTCACCTATAGTTTCTGGGATCTTCCTTTTTTCCCTTTTTTTAAGAAGTGGGTTATGTTTCTCCTTTTCCTGCCAACAGGGACTTCACCAGACATATCATATTTAAAACATCATTGGCATTCTGTGTGTCTAATATGTAACAGCTAGAATACTATTTCTGATTTAGATGGTATACATAAAGCACAGAAAGAATTTTTTTAACAAAAATCAGTAAGAATGAACCAGTCCATGATGCCAGGCTAAAAACAAAAAAGTTAAGATTTTGAAAGAAAGCATAGAAGATATTTTTACAAAGAGGGTATCAAACAGTATTTCAGAGTATTTACCCTGAAAAATATATAAGACGCCCATTTAATCTGAAAATACAGAAGATTCAGGATGTACAGTTCAACACTCATGAAGCTACTGAATTTTGTTCAGTGGAAAATTTTAAGACTAAGCATGTAACAGTGAGGGACCAGAGAAACCTTGCTCTCTGATACTGCACCAAGATGACACTGTTTCTTGAGATACTGTCCATCACTCCATTTTAGGGTGCTAGAGATCACACTAACCATAAAAATTGGAATTTTGATTCTAAAAACATAACTACATTTTAATCATGATAATCTGTACTTGAAACTAAACCCACAACAGTCACTGAATGGTCTGGGCTGGAAGCAATCTCTTCAGGTCATCTAGTCCAAACGTCCCTGCAGTCAAGCAGAGACATCCTCAATCAGACCAGGTTGCCCAAAACCCCATCAAGCCTCAATGCATATATATCCCTATGATTTACAAGCTTGTACCACAGCATCACTGAATTAACCACATAAATGACACTACGTATCTACCAGTTTTATTGACAAATTCTGAAGTTTTTGAATTTTCTGTTCTCTAATTACACAGGTGCATACTTCAAGTTAAGTTTTTAAGATGCTAAATTCTGGCTATGAATAGCCACCTTTCAGATATTCCTTTGAGTAGGAATCTAGTTTATTTATTTTTACTTCCTTTTTAGAACTGACACTCCAGCAGTATTCTAGTTTCTTTGAAGTGTCCTGTATGATTAGTTTCACAGTAACCATAGGATAGCTTCAGCCTACTGCAATTAGTAACCTACTACTTGATAAGATGTGAAGTAATCTTTTTGATCTATTTTTAAGAAGCCAAGCAAACAAATTTATTTGAAGATACAAAAATGCTTTTAAGTGTAGGACATTCATAAGGGTTGCTTTCCAGTATGTTTTGGGTTTTTGTTTGTTTTGGGGGTTTGGGGCTTTTTGTTGATTTTGGGAGAGGGAGAAAACAGCTTCCCATGCTTATCTGGGTTTAAGACACTTTTCTGAACCACTGAAAAGAAGTTAAGAAGGTAGCCTGAATATAAGGCAACATGACAGTATGAGCCTCAAAACTCAAGCATTTAGGGGAAAGAATTGTAAGAATTGCCCCCTTTCAATTCCACCGAGACCTCTTAAGTTCTTGTGAAGCGACGATGCACAGTGATTGTGTTTCCTGCAGCCAGGCCTACAGCACTGCGTTTTCACTGCACAGATTGTATTATCCCTGCCCTCAAACAGGCAACAACAGAAAGCCAGCCATCTCCCTCTTCAATATCTGCTCTTTCCTGAAGTATTTACTGGTGATGGCTACTTGGCTAACTCTCTTCATCTTCATAAAAGCAAAGGAAGAGTGGGAAAACAAATAGGTGGGGGCTCCTATGAACTGAATCACCACAGAAGATTAAGCATCCACAAGAAGGATTTTTGTTCTTTCTAACAGAGGTCCCGAGATAGAGAAAGAATTCAGACCTTGGTTTTTCAGAGATGATGGCCCTTGGCCTTTTTGCAAAAAATCTTTCTCTTAAATTATCAGTGATTTACAAGGTACTATACTTAATTTGCATTTTCCACCACGCAGCTTTGCAATTAGGCAACACTAAAGATTAAGGACTTTTTGGCACGGTTAAGTGGATTTATAGAATCATAGAATTGTTTTGGTTGGCAGAAACCTCCAAGACTACTGAGTCCAAGTGTCAATCTAACACTATCATGGTCAGTAAACCTTGTCCCAAAGTGCCATGTCCACATGTTTCTTGAATACCTCCAGAGATGATGACTTTGCCACCTCCCTGAGCAGCCTATTCCAATGCCTGCCTACTCCTTCAGTGAAGAAGGTCTTCCTAATATCCCATCTAAACCTCCCCTGGAACAATTCCAGGCCATTTCCTCTTGCTCTATCACCTGATACTAGAGAGAAGATTCCCCACCTCACTCCAACCTGCTTTCAGGGAGTTGTAGAGAGCAATGAGGTCTCAACTCTGCCTCCTCTTCTCCAGACTAAACAATCCAAATTACCTCAGCTGTTCCTCATTAAGACACTTTGTCTTCCTGCAAGATATCAGAGAACTTTTTCTATCACTGATTTATCTGCAGATGACAAATACCGCTCAGTTTGAAGAGACATCACCAAAAATGCATCAGCATTTTGTACGTGACACTAGAGAGATGGTGGAGTCTCCATCCCTTTAGTCATCAAAAACTCACCTGGACACCCTTGTGTGCAACCTGTTCTGTATATCTTTTAGAGATTCTGTCATTGTGGCTTATGTCCAGATTCTGTCATCTGGTTTATGTAGTTTTTCACCCACCAGCATCCCAAAATCCTTCTCCTCTGGGCTGCTCTCCAGACCTTCATCCCCACCCTGGAGTGATACCAGGAGTTGCTTTGACTTGGTTTTAGGATCTTGCATTTGGCTTTGCTGAACCTCATAAGGTTCTCACAGAGCCCCATTTCTCAAGCCTGTCCAAGTGCCTATGGATGGCTTCCGTCTCTCCAGCATGTCAAATACACCACTCAGGTTTGCCATCTACAAACCTGCTGAGGATGCATTCCATCCCACTCTCCATGTCACTGGAAAAGTATTAACTAATTTGGCCGCAGAAGGAACTCCTGACAGAACATCACTGGTTTCAATGTGGACATTGAGCTGGATCTCACCAATTCAAACACTGCTTTTAACTCTTCTTAACCCAGACTCTCCCCATTAAGAGCTGGCAAAACTGCTGGGGGTGTGACAGAATGATGCAAATCCCCACATTCCATCTCCTGAGATATACTTAGACAGAAGCAGCCAGATCTATGGTGACTCAACACCACTGAGCATGGCATTGCCAGCCATAGCTGTGGTGAATCCAACCTCTGGCCCCCAGGCCCCAAAAATGTGCCAGCTTCTGAAGCTATCCATCTTCAATGGGACCTCCTTTGTCAGAGGTAAGGACTATGCCCGACCCTGGCAGCCCATGCATCTCCTCAGGCCAAATTCAGAGCCATCGCCAGAGCACTTCTGCTTCCTTCTGCTCAGTTTCTTTGGGCCTCCTCCTGCTGTAGCTTGGCCTATGACCACCACCAAAGGCTCAGCTCTCTCTTGTTCAGGATCATCCAGTCTCCATCCAAGGGCCTGGGCAGCAGCAGCCCTTCCCTTCACCCTGGGCACCCTCAGCACAGGTGGCACCACAAGCACCCCAGGCACACCTAGCTGGCAGGGCACCTCCAGCAGACCTGCCACCTTGCCACTCATGTCAACCCCAGCACTCCAGCACCTCCAGTTCCCTTCTCTCCACCACAGTCTCCAGCACACACACAGCACCACTGTCTCCCTGGCACTTGTGGAACATAGGCTCAGCAGGATCCAATGATCAGAACTTTGCCAAGGCCTGCGCAGGAAATGGCATTTATAGAACATTTCCAGGAGTTCGGGGACATTTCTCCTATTTCACCTTCTCAGGTCTAGACATCTTCATTATCACATCAAAATGCAGGATGCCAAGTACCCAATTCTCAACATTTCCCCACTGATGTGAACATGGATGACACCACCTCCCCAATCCTTGATATCAGCCTGGACATAGACGTTGATATGGATGGTGACACCACCCCAAGCACAGGCATCTTCCTGGGTGCTACTGGCATCCAATACCACCAGATTATCAGCTCATCTACTCCACCAAAGAAGACAGAGACTGCAAAGCCATACGGAGCACAGAACAACTCAAGACTACTATGAAAAGTCTGAACATCCATGGCAGCATCCAAGGAAAATCCAACTACCGGCCCTGGACAGCATATCCCAGCACAACAGGCAGGAGAAGGATGGCCAAAGGCACCACAATAGCTCCCGGCCAACAACTGGCCAGGAGTGCAAGCACACTGTAGCCACTGCTGAAGCATGAGGCAGTGATTAGGGAGCAGAAGAGAGGGTGGGATTAGGCTTGTTAAAGGGATGAGATGCTTTTGGTAGGAGTGTGGACTGTTGATGTTATATTATCTTTGATGACTGTTCAGTTCTCCCTTTTTTCATTAAACCCATTCTCCAGAGCCTCTCTGTGCCTGCCTGGGATGGGGAGGAATGGCAAGAGGCACCAGAAAATAGAACCAAATAGCTGTCAAAACATTGCTGATCCCTACATCAGATCCACCAAGCTCCAAGGACATCCCCAGTCTTCAGTCACTTCCAGCACTGCAGCACTCAAGGAGGGTCACTGCCCTGGCCTCTGCCTCAGGGCAGGCAGCCTTATGGTGGGACAGACAGGACTCAGACATGGCCCCATGCAGAAAGCAGCACTGACCCCTACCGCTTTGTCCTCCAGCCTCCCACCCAAGGCTTTGTCAGGGTACTCCACCTGCTCCCACCTACCCCATCATGCATTCCACTGTAGACCCAGAGACCCTCCAGGCCACAGGGTTTTCATACTCAAAGGCGGAGCAGAGAATATTGAGGGGCACCAGGTAAAAGGCCTCACAGATGTCAAGGTAGATGATATTCATCAATCTTCCCTTATCCAGTCGTGAAAGAGTAATGAAATTGTTTAGGTTGAGAAAAAACATTAAGACCATCAAGTCCAACCACTAGCCCAGCAGTGCCAGATGACCACTACAAAACATGTACCTCAGCACTAAACCTAGACAACTTTTCAATCCCTCCAGGGATGAGGACTCCACCACTGCCCTGGGCAGCCGCTTCCAGGCCTTGACAACCATTTCAGGGAAATAGCTGTTCCTCATGTCAAACTCAAGACTTCCCCTGGTGCATCTTGAGGCCATTTCCTCTTGTCCTATCACTTGTTAACTGGGAGAAGAGACTGACTCCACCTGGTTCCAGCCTCTTTCCAGGGATTTGTAGAGAATGAGAAGCCTCCTCTTCTCCAGGGTGAACAACCACAGTGCCCTCAGTTGTTCCTCAGAGCTGTTATGTAGACCCTTCACCAGCTTAGTTGCTCTTCTCTGACACGCTCTGTCCAGGAGGACAGTGACTCTACTCAAAGTGATTCTCAGTTCTATAGATTTACCTTTCAACACAGGTGGGGAAATGCAGGGGGAAAATTTACAAGCAGAGTCAGCAGTGTGGTAGATTAACTATGTCCTGGTTCATCTTGAGTTTATTTCTCCATATATTAAATATAAGATCAACACTGTGTAATCTAGCACATAGGATGCCTATCTGCTACATCAAAAACTCCTACCCTGAACATACTCATGCCACAAAAACAAGAGTGAGGAAAGCCTTCAGATAGCCATCTACTTCCCACCAGCAACTTCAAACAACTCTATCACAGAACCTTATAATTGTCAGGGTTGGAAAGGACCTTCAAGGATCATCTAGTTCCAATCCCCTTCCCATAAGCAGGGACATGTCACACTAGATCAGGCTGCCCAGAGCCACATTGAGCCTGGGCATCCAGAGATGGGGCTTTCACCATGTTCCTGGGCAACCTGTTCCAGTGTCTCACCACCCTTATGGTGAGGAACTTCTTCCTAAGTCTAAGTCTACCCTCCTCCAGGTTGGATCCATTCCCCCTAATCTTATCACTACCCAACATCCTAAAAAGTTCCTCACCAGCTTTCCTATAGGCACCCTTCAGATACCAAAAGGCCACAGACTGAACAACCCCAACTCTCTCAGCCTGTCTTCACAGGAGGGGTGCTCCAACCCTCTGATCATCCTTGTGGCCCTTCTCTGGATACACATCAGCACATTCCTATCTTTCCTGTAACAGGGGCTCTAGAACTGGATGCAGTACTCCAGGCAGGGTCTCAAAAGAGCAGTGTAGAGGGGAAGAATCACCTCCCTTGATCTGCTGGTCACAATTCTCTTGATGCAGCCCAGGATATGGTTGGCTTTCCAGGCTGCAAATGTACACTGCCGGCTTATACTGAGCTTCTCATCCACCAGCACCCCCAAGTCCTTTTCTTCAAGGCTGCTGTCAAGTCAGTCACTGCCCAGCCTACGTTGGTGCCTGGGATTGCCCTGACCCAGATGCAGCACCCTGCATTTGGTCTGGTTGAACTTCATGAGGTTGGCATGGGCCCAATGATTTTCCCTTGTTGCAGCCCTGTTGACTGCACCCAATCACCTCTTCATTATTCTTCTGCCTCAGTAGTGTCTCCAGGAGGATCTGCTCTATGTTCTTAATGGGTTCGGAGGTGAGACTGATTGGCCTAGTTTCCTGGATCATCCTTCTTTCCCTTTCTGAAAATGAAGGTTATGTTTCCTCTTTTCCAGTCAGTGAGGACTTCACCAGACTGCCATGACTCTTGAAATTCAATAGAGAGCAGTCACAATGAACTCTGTCATCCTCCCCAGTTTCCCACAAAGGTCATTCTCCATCATCTCTCCAGGGATTTAAGAGAACAATACTTCTAGTTTCAGTGTTCTCAAATTTACTGCACAGAATCCTATCATGGCAATGTACAGAAGGGAACTCTGAGGACCATCCAGTCTGTCCCTGCTGCTAAAGCAGGGGCATCCAGAGCAGGTTACCCAGGATCACAATGTCCAAGTGTGTTTTGAATCCCCCCCATAGGAAAGTCCACACCCTTTCTGGACATCCTGCTCCAGGGCTCTGGCATCCTCACAGCAAAGAAGGTTTTCCTCATGTTGAGGTGGAACGCCCTGTGTTCCAGTTTGTGTTCACTGCTCCTTGTCCTGTTACTGGGTACCACTGAAAAAAGCCTGACTCCATCCTCTTAACCCCTGCTATTTAGTTCTTGCTGAGCATTGAGAAGATCCCCTCTCAGGGTGCTCTTCTCCAGCATAAACAGCTCCAGGCTCTCAGCCTTTTCTCCTCAGAAAAATATTGGACTCAGCTGGTGAATCCAGAACTGCACTATGGCAGAGCAGAAAGGAAGAACCTCCCTTAACTTGCTGGCCACACTCTTCTTAAATGCACCACAGGACACCATTGTCATTCTTGGCCATGAGGGCATGTTGCTAGCTCATGGTTAAAGTTGTCCACCAGCAGTACCAGGTTCACCTCTGCAGAGCTACTTTCCAGCAGGTGACCCCCGCACATGTACTGTTGCATGCTGTTGTTCCTGCCTAGGTGCTGGACCCTATACTTACCCTTGTTGAACTTCATGAAGTTTCCCTCTGTCCAGCTCTCCAGCCTGTCCAGAACTGGCTGAATAGCAGCACAGCCTGATGGCATGTCAGCCACTCCTCCCAGTTCTGTATCATCAGCAAACTCGCTAGGGGTCCACTCCATCCCTTCATCCACGTCACTGATGAAAATGCTGAACAAGACTGGATGCAGTACAAACCCCTAAGAGGTCACTGTGAAAGCACTAGAAGCAAGAGTACTGATCTTAATCTGCAGACTGAACTTAGATGTGCTCCTGGTCTCCATTTTGCAACTGTAAATTTCATTATTTAGTTTTAATCAGAAGTCTACTCATGCATGAATCACTCAGAACTGTCAGCTATAAAATACTGATATTAATCCACCAAGGATTTGCTAGTATTTCTTTTGTATTTCAGAGTTCTTAACAATTAGGTTTGCTTTCTGAGGCTGTAAGGCAGTAAAGACTACTATTTCTTACCTTCAATAACCACCAGTCTTTAAACTGCTTTTTCACAAATTCCTTTATTTGTCTTTAAAACTCCAATATTCATTTATTTGTCTTTAAAATTGATACCCACAGACAGAACTCCAGAGAGATGCAAGAATTACATATCCTTAAGCCAAACTGTTGGCTTTGTGTTTGGTGGGATTTTGGTAGCAGGGTAGGCATCACTGAGGCGGCTCCTATAAGAAGCTTTCAGAAGCACTCCTGACTACAAGTTGGACCCACTTCTGGCTAAAGCTCAGCCAATCAGCACCTCTTCCAAGAAACATATTTAAAAGGAGAAAAACCTGCTAGGCAAGTTCTTGGAGAGAAGTGTCATGTAAGGGGAAAAATCCTACATGGACACCAGGGTGAATGAGGAAGGATGGGTGGAGGAGTGCTGGAATATCAATTCCCCTACACTCTTGGTGAGGTGGCAGGCTGACCCTCTGCAGCCCATGGAGATCAACAGTGGATCAGAATCCTGTCTGCAGCCTGTGGAGTATAACAGTGGGGTAGATCAACATCCACCTGTAGCCCACAGGAGACACTACTCCAAAACAGGCAACTGTGCCCAAAGGCCACAACTCTGACAGAAGTCTGCACTGGTACAATCTGTTGCTAGGAGGACTAAACCCAGCAGAAAGGACTCATGCTGGAGCATTTTGTGAAGAGCAGCCCTTGGGAAGGACTAATACTGGAGAAGTTTGCGGTGGACTGTCTCTGGCAGGAGAGACATGTGAGGATGAAGACTGTGAGGAGTTCTCCCCTGGAGGATAAGGGGAGGGTAAAAGACAAACTCTGATGAACTGACTGCAACCTCTATTTTCAGTGTCCCACCCACACCATGCTGTTGTAGGGAGGGAAGAAGACAAAACTGAGAATGAAGCTATAAGCCAGGGAAGAAGGCAGAGGTGGTGCAAGGCATTTGTAAAATTTGCCGTGTTTCTCATTACCTACACTGATGTGATTGGTAAATTGCTGATACTGTTGTTGTTTAAATTAATTTGATAGAATCAATTTTAAATTAATTTGATAGAATGGTTTAGGTTGGAAAAGACCTCAAAGATTATCCAGTTCCAACCCCCTGTTACTCCAAGTCTGATACTGTTACCCCAAGTCAAGTCTGTTCTTTCCTCATAACTGTAACTGGTGACTGTGCCCTTCCTGTCTTTTTTTCACCTCTCTGTTTCTGCCTCCTCATCCCACCAGCGGGAGGCAGGACTGAGTGGCTGCATGGTGCTTTATTGCCAGCTGGGTGGGCCTAAACCATGACACAAATTTATGAGGATGGGGCACCATAAAATAAGTTCAAAAGATTCACTAGTATCCATCAAGTCTTTTTTTGCCGTTTTCTCAGTCTCATTCTTCTCTCTATGGCATTCAATAATCTGAAGGTTTATTGTAGAAACTTGTCCCAGGTTGGGAACTCTTGGGTTAAAATGCCTCCAAGGACTAGAAGACTGTTATTCAATCCCATAATTCTGCTATCTCTTTATAAGCTCATAGGTGAGGCCAGCTCGCTCTCCTTTCCTCCCCCACCTCCAGTCTTGTGTGTGGCAGGAGCTGCTTTATCAGAACAAACATGTAAGGAGTACGCCTATTTGGGGCCTCCACAGGGTTTTGTTTAGGTATATGGACGGCAGAGGCATTGGAGGTGAGGGGAGTATTGGACCATTGGGGAGTATATTTTCTAGTTTTGGGCTGGGGGAAAATTCAAGGGGTTTGCTATGGAGTTTGTATCTGCTTTGCAGTTTCTCTCTGTATCTCTCTTTCCAAATACAATTCTGTTTTCTTTCCAATTCACTTAAGAGCTTCATTCTGTTAGCTATTTAAAAATCTCAACAAAACTACAAAAAATATCCTGTAAAGATCCACCCAATTTAAGGCTTGAAGTGGACATCACTGTATTTAGCAATCTTTTAAGTCAGTTGTGCAACTACAGCCACAGTTAACCTATTGTAAATCTGTGCTACTTCCCCAAGAACTAGTTCTACCTTCTTCTTGTTCTCTCCTGTGAGAACTGTGCCAGCAGTCTTGCTCGATCCCTATCTGATGACAAGATCATGAAAGTGATTCAAGTTGAAACTGAACAGATCAAACCAAGGAATTAGTTTTAAGCCACAGAGGTTACATGACAAGGCTGCATGAATGCTAGTAACAACGCAAAACAGACTTCAGTAAGCCTTTTCACAAAGGCAGGAATATCTTTGTTAGCTGCAACATGGACTGAAGTGATGGAAGCCTTAAGTCCTCCCTTCAGACCACAGCTTGAACATATAAAGATGATTCACAAATCAAAACTCATAACTCAAAACCTGGTGTGAGGAAAATTAAGGGCTAATCTGAGAGGCAAAAGCTACAGAAAGCAGTGCTGCTTGAGGGAATTTTTAATCTTTCCTTTAAAAACTTGGATTTCCAAGTTGAACCTGCAGCTGCTATTCACAGCATGCTGCAGTCATGCCAGCTTCAAAAAGTGAAAGTGCTACCAGGAGCAAAGTATTGTGGGGCTTGAAGTTCAAATTTTGACATGGGAGGCTTCCTGTTCCGGTTACTGCTTCTGGGTTCCAGCTCTTCCCTGCAGGCATGGCAGTGGAATGGGTTGGGGTACCAGCAGTTGGTTAACTGCTGGTTTTGGGTTTCTGTTCTATGCTGGCTTTTTTCCCCCCTGTATTTCACTCTGCTGCTTCTGCAAATAGGCTAAGCTAAGATAATCATGCACTTTATTCTTAGACCAATTAGATTATTAGTTAAGGTAATTATGCACTGATATATTATTATACTAAACTCTTATCTCTATTTCAACCCTGAATTTTGTGTGTTACTTTATCCCCTCACCTTCATATTGGGGGAGCAGGCAGGTTAGCCCTTGCGCTAATGTGCCATAAGAAAATATATCTGTGGAGAATGGACAACATTTGACCACATTTTCAGTAAGCTTACTTTGAAAGTAACCTCTAATGCTGATTAAGTAAAAATTTTTCAAGCAATTGACTCTACACATTTTGTAGAAAGGAAAAACCCAGCAGCAGAAGTAATAACTTACAGTTTCAAACCTTCAGTGCAACTCAATAAAGGATCTTAAAAAAACATGCTCAAAAATCATTCAGTATAGCAAATTTAAAATACTGCTGGCATTCTTAAACTAGATGTGGTTTTGTGTTCTCAGAGGCCTACAGTACCAGGATCACTTCCTTTCCACGCATTGCAAGCACAAACTGCAACACAGCATTCACGAGAATTAAACTGGATATTCGCAGGATGCACCTGGCAGGCTCTCAGCCATTCCTTTCATTCTCAGCCCACATCTCACCATCATTGCAAAAGCCAGTTCCTTCTGCAGATAAAACTGGTGCTACCAGCTCTCAGCAGTAATTACCAATACCGCACCCTGGCCAGAGGCACTGTCAACTGTTTGTGCAAGGTTCCAAACAGCAGGAGGATATGTCAAGGGAACAAACAGAATGGAGTAAAAGTACAGATGATTTCTTCAAGTAACTTGAGCTCACCATTTAAACACTTGTTTACATATTGCTAGTACCCAGGGCTAAACTATAGCAATTGCTTCACCAGCCAACAACCTCTCCACAGCCAGGAATGCAAAAATCAGGAATAGGAGAGGAGACCCTTGTGTTGACATGAAAATGGATTCCATAAGCCAGCAAAATAAGTACTAATTCTAATGCAAATATAACGTATGTGGAGTTAAACCCAGCTCAGTGAATGAAATGCAGTTACCATAAATGGGAAGGCAGCCCTCACAAACAGAACAGCAAGTGAGCCCCTTCAGAGACAAGGATAAGCAGCAGGAGAAGGAAGAGGAAGAGCAGGATGAGTCTTCTCAGCAAATTTCTCCCTTTAAAATGAGCACAGTATTTATGGTATGTGATATACCTGTAAACCATCTTGGGTCTGCTGCCATGGCTGGTGTCACAGTTGTCATTGCCATCGCATTCTCCTGAGTTCCATGCTCAGTTTAAGCTCCTGGCTAACTCAAAGCTGCTAACAGCCTGCACACCATGACTGGCCTATGATTCTACCCCAGCGAAATAAGGGCAACACTTTTAACTCTGTGTATCCACAACTAAGGCTGCTACTCAAAATCCTTATACCCATGCAAAGAAGAAAAAACAAACCAGTCTTTTTTCCCAGAATTGGCTGCAATTTAGAACTACTGTATTGTGTGGATCATGACACAGAAGTAAATGTGCTAATTTTCCTCCACTTACCTTTCTTGTTAATAGACTTTTGCGCCTCATTCCACAAGCCTCTAGCTGAAGACGCCCTCGTAATGCCAATTCAATTAACATACAGCCACGCAATCCTGAGGAGATGCAATCATTCCAGAATGATGTGTAACCCTGTGAAGAATGAAAGGCAGTAAGATATCTCCATCCCACCTGAATTTAAGTAGAAAAAGAAGCTTACTGCATTCTCTAAGCAGTTCTCCTGCCTTTATACACTTCCTAAGTAGCCTCACCAGTCAATTACCATTCCTCTACTGAAAACATGGAAGAATAGACTCACTCATTCCCTACTAGTTCTGACACTTAGCCTCTGCTCTTTCAAGAACAGGGAAACATCAGTGATAAATCCAACATACTTGAAAAATCATGTCAATTCAGTGAAGTTCCAGCAGGCTGGAAATGGGGAAACACAACCTACTTCTTCAAAAAGAGAAAAAGAGAAGACCCCAGAAACTATAGGCCAGTCAGTCTCACCTGCATGCCTGGCAAGATCGTGGAGCAGATCACCCTGAAGGTTTTACAAAAGTATATGGAAAAGCATGAAGTTGAGGGATGGACCAGCCACTGGATAACAAGTTCACTGCATGGTCATTGTCCCGGTATGGATGTGACAAACACCCTAGAATTGGTCCAATCCCTGGGCTCTCTCCTACCCCTACCGTCCAAGGTCCAGTAGGGGTTGAGGGGCAGGGGCACCCCACGTGGCCCCGGGACCCAGGGAGATGTTGGGCGGCACGTTATGCATGGAGCTTTTTGAACCTATTGGTCAGCTAGAGAATGCTGAATACCTATTGGTCAGTTTCACGCACCCCCCCNGACCTCAGGCTGCACATGTGTGGAGCTTTTTGAATCAATTGGTCAGCTAGAGAATGCTGAATACCTATTGGTCAGTTTCACACACTGCCCAGGGTATTTAAGAGGGGCACAGTGACCGTTACTCGCTCTTCCTCGCTCATCCTCCTCTCCTCGCTCACCGTCGTCTCCCCGCCGTGGCTGTGAAGAGCCCAGCCACGTGTACAGCAGCAGGCAGAGAAGCATAGCAGCCTTCCAGAGAAGCAGCAAGATTAATCCCCTTCTCTTTCNACCGGAACCCAAAAGAACCTCGGGGGGCACTAGGACCCCCCCTCTCCACGGGATATCGAACCTAATTAAGTGATTATCTCGTGACAGTCATACTCTGAGGGTTGCAGTCAATGGGTTAATAACCAAGTGGCGACCAGTGACATGTGGCACCCCTCAAGGATCAGTAACTGAGACCAGAGTAGTAACCTCCTTGTTGGTGATAAGGACAGTGAAATTGAATGCTCCCTCAGCAAGTTTGTGGATGACACCAAACCGTATAGTTTGGTTCACATGCTGGAGGAAAGGGATGCTGTCCAGAGGGACTGGGACAGGCTGGAGATCTGGACGCAAGACAATCTCATGACATCAGACAAGAGCAAGAGGAAGGTCTGCTATCTGGGTTGTGGTGATTCCAAGCACAAGTACAGGCTGGGTGAGAAGTGGCTCTAGAGCAGCTTCAAGAAGGACTTTGCTGTGTCACTTGATAAAAAGCTGGCAACGTGCACTGACCCAGAAGGCCAACCATGTGATGGGCTGCAACAAATGCAGTGTGACCAGCAGGACATGAGAAGTTATTATCCCCCTCTATTCTGCTCTCATAAGACTCCATCTGGAGTACAGTATCCAGTTCTGGTGCCCCCAGCGTAAGGACACTGAACTCCTGGAACAAGTCCAGAGGAGGTCCATGAAGATGATCAGAGTGCTGTTGCACCTCCTCTGTGGAGACAGGCTGTACATGTTGAGGTTGTTCAGCCTGGAGAAAGCTCCAGGGAGACCCTGTAGCAGCCTCCTAGTACCTGGAAGGGGGTCTACAAGAAAGCTGACACGGGACTTTTCACTAGGGTTTTGTAGTGGTAGGACAAGTGGGAATGGTTTGAAACTTGAGGTGGGCAGATTTAGAAGTTCTTTACCATAAGAGTGGTGAGACACTGGAACAGGCTGCTTGGGCTGTTCATGGGTGCCCTGTCCCTGAAGTTGTTCAAGATCAGGCTGGATAAAGCCTTGAGCAACCTAGTGTCCCTGTCCATGGTACAGCAGTTGGAACTAGATAATCGTCAAGGTACTTTCCAATCCAAACCATTCTACAAATATCAAGAACTGTGAGATATATGAGTATGGTCCCTATACAGTGAAAATACCCTTACTATATTTTTATGACCTCAAGAGGTTGGCAATACCATCATCACACAAGCTTACTTGAGTCTTCCAGAAAATATTTGATACTAATTATTTTGTCATTTAAATTATTTGAATACATGCATTTTAAAAGCTCATATCAATCTTATGCAGACTCAGAAAAGTAAACCACATGCTTAAGTAACAGAACACTGCATGTGACTCTACATTTGCTTACTACCTAGAAAAGCATGTACTGATGTTTTCATCCACTGCTTACTACCACAACAGAC
>VWZI01012892.1:107950-130046 GCA_013396835.1 Psilopogon haemacephalus | reverse complement strand
GCCTTTAGAAGTAGTGGTTTGTTTTTTCAAATAGCAAGAAGTGCTGCATTTCTTTTTTATGGTTTTTGCAACTTAGATAAAGGATAGTAGGAAAAAGATACATTATTATCTTCAACTAAATACCTTCATATTTCAATACCATCTAAATAGAGTTCTTAAATAAAGAGTAATTACCATTCATTAAGGTACGGATAGCACAAGTTTGCATCTCAGTGGTACCCACTACTGCACTATGCAAAGTTCAACAGCACATACTGTGGCACTACTTATTTTGAGGATGTAGTGAGCTGGTTTGAGATTTCTTAAAATTTTACAGGCATCCCCCCTGCTTAAGTGCTACAAAAGCTGTTAGAAGTCATGTAAATATTTTCTATTGCAGACCTGACAGGTGCTCAGGATGGCAGTGTGAGAATGTTTGAGTGGGGTCACGCACAGCAAATCACATGTTTTCGGTCTGGTGGCAACTCAAGGGTAACTCGAATGAGATTCAATTACCAAGGAAATAAGGTAACTGACAGGATGCTTCTGCATTTACAATTTTGTAATTGTAAATCAGCGGAAACATTAGTCTTCAAATCCAAAGTTGTTTCTCTGAATTACAGATAATTTCTATGTAATACATACAGCTGTATTTTAAGTTAATGTATCTGGGTTTTTTTTGTTTGTTTTTTTTTTCCTTCAGTTTGGAATTGTTGATGCTGATGGATATATCAGTTTATACCAAACAAACTGGAAATGTTGCCCACTTACTGGAAATTCACCTAAACCGTATTTGGTAAGCTGAAAAACAAATTTACTTCCATAAACTTATATCATGCCCTGTTATTTCCTTTCTCTTTTGGAATAGTTAGGAGAGGGTAGTGGTTGTGCCTGTAACCAGGACTAATCAAGAGTTAATAATATATTGTTACCATCCTGTCACAGAGAAATTCTTAAATCCTAGTTCTACTTATTAAGTTAATGGTAGAAAATGCAATGTTAGGTCTGAAATATTTTTTAAGTTCTTCGAGA
This sequence comes from Psilopogon haemacephalus, assembly GCA_013396835.1. NCBI lineage: Eukaryota > Metazoa > Chordata > Aves > Piciformes > Megalaimidae > Psilopogon > Psilopogon haemacephalus. Next base: position 129,035 of record VWZI01012892.1, on the reverse strand, counting down.
CTTCTCAATAATTAACTGCTGATTAATTGTCAATAATGCAGGACTGGAAATTATATTTCCATGAAAAATCAGGAGCATCAGAAGGTATACACATACCTTTATGTTCTGTGTTCTTTAAATTGTTTTTGAAACAGCTTACTTTATTGAGGAAGTTTAAGATTTCATGCTTAAGTGAAATGCATCTTTGTTTTATGTCATAATTTTTTAACTGCAACTTTTCAGACGTGGCAGTGCCATAACAAAACAGCCAATGACTTTGTTTTCATCAGCTCATCGTCTTTGATAGCCACAGCAGGATTTTCTTCTGACAACAGGTAAGAACAGCTGTGGTAACGCATGAAAAGGAATTGGTGCCTTGCTTTCTCTCTTGTCCCTCTGGCCCTTCTCCTCCATGTTTTAATAATTCTCCTTAAGCAGTTTAGAAGCAACATGTGTCTTTCTGCTCTCTTTTTTGACTTGTGAGAAGCAGAGAGAGGCAATGCTTGCAGCTAAATTCCATGTGCCTATTAAAGGAGATTCCACAGAGAAGCACAAACGCTCTGTTCATGTTCCATGTGGAAAGGGGAAGTGGTGAGGGAGATGATCTCTTTTGTCTGGTATCCATTATTAGGACATGTGTGAATGGTTCAAAGAAGTATCAGGAGTAGTTCAGACTGGATGTGAGATGATATGTCTTTACTGAGAGGGTGCTCAAACAATGAAGCAAGCTTGCTAGAGGAGCAGTCAATGCCCCAAGCCTGTCAGTGTTTGAGAGGCATTCGGACAATGCCCTTAATAACAAGCTTTAACTTTTGGTCATCCTTGAAGGAATGAGGAGTCAGTTGGACTATAGAAGACCTTTACAGGCTTTTTCTAACTAAACTACTCTATTCTGTTCTTTTCCCATATTCTTAGAGATGCAAGGAGTTTTGCATAGTTCTTCACGTGTAGTTCTTAAGTTTTGATGAAGAAATAGCAAAAACTATTAATACAGAGATAAATTCAGCTACAGAAGATTGTACCTCGATTTAAATTCTGTATGATAATAACTAGTCATAGAATAATTATGTAGAGAGGGCATGTTTTTGCAGCATATGTGTAACTGTGAAAGTACTTTGGAGTTTGCTCAAAAGTCATCACTGAAAGTGTGTTTACAGTGCCTTTTTTATGCCTAAGACAATCTTCTTAAATTTCAGATGACTTTTCAAGTGTTCAAAATACTTTAGAATATTTGTTGTTGAATTACAGCTTTTTTTTTTTTTTCCCCCTACAGAAATATTTGTCTTTGGGATACTTTGGTTTCACCTACAAATAGCATGATACATGGTAAGTAAACTGACGTATTTTTTGCTGGTTGTATTTTACCTTGACCTTAGCAAGGCTTTTGACACTGTCTCCCATAACATCCTTGTGAGCAAGCTCAGGAATTGTGCAACAGAAAAACAGTGAGATGGATTAAGAACTGTTACACAATAGAGTCCAGAGAGTGGTGGTCAATGGTGCCAAGTCCAGCTGGAGACCTGCAACTGGTGGAGTACCCCAGGGATCAGTGCTGGGTCTGGTTCTGTTCAACATCTTTACAAGGATGATTAATATTAGCATTAAAATGTATTTGATTGTTCTGTGTGAGTGCACCAGCAGAAATACAAGAATAAGTTTTGGTGAAATTAGTGCTGTATATAAATGGTTGGTTTCATGGACATAAGTGCCATGTGTCTTTGCACTGTAAGTGCAACCCGTGACAGCCAAACATTGCGATTTCTGTTACTTTTAAAGATTTTGAACAATTCCTGCCTTTATTATTGACTGGCATGTCTTAACATGACAAAATATGTAACGCTGCCAGAACTAAAGTTTTTAGTGCAGCTATGAAATACATTATTTGCAGGATATATATCCTCAGCCTTCTATTGAAGGTGCTTGTGACTCTGTACTCATAAATCAGAGGCTTCACGCAAAATTGATAGGTTAAGTTGTGGGTTTACCCCAGTGAGCAACTTCAGAAGTCACAATTGAGGGAAAAACATAAATGAGATAACAAGAACAGCTGAGTAATTATAACAAATATATAATAACAATAAAATTTTATTACGACTATTATAAGAATAGGGAATATAACAAGAGGGGAGAGAGAGAGAGATAAAAGCCACAAAAACACAAGTGATGCACAGTGCAGTTGCTCACCAGCTGCTGGATGATGTCCAGGCTGTCCTGGAGCAGCCATCTATCCCCTTCCTTAGCCAGCTCCCCCTGATTTAGGTACTGAGCATGACATATTCCTTGGGCTAGTTTGGATCAGCTGTCCTGACCATGCTGCCTCCCAGCCTCCCATGCTGGTGGAGCAGGGCAAACAGAAAAATCTTTCACTTGGGATATGCACTACTCAGTAACAACTAGAACATCAGTGTCTTTGTCAATGTCATTCTGTCAACGTTTTGAACCACAAGCTTCCCAGGGCAAAAGGACAGAAAGATATTTTACCCCAAAGGTGTAAAAATAAGTACACTCACACAGAACTGAAGGTCAAATAGGAATGCTATTTACAAATGTATACAGAAATGCAAAAGGTGTTCAGGGAAAAGGAATATAGACGTAAATTAGGCTCAGTTCTCCACCTGGGCATAGCAGGCCAAACTCTTCCAGAACTGTCCAAAACTTGCCTAAGCCTCAGGCCCAGGAGTAGGCCAAACTGCCCCCCACCAAGACAGGGCTACTAGGCCCAGTGGCATAGCTAGAAATGAGCTCGTCAGACAAGGCTGCAAACTCCCCCACAAACCAAGAGGTGACAGCCCCCTGCACACAGAGAAGAGAGGAGGAAGAGACAGCAAGAGGGAGAATAGTCTGTCCCTCATATAGGGAGATGTACTTCTCTGGAGGACTTATCTCTATAGTTATATCAATAACTTAATTTCTCTTAACCTACAACATATTCTCACACTAAATCTGAATGACAGCACTGTGCCCAGCTACTAGGAAGAAAACTGTGTGCTGGCTGAAACCAGGACATAAATGTTGGGTCAAATGGCAGTACTACAGAGGCAGCATTACGCACTTACAGATATCTGATATGCTTGGAGAATGTAAGAGGACATTCTTTTTTAGGACTGTATTTAATTGCCTTGATGAAAATCCTGTTCTTCAGGACGCCATGATTATGTAGCAGTTCTCTGCTGACATGTTTGTGAATAAATGCAACAAATTCCCGGAAAATACTGGGGTCTTTTTTTAATGACTATATTGAACAAGCAGGTGTACAAATATGATCTCATAGTTGTGCAGTAATTTTCAGAGGTGAACTAAAAGATGAACTTAATTGTTATATTTGTAAAGTAGTGCATTTTTGCTTCCAAAGATTGGCCAACCCTATGTCCTGTTATGCCAAATACTGTGGATTGTTTGAAATTATTTCTGTGTGTGCATGTACAGATCCACAGATGCACAGAAGTGCAGTATTATAAAAAAACACTTCTAGAAGAATTATTCTCTTAAGTATGCTTTTTGAGATGTAGTAAATACTTAGTAGGGCTTCATTAACTTTATTACATTAACTTATAATTTTGTTGAAGTGAAACAGAAATGCATTTCAATGTATGAAATACAGATGTAGACCCAGAGAGAGCTGTGAACTTGTAATTGAAGTATGGTGAATGATTATGCATATGTGTGAGATGTATGCAATTTCTAAACATAATTCAGAGAGCCTTTTGAACTAGTAAGTTCATATACTGCATGCCACGTGTTAGGATTCATAGTGTCTCATCTTAGACATAGCTTTGTTCTGGTAATTGTTAGCTTCATTCACTTCCTCCACTCATTTAGGAGAGGAGACATAACCCAACAAATGTGAAAATGAGTAAATTAAAAGTGAAATAACCAGTGAAAACTTAAAAGACACATGGGCAACTAATTTAGAAGGATATTTCTTTTGGGAAACATGTCTTGAAATAACATATGTTAGAGAGTTTGAAAGAATCAGTTTCTGGTCAATTTTGTGATTACACAGGGATAGACCATACAGATTATAACCACTTAATATGAAAACACCACAACTTAAGGATGTCTGATGTGAACCTGGTCTTATTTTATATATGACACTGCAATAAAAGGGCTGGCAGTGGTCAGTTCGATTACATTATCATAGTCACTTGCTCCTGCCTTGAACCATTGATGGAAAATAAAGCTAAATAAAAGCTAATACTGTGAAACTGAAGGAAGCACTGTATGTTTATTTAAATTGCTTTTCTTTGGCTTTCAGCTTTTATCTGTCATGATAGTGGAGCAACTGTGCTAGCATATGCTCCAAAACATCAGCTGTTAATATCTGGAGGCAGAAAAGGCTTTACATGTATAATTGATCTTCGCCAGAAACAGCAACAACAACTACTCCAAAGTCATGATTCTCCAGTCAAAGCCATTGCTGTTGATCCTACAGAAGAGTATTTTGTCACAGGATCTGCTGAAGGCAACATAAAGGTATTAATAAGGGGAAGGGAGGACAGATTAATATGGTGGTGATATGTAAATTCAAAGAGAATGATGCATAGGTGTGGAATAATTGGATGTGTCATATGTTCTGCATTTGTTCTCAACCTTGACTTTCACGTTTACTAATTTAGTTATGAAATGTCAGTCTTAACTTGCAGTTCTCCTTCTAGTTAGTCTTACCTCAGTCCCTGTATATTATCTTTATTATAGAATGTTGATATTGATATTAATATTCTATAGCTCATTACAGATTGCCACATGTTTTCCTTTGCAGTTATTTTCAGAAAAAAATAATGCAAACTGTAGTCCAATTTCTCCAGTCCAATTACTGGTCAATTCTAGGATCATGGCAGCTACCTTTGTAAGAGATTCAAGTTTTAATCCTTTTTTCAGGTATGGAGTCTGTCTACATTCAGTCTTCTTCACACTTTCATCAATGAGCATGCTCGACAGTCTCTCTTCAGAAACATTGGGACAGGAGTCATGCAAATTGAGACAGGACCAGCAAATCACATATTGTCCTGTGGCGCTGATGGAACAGTAAAGATGAGAATCCTGCCTGATAGGTTCAGCCCTTTAAATGATGTGTTAAGAAATGATGTGAAACTTATGATCTAATATTTTTCTCAGCACAGTGTATAACATTCCCCTTCTGCCATCCCTGAAGATATTTTTCCTGGAGCTAGCCAACAAAGCAGATACACAATGATAGCTTGTGCCATAAAGATGCTTGCTTGTCCCCTCCCATATTTATTACCTGGACTTTTAGTGTCCGATGCCTTAAAGATTAACAAGATCCTTCAGATTTTGACCATTGCCTAAAATAAAAGCTAAACATGACTGAGTTATATACTTACAATATTATTAAGATGTTGCTGAAGTGATTTACTCTTCATTTTGAGATAATTGCACCTGGAGCATGCCATCTGGGTATGGCCTCTGCTTTTATTCAACACCCATCCACCTTCTGAAAGCAGGTGGGTTCAGATGGAAACCTTAGATTATATTACTCTGTCACTGTAGCAACCATAACTGTCTCTCTTCTTCACTTGTTTGATCAGCCAACAATAAAATTTATACTTATGTGTAGAAGAGAAACAAAGCCTATACAAGTAGATACTCCTGTCCATGCAAGCATTCATGTAACGAGCCACTGTCTGTCTCCTTTCCTGGCATCCAGGCTGTTTACCTCTCTAAGTTGCCTGATCTCCTGCCCCTTATCTAGGGTATTAAGAAACTGAAAGATGTTCTGTAAGTTGTCTTCTGTTCCATGGTTTGATTTACTGCCATCAGGATGGCAGGCTTACCTTTAAAAAGAAATATATTTTTAACCCTGAACACTCCCTTTGCAAAATATGTAAATATTAATGGATATCTTCCTAGAAAAATAGGCAAAATTATGTGTGAAGCTTCAATCTTGGTCAGAAAGATATAGGAAGATACCTCTTTAGAATATGGCACTAGAGTTTCTTCAAAGACTATTTATTTACATGTCTGTAGAGGAAAAAAATGTGTAATTTATTTTTACATTTTTTCCAGTAAGTCTTTTATTTAGCCCAGAGATACTCAGTTTATTATTAGCACTTATGTTCTTGTTTGTCTGCTTTTCCTAAGTACTTTAAAAAAAGGAAAAAAGTTCAACAGAAAAGTACTTTAAGACTGTCAGTCTTTGTACTGTATGTTTACGTCTGATGTAAAATGAAAGGAAAAAAACTTGGAAAGATGGATTTTTTTTTTTGCCAAAATATTAATCTGCATAACTTAAATGTTTGACCAAATTACTAATGCACAAAGCCTTTACTTCTTTTCTTTTTCTTTCTTTTTTTTTTTTTTAATAAGCTTATAAGGTTTAATTTGTGAATTAGATGTAAGGCTGGATTACTTGAATGCCAATGGTGTACTTTTTGCTAAAAGATATTTTGTGAAATATAGCACCAAGATATTAACTGTAATATAAACTTGTTAAATTAGGAACTATGGGGATATATAAAGCATAGCAGATATGAAGGGCTTGTAAAATGAACTTTGTAACATTCTCAGGATGCTTCTATCTTAAGAATATAAAATTGTTTAAAAAGATTTTGTAAAATGTTTTGAGGTCATTTTAAATGTATGTTTTGCAAGCTGCAGTGCAAACACTATGAAGGTTTTTATGCACAGAACCTGAATTTTCAAATTGTGCAATAAAAGAATGTGAATATTTTGCCATGAAGAAACATGTGACAGCATTTCAGACTGACAACAGCTGTTCAGTGATTCAGTTGTAGTTGTTCTTCCACAACACACTGAAATGGAAATTGATATCAGAACAGTTTAAGTACAGTGATGGACCAGAAAAATGACTAAAAGTAACACCACCTTATGAAACAATTTGCCCAGTGCTTACGTCACCTGTTCAGAAGCAGAGTTTCTAATATTCCTTATTTTCATGAAAGAAAGAAAGTGGAGTTAACAGTAGCACAATCCTTGAGAATCAACTGAATTCCTGTCTTTATAGCTGCTTATATACATATGTTAGTTTTATGTACCCACTGAACTAACAGTTACATTAAAAAAAGGAGAGTGTGCAAAAAAATCATGGCAACATAATATAATTATGTCCCTGCTGTTTTGTCCTTAAGTATTTATGTCTCATTAGCTCAGTTTCTTGTATTGGCAACCACAAAGAGGTGTCTTATCTGTGAACTGAGCAGATTTTGTATGTAATTTGCCAAGACATACAATGTTGTCATTTTTCTGAATAGAGCTGCACTATGAATAATTCTGGCAAATTTACACTTATACCAGAGAAGTACTGACTGTGATCAGGCGTTTTCAGTAATGTTTATAGTGACCATAAGCTACTCTCAAAACTAAATTATGTAACATCACAATGTATTTTCCACACTTTCGTAAGCTTCCCAATAAATCCTGCAGAATCTCAACCCTCTAGAATTCTATGTTGCTGCTGCTACTTCATTTACAAATCAGTTGTTTACTTGTATAGCGTGCATTGATGTTTTAACAATTACTATAAATCATATTATGGGTAGCTTTCTTTTAATGATGGAATCTAAATGAATCACCCTCTGTTTAGCCCGAAACTTTTAAGGGGACACTTTCAACTTTAAATCTAGTTACTGGGGAAAGAAGGGAACTTGAAACTTCCAGCCGTTGCTCTTACTTTCTACAGACTTCTGCCCTCCAGCAATTAAAGCTTTCTCCATCTCTATGCAAGTTACTCAAATAGAAGAGTAATGGTGGCTACCCAGTGTTCTGGGGTTCTGTGCTCGAGGTAGCCATATGCACCAATAGAATTTACATCTCCACTTACCAGTGCTTGATGACAGTACTTTCACATCTAGGCAAGATAACTTAGCTTGTAGTTGATGATATCCCTTGAAAATACCATAGACTAGCAGTTGTGACTGGTGTTTGTCTGTGTAGGAATATAGTGCAATCAAGAGAATGTCATTCTTGTGTTGCTGATTGATCCAGTTTCCTCAGATGTATCACCCAAGTTCTTTACTGTTACTTTAATAAGTTGTGAGAGTTAAAACTCTGGCCATCAGGGTGCTTAAACTTGCATGCTGTGTGACTTCTAGCCAGAAGATTCTCAGCTGACAGCTGATGTTGCAGGATGTTTATGTCGAAAAGATGCAGATTTTGTACCATGCTGCTTTGGCACAAGGTGAGCTTACACATTTATTGCATTTTAGGAACCTAGCTTCCAGATACAGGAAAATAAACTTTTGAGATATCCTACATTAGGTACCACTCCCTTCCTGTCAAGAGCACCCACTGTTAAATTAGTTGCAATAGATATGAAAAAAGCAACAGTGATTCAAAGGAAATAAACTTGGAGACTGTATGTTCTCCGAGTTAACTTTTTCAAATGTTTATTTCTACAAAAAATAGCAAACCCACTTCAAACAGTAGGTTCAGCACACCGATCAAATGACTTTCTATAAAATAAAGATTGATTTACCTTATTTATTGGTGTTGCTTATTCCTCCCCATTTTTAGCTCCAAAATCTGCATAGTTTTGGTCTTTCTCCGTTCCTGGACTTTTTTTTCCCTCCCTTTTTTTCCTTCAAGTGCCTGAGTTTTCGTGCCTTAGCTTCTCTTACATTAGCTATTTGCTGGTTTGGGATTTTACGTGTTCCAGGTTTTCTTTTAACTATCCATTGTAATCTGCCAGGAGAATGTGCCGTTTCTTCCACAACTCACTTTAACCTCTCCTGTGTTTCATTTAATGTTGAAGCCTGTGACGTTCTTGGATTTTTTTAACCTTTAGAGGCGATACGGTGATGGGTGGCCTTTATTCTGGTTATGCCAAAATTAGAAGTACTCAATACACAGCTCTCAGTAGAACAAAAGAAAATTTTATTTGGAGTTTTCCCTTGCAATAATTTTAACTCCTCCTTTGGTGGGAAAGAGGAAGGGAAAAACGTAGCCCCAAAATGTAGCATTGAGACAGTAAGGATTTTTTTCGCAGCCGTGTTTAATCGCCTCCTCACCTGTCGCTTTGCTTGGTGTCTGCCCGGGGGAGGACGCAACCTCACTCTTACTACTTCTTACGGTGCGCCCTGTCTGTCCCTCGCCTTTCCCCGTGGCAGCCACAGTTGCGTGCCCGAGTGAGAGAGGTGGTGGCGGGGGCTGGAGCGGGACTAACGGGGGCGGACCCCACCGGGGGCACACGGTACCCTCTGTAGCGGGACTCCCCGCCTTCTTCCCCCCGCCCCAGGGCGAGCGCGGCGCCGGCTAGGGGAGTGCAGAGCCGCCCCTCTCTTTCTCCCGCCCTCCCGCGCCCCGCCCAACGGGAGCCGGAGGTAACTCAGCCGCGCTCGCACTGCTCCGGCACTGCTTCCCCTGCCGCCAGCCCCGAGAAGGCGCCGCTGCAGCCCCCGCTCCGCGCTCACACAGTAAGTGCCCCTGCTCCGCGGAGTCCCGCTCTCGCCGCACTGGGCAGCTCCCTTCCCTGCGCGCCGACTGAAGAAGTGGGCGAGGGCAGCAGCCCGGCACTTAGGGTGGGCCCGCGCCCGGCGGCGCCTGGGAGGGCAGGGAGGGTTTGGGCCTGGCGGGTCGGCCGTGCCCCGGCTGCCTCCCCACTGAGAGGTTGGCCGTGTTTGGTCTCGGCTGCCCGGCGGCTGCAGGTGGCGGATCTTGGGGCGGCGCTGAGACGCAAAGCTGCGTTCCTGGCGCTGCCCTGGAGTTACTTCGGTGTCAGCGTAGGGCGCGAAATGCGGTTGCGGAGTGGAACTCGGGAAGCACCGTGGGGCGGGGGCCCGGGCGCGGCGCTGCCCGGCGGCTATCTGCGCTGTGGAGCCCCGGCATCATGGGTGGGAGCTGCCCAAAAGCAGCTGCGTTCAGAGTTTCGTCACCCCAAACTATGTGGCTGAAAGGTGTACATGGGTTTTGGGAAACCTGATTGCCCTGCCGCTCTTCCTGGGCAGGGAATGGGGCAGTTTTTTGCTTTCCTCAAAAATATCTTTGGTTTCGTCCGGAGGGAGCTGTCGCCTTCCCCGGGGTCTGCCCCAACACGTACCGAACAGATCTATAGCTCTTGGGGTAGAAGTAACAGAGTTGAACTATGCACGATGCCATTCTGGCATACCTGAATTTGGTTTTGGCAACGATTCTGCCAGTAAAATGATTTCCTATCTTATTTATACACAACGAGTTAAATTAGATCACCGTTCCGTGTGGGGTTTTCCTTTTTTTCTTTTTAGAACCCTGAAAGGTCGGGCTTTCCGTGCTGGAACCTGTGTCTCTAGAGAGGCTTGTTCGCAGCCTTTCCAGACCACATCTAAGCATTGCTAAAGCAAAACACGGTCCGAATGGTGTCCCACAAGTATCTTGTTCCAGGTGTGCTCCTTTGCAAATTATTTCACTTAACTGTCTAGTGAAACCACTCGGATTACAAACTGCCCGTTCAAAGCTTCCCTGAGCAGTCAGATACGCCAGTTACGCAGCTGTCGGTTGCACTCAGTGCCTGGGCTAACTGCTGCCGGCTCTGCTTATCTCTTGTCAGCTCTTTGTAGGAAATTTGTTTTGAAAGAGCAATGATAGCAGAGCCCAGCCTTTACAGCTCTTCGGTCTGTGTGACAACAGAGTGGCCCTTCGGTTGCCACAGCCCTCAGGTGTGGTATGAAAAGCATCACTGGTCTGAACCTAATCACTTGTGGGCATCATTGTGAGATCCAGACTTACTGTGCTTTGTTGGCAGACCCGAGGGCGGTACTGCAGGGGCAGCACAACTCAGACTGTGCCCTATCTAGAAAGGCACCACACCTAGATAGAGTCATGATCCTGCATGCCATTCCAGTTCCCGTGGTGGGAAGCACGTTAGACGAGATGGATGTCGTTTGAAAGCATAGGGAAAAAAACATTCACAGTTCTGTGTTTCTTACAACTCTTTCTTGTAAGGCTTTTGGTAAGAAACTTTTATTTCTTTGTGGTGGAAGTTTCTGGTTATTGTTTTAACCTTGCACTGATTAATGGACATTTTAGTAAACTTTGGACACAGTCCATGTGTGAGCTGTTACAACTTGAAGGTGAATACATTCCCTTCCTCATCAAGCTACTTAATGTTGTCATATATCCTTACTGCAAAAATGTAACATTATGGTTTGCAGATCTCAGAATTTTAGCTGGAATAAACTGGCACATGATGCATATACTGCATGTTCTGTGAGCAGGAGACATTTTTTACCTCTTGCCTCATTAAAAAAATGTTAAGTTATGATGAGAAAGAAACAGCCTTAAGGGAATCAGCTACTTGGATATTTGGAAAAGGTGTTTGGATGCCCCTTCCTGCTTCATCCCAAAATATGTGTTGAGTAAAGGACATAAGTGTTTGCTGAGGCTCTAAACTGGAATTGGTAAAGAAAAAAAGGTCTGTGGAGAGAAAGAGTTTCGCAGTAGAAAGACATCCAAGACCTTTATTAGGAAGACAGAATTTATCAGACTTGGAAAATGCTTAGAAGCAGGGTGAAGAAACTAAAATGTTCAAGTACTTCATACTTATTTCCATTTAACCTTGGAGTAGTACTGAAATAGAAGTTATGGTACAGATCTTTGTGGAGCACAAAACACTGAAGCTCAAAGTGGAAGTCCCATGCCGTTTGTGTTGACAACAGGAAGCTGCTAATTTCCGTTAAATAGTAACTAGCCTAATCTCACTAAACCTAGGTTTCAGTGTACTTTGTGGCTTAATTTGCCTATTTTGAGTTTTCTTTAAATACTTGCTGTTAGGTAAAGAATAGTAACTGATGCGTCACATGGCTGAAGAAATAATCCGATGGTTGAGAAATCTCAACCTTGGCCAAGCCTATTCTAATACGTCAAGATGAGTTTTCCATGTGATGGAGAGTAAAATATCTACCTTTAAAGCAGATAATTCATCCCAGCAGATTGTTTTTTATACAAATGGCAAAAGCATTCAATAAGGGAAGTATGGCCTGTAAACAGTAGCTGTTCTGAGAGAAGTTACATCTTTTGATGAATTCTCTTCTAGGCTACAGATGGTCACTTATGAGTTTACCTCTTTATAGAGGTATTGGCCTAGAATTTACCTTTCTTTGTTTTAAATACTTGTTATTAGTTCTTATACATTAATGGTAAAAAGATGAAAAGTTACTATGGGATATTTGTCATGATGTAAACATTTGCTGTATCCACTTATATTACCTGCTTAACCTAGATAGTTGGTAGTATATTTTCCATAGGTTTTACTTTATTGATTAGCTTCTAGCAGCTTTGACTACTGTCTGCTTAAATTGAATGTAATTTTAATAAATCAACAGCTGTGTACACCACTGAGATATAATGCAAGATGTTTGAGCTGTACATTGCTTCCTTTTAATATTTTTAAAGTCCCTTAAAGGTACAGTTCTTGGCAGTTCTTGTATTTTCCCACTTCTAGGTAGATAAGCCACACTACTTTCATCTTACCCTACTGTAAAATTTCTTGTGTTTTGTTTAAGTTACATCTTATGTGTCAGATTGCTCTGATGATCAAATGGAGAATTAAGGCTACAGGGCGATTTTTCTCATAGGGAGAGCGTACTTTCTATACAATGTATCTCAAATGAAGTGTGGAGGTGTATTCCAGTGGTATCTATTTCTTGACAAATTCTAGTTCTCTTTTGTTTGGAGTCGCAACATGAAGAACGTAGTGCTGCTGGAGCTAACGATTTAATGGCAAAGTAACTTAGGGACTTCTTAGGGTTGTTGTATGGGGTTTTTGTATGTATATGCTAACAGCCAGGATCAACCATGTTGTCTCTTTGATCAGTAATAGAAATGTTGGCAACGTTTTTCAGCTGCGACATAGCAGAAAACCTAATCTTTCTTTGAGACTAATTTCATAATCAAAATGAGTATGCCTTGAAATTAGTTACAGAGAGGTTTTTTTCTCTTATGCCTCTAGCATACTCAGATCATGAGACTCAGAATAAATGTTATGTGTGGTCAAGCAGAAGATAAGATGAGATTTTGTCAGTTAAGCAAGTGAGCACACAGTTTTGCGCTCTTTTTCAAGTAATGTTTTGCTTGCACTAGAATTTCCATTTTTAAACTTGGATACAGGCTGACCTCACACCCACTGAGAAGTTAAGTACTGTGCCCCGAGACTGAGGTACGTTATTTGCGGAGCAGTGGCATATGCCTGTTTCATTAGCATTTCTAATAAGCCTCACAGAAGGGGAAGAGCACAGAAAACAAAATCTAAATTAGAAGCTGGTAGTCCTGTGCTTCAGGTGCTGTTTTATAACCTTGTCATTGATACTGTTGCTTGCAGCCAAAGCATCACCTACTTTTCTCTGTTTCTTTGTGGTGGTTCTGGGGATCCCTGCAGCAGTCTTGAATTTAATAAAGTAAGTCTGCGAGATGGAGTGTCAAACAAAATACATAACCTTTCAATGATGCAATTTGCAGCTATTCCTTGATTTTAATTCTTTTTTTTTCATTTAGGAACCCAGATTGTCAAGAGTAAATGTCTCAGCCCTTGAGTAGTCTTGCAGGGACTTCAGAGGTGTTGCATGCCTGTTAGATGATAAAGAAGACATTAGTTTGCACTGAAAAATTATTCAGATGTGTCTGGAGTATTAAATTGGAAGATACCAGTACAGAAATTTACATTGCTTTCAGCTTTTTCTCATTAATTAAAAACTTATCTCCTAAGAAGAGACTTCTAGTACTAAAATATATGAGTGGCTTAATCAAAGATGTAATTTTTCTTCCAGAAATAGAGTTGAATATTTCTCTATATCTAATTTTGAAGTTAAATTTATGTTACAGGATCAAGACAACTAGACACATTTTCTTCCAGTTTATGGAGTAATGCGGTGAGAATGCAGTAGTTTTATCCCATGGAAATCAGGTTGGGTGAAGTTGTTGTTAATGATTGTTACTTGACTGCACGTCTGTCTGTGATTGATAATTGTTAAATCATCTCAATATAAGATCTGTGTGAGCAGTGGGCTGACCTCTCTACATCCTCAGCAGAGTATGTGCCTCACTTCATGTCCATATCTGCATGGCCCAGAATGAACTGGTGTGAAGGATATTTACCGTGTTAACTTGATATTTATTACCTGGATCAAAATTTCTATTGCACGATGGTCTTATGCCTTCCTCAACTAACGGCTTAGTTTTTGGGTCTTTATTGCATCTTTATAGGAGCATGTCTGAATGCTGTGTCCTTGCTAGGGGACTGGTGTTGAGAGCAATTCAGGAAACAGGAGAGTAAAGCAAACTGTTTTAATCAAAAGTGACTGGTGTCTGATAACTAAAGACTTTGTGTGCTTTCTATTACTGTCTTCATGTGGTGTTTATAAGTTTTTTTTTTGCTAAACAAATATTTTTATAGAGAAAATTTTTTTTTCTTTTTTGTCTTCTGTCAGCAAAAAAGGGCTATGTCAAAGGACAGAATATATTACACTGCAAGGTGTTGAGAAGAGGGATAGTAAGTTCTAAACTGAGAAAGCCTACCTTTACATGGTTGTCTTCCACCATATTTGTCTTTTGATCTTGGGAACTGAGTACCTACTCTGTGAAGGAAATACAGCCTTTCTGGTTACCACTCACTGATTTTTGAAACCCAATGTCCTCTTCAGCTTACATGCAACATACAGGTAGTGTCATAAAACTGTCTGTCTTGAAAGGCACTTTAAATATTAAGAAGTGATTAAAGAAGGCAAAGAAAATGTTTAATCTGTTAGGTGCAAAAAACCATGTTTGAGGTAATACTCTTTTTCAAAGATAATTTAAAGTGAAATGTATCAGACAACATGCTGACACATTTCAGTGGTTGATTGGGACATACTATGTGTGTAACTGTGGATTTGCCATGAAGATGAATTTCTGGTTAGTTTCTAGCTGAAGTAAGTTGTTTTGAACTCAGTTCCCATAGAGCAGTGTTGGCTGCTTGCAGTTGGATAGGCAGTAGTGAGCAATCAAAAATGTGTTGGCATTCCTGCAGAATATTATACTTGCCTGAAGGACTTAACTTTACTCACCAGTACAGCTGAAATTCTGGAAGTTAATCTGGAAATCCTGAAAAAAAGATATGAAAATGTAGGCTTCAGGCAATGAGGAGCATTCCCTGTCAGAAGACTTTTGGGTGCGTGTGCTAGTCAGCACTCCAGGCATAAACTACCACTGCTGTCACTCAGTCCTGAAGGAAGCAAAACTGTAGCTTCCTGCTGCTGCCAGGTCTGAAGAAATCTGAGATTTAACCAACTCATTGGTGTTGCTCTAATATTGTTGATAGGGAGGGGAAAAAATAAAATGTGTCATTTTTTTAGGAATGTGGGCATTGAAAATACCAACCTTTATACTGGGATGGGGCAGCTGAAATAAAAGATTTGTCTGGGCTATTAATTCTTCCATCGTGCAGGTCTGTTTTGAAAACCTGTTACGCAACAAATAATTTTTATCTGTAAATGGTCTACTGTGTAGCAGAAGGCCTTATCCCCACAGGACATAAGCAGTGAAAGGCTCCCAAAATATAACTGAACTTTTTTGATGTGATGTCCAGAGTAAATGACTACATCTTGACTTACTGGAAGCATTCTAGTGTTACTTTTGTACGAATAGTGATGAAGGAGTTTTTTAGTGCTGCTTTGCTTCAGGAAATGAAGAGGAAGTTGCTGTGTTAATTACAGGTAGTAAAGCTTCACGGTTTTATATGAAGTAGTCAGTTTTGACAGCTCTCACTCATGTATCGCAGCTAACGAATATGAAATATTTAGCAAAACCATGCCTCCATATTGAAAAAAAACAAACCAAACTTTTTGCAGATTTTTGGATTATTTAGATACTGTGGTTTCAGAATGTTGTTGAGAAAGACTAGTTGGCACTGGAAAGAACCTGTGACTTTCTGATTCCTCAACTGCAGAATGTACGCTCCAAGCCGTAAGTATATGCAGGCATGAAAACCCCAGATAAATACAGTAATTAGGCCCTGATTGTTGAGCCAATTTAGAGTATTTGTAATTAGATATGTTTTTATTTACAATGTCCTTTCAGTTTTGGGGAGAAGAGTATTTGTTTTATGTATTTGTTTAGCCAATTTTCTTTAGTGTATTCAAGCCTACTCCCACTTTAGGCTTGTCTCACGTCCTTCCTCCCTAATTGTGAAAACAGAGTATACATTTTACCAGCTGCTCTTCAGCTGAATTTTGTGTTTCATACTTCTTTATGAGGTGAACCAAAAATCAGCAAAAATTATTTAGCACATTAGAAAAAACACCAAAAAACAGGTCATGTTTTGTAGTTATTGAATGTTGATGATACGATTCTATCTATTAAAAAAAAAAACAAACAAAGCACAACATTCCCTTTCTGAGAGTAGCAGAAGGATAGGACCAGACCTCCAAAGATCCTCTAGTCCACCCCCACTGCCAGAGCATGTTCACACAGAGCAGACTGATCAGACAGGTTATGAATAACTCCAGAGGTGGAGACTTCACCTCTTCTTTGGGCTGTCAGGGTACCAATATACCAGTCTACTTCGAGCTTTCTATTCTTTATGTATTTAAATTGTTGAGTTTACGTTGAGGAAAATAATTTACTACTGTTGGGCCTTCAACTTGTGGTGTTTGGGATTCCAGACATAAAACCTGTCTCTCAAGTAGTCTAGACTTGGCCTTATTTATAGAATTCCTAGCACTATTAGCTGTGTTATCTTTTTGGCATGATTGGAATGGTTTTGTAAACAGCTAGGAGGAGTTCAGAGCCATGTGGAACTTAATTATGTTTTTAATGAGACTTAAGTAGTAAAGTCCTTTGCAGAAGATGCAAGGAAGTCCAGAAGAATGTAAATAGAGGATAGAGCAAAAGAGAAGGCTGAGCTGATTTTAGGAGCCTTGGAGTTTGCTTAGCTGTCCAAAACATTGCAAGAGTACTTAAGAGAAACAGTTCATAATTTCTACTCAGCTGTTCAGATGTATCTATTCCTGCAGTGAAATAAAGAGTAATACATTCCGAAGACTTTTTGTATCTGTGCTATTCTTGAAATTTTTGTGTTAACACCTTGTCATGCAAACTGACTGTCCAGAATCTGAGCTAAAAGACATATCTGCATTAGTGGCATGGCAGCTTTTAATATTTCATGTTTTTTCCTCTGAACTTATTATTTTAATAAAAACAATTATATAAAAAATGTGAGGTTCATTGGTAAGGGTATCTCCTGCAGAAGTCTCAGATGGATTCAGGGTGAGTGTAGCAAAGTTTTTTCTGAATGCCTTCCTACGGTTTTTCAGCTGTTTCAGAGTAATTCTCAAAGGAAGCTAATGAAGCTAATGTATTTTCCATTTGACTACAGTTTTCTTGCTTTTCTTTTTCATTCTCTGCCACTGAGTAGTAGTTAGTGTTTGTAATCATGTGGATAAATGACAGACTCCTTTATCTGATAAAATAATGAAATAAGATAATACAGGTCTGTTGCTACAAACAGTATAATGAGTATCTCGATAATTTTCTTTTGTAGCTGCCAGCTATTTTTTTTCTTCACAGTAGTTGACAGCAGACTGATTGGTGGAATTTTGGAAATTATTTATATGGTGCTTCTGCATTTTCATTAATTTCGTGTCAAGGTCTTATCTGCTACTTTATGTAAACTCAGCTGATTATTTCCACACACATCCATCTAATTTGCTATCCGTTAAAATGTTTGTTGTTATACTTCAGGGTGATAGATTAGCCTTACATTAAAGAAACCTGCAAATCCATTTTTTCCTGGAGCTTTTGAAAACATTGGAAGTTACTTCTTGTATTGGATAATAGTGGAAATGGGATTAATCTCTGAATTGTAGCAAAATTGGTGTAATCCAAGCTAAGAATTTGTGGTGTGCTGGTCTGCAAAACACCTACACACTGTTCAGTGATGCAGAAAGAACGCTGATTGCAACCAAGTGGTTTTGTGCAGATAGGCTAGCAGTGTTTACTGTACAAGTGGTTTTGGATATACAGGTGGACAGTTTAAAATCACTTGAAATGTGAACTATGTTGTTAATACTAGGTGGGTAACCGGGGAACAGGTGAGGAGTACTTAATGTGAAGTCAATGATGGATAATAGAACACTGCTTAAATTTTTATTTATTTATCCACTTCATAAATCTTTATTTGTTTATTCACTTAACTTTTTTTCTTCTACATTATATAATTATGAGAGAATACTGAAAATTTTGATTGTTACTGAAAAATACATCTGCTGGAAGCTTGTTCTAGCTAACATCAGAAGATGAAAAGCACAGGACATAGTCCTTTACTATTAAGGGCAATTTGTATGGTGCTGTCCAGGTTGTCTGGCATCCTGAACACTATCTGCTTGCGTGTGTTTTCCGATAAGCTTTGTCTAAGTTGATTTTGGTTACTTGTAAAACTTTTTAGAAGCTTTTTGCTATTTCAGCATACACATTTTCTAACCAGTTGCTTTGAAATGTACTATTTTTTAAAAATAACCCCTGTATTTGTGTAAAGATCCCCCTTTGCGAGAAATACCCAGTTCTGTGTATCAAGCCAGGNATTTGAGACTTAAAGAACCTGCAGAAGCTTGAAACCAGAGTATGTGCTGCTGTTATATGTACACAGGAAACCATGCCACAAAACCAACCCTATATTCTTATCAAGCACGAGAGGCTGTGTGTAGGTGACTTGAGTTTGGGAAAAGGGAGTGTTTCATGACAGTGGACTTTGAAATGTATTTTTAAAAATATAGAAAAGCAGACTGCTGTGCTAGCCAAACTTAAACACAGCATGCACCATTTAAAAATCTACTTGTTTTACAGCTGTCTGCAAAAAAAGCAGCTGAGGAGTCCACAGAAAAAATATAGCAATGACCAGTTTCACCTTTATGTGCCCTATATTCATGTTTAGAAAGTTAAAACTAAGGGTAGCCATCTGGTTTTGGTAATGTTTCAGTATCAAAGAAAGATATTCATATTTCCTGTGTTCAGGCAGGTTACCAAGTACAGATCTTCTGAGGTTGTGCTGCACAGTTGAGGGAAATAAACATTTTGTCAGTTTGTGTTATGCAGATGACATGGAATGGTGACCATTGGTTAATTTACTCTGCTCAGGTAAATTCAACTGAAGTTTCCTTAAGGGCATTGCTGCTGTGCCTAATTTGGAAGCTGTTTGGATACTTAGTGCTGCTGCTGCAGTGTAACCCTAGAAATAATATGCCTTAAACTTCTTTATACTTTAAACAAGACTGTATTGTAATTATGATTTTCAGGAGTGCAAGCTGCTTGCTGAAATCTGTTCATCTTGCTAGCAGATGCCTAAAAGCTGGGGAAATCCTGAACTTTGGGTATCACACATCCCAATTTCCAACCCTTTTTATTGAAGAAACCACTATGAAAACAGTAACTTTCACCAAAACTGAACATACAAAGACCTGTTAGACCATGCTAGAATTTTTGATTTGAAAAGCACATTGTGACATCATCCACTGTTTTCTCCATGTGTAGCCACAGAGCATCTTTGCTTGTTCAAGTCATTGATGCTGGTCATCTTAGTTTGCTATCGTAGCCCTTTACAACTGTGTGAGGTCTAGATCGCCTGAATTGATCTGTCCGAGGAACGTACAGTAACTTGCAAACAGAAATTTGATGGCATTCCCTTGACTAGGACATCTCTTGCCATGTCTGTCCAAATAGCATGGTGCTAGCACAGCTAGCTTTCAGAACTTAACCATACAGAGGATATGTCTACACAGAGTTTGTTTTGAGAACTGGAGCATCTGTTTAGCCAGATGACAGTTTTAGATGTGCTGTTAAATATACCCGTGTGGAAGATGCTAGATGTATGGTGGGTGATGAGAGAGAAGGGTGGGCTGCATCTTGAGTGTGATGAGCTTCCCACAACTCGTGTTAATTCTGACTTCTGGGACTGTCAGCTTGTGCCAAACCTGCAGCAGAACACAATGACAGGCAATTGTATCCCAAAAGTTATGTCCTTGTCTGAAAACTAAGGCTGAATACGGAAAGGGTTGAAACAGGAAGTGGCTGGCTGTACAAATGAAATTATTGTGCAGCAGTTACTCTGTGCTACTTAAACAAGTGACAACTTGTAGCAAAACTAATTGTTATTTTGAATCTGAACCTTGAAGTGAAACATCAAATGCAAGATTGCTTTGAGGGAGTACAGCAAAAAACACAACTCCATTTAATTTTTTTGTTTGTTTTAGAATTATTTCAAGATGTGATATATATACATAATTAAGTGCTTAGCTATAGTGGTATTCTGTCAGCCCAGCCTAACAACTGAGAGAAAATGGGAAGATAAACTAATGAAGTTATTCTAACATAAGGTAGTGAAATAAGATGAAATTAAAAACCTGTGGAAGACTTCAAGCAATACCTTGCCTGCGCCCTTAGTATCTTCTTTTTTTCTTCAGTGCTCTAAAGGAAGTAAAATAATTAATTTTACACCCTTCTACTGTTGTACTACCTTTGACAGTTACTCTGAACATTAGGTTTTGCAGTTCCTTTTGTTTGTGTGATCCTTTCATACAGGTCTTGTGGTCTTGCCTGTGCTTTCCTTTTCTAGCAACTCCCAGAAATGCTTGAGTAGTGTAAGATGAAGCCTGCAATGATTTAGTAGCAAATAATGATCACAAAAGTTAAACTAGTTCCTCTTTGATTACATAAAATCTGTCATTGACACTAGAGATGTGTAATTCTGTTATTGCTGGTGCCTAGAAAGCTGATTGTATGTATGATGTGGTATAAACGTTTGCATATGTTGAAATGTTGTCTGTTTTGAACAAATCTAAACCAAGCTGAAAAGAGTGGTGCAGAAAAGGATTCTTTGTGAAAGTTTTATTCAAAAGGAGTGGAAGGGTTCAGACCTTTCTATTTGGTTAAAACACACTGCCAAACATATTGCCAAACAGAAGCACTTAATTTCTAATGTATTTTGCAGTCATTTAGATGACAAATTTTCAGTAACTTTTGATAGCAATATTTGATAGTGAGTGTAATATGACATAGTTCTCTTACATAACACATCCATTTTTATACAGAGGTAATTCATGCAAAACTAACCCTTGTTATACTCAGAAGTGTTTGCCAGACACCTGGCTTTAATGTTTGTTTATTGAGTAGGTCCATTAAATGCAAGGTACTT
>VWZI01012892.1:81928-107889 GCA_013396835.1 Psilopogon haemacephalus | reverse complement strand
CTTTTTTTTTTTTTTTTTTTTGCGTGCCAAATCTAGACAGGTTTCTCTGTAACAACTGCATGTAGTTACATGTACGTCAGTAAGTATAGTATGTCTAAACAGTGTTCTCTGCATTAATAACATACAGAGTTTACTGGTATTAAAGCTTTTCTGAGCTTGTGACTACAAGTTAAATTGCTTCTCAAAACCTATTTTTTTCCCTTGTTCTTTCAATCTATTGCTATAGGACTGAAGAAAGTGGCGTAAGATACTAATTTTCTTTCTTAACTCTTTAAATTTGTTATTCTTAGTAAATTTTAACCCTGAATTTTCTTGGGAAATACCTAATGTGGAGATAATTGCAGCAACCTGCAAAAAACCCTCGTTTTTCTTCATTGCCTGTGTACTCTGTTTATTTATTGGAATCATAGAATGGTTTGGATTGGAAAGAATCTTCACAGATCCCTTTGGATCTTTGGTCCGTCAGCCCTGCGATGGGCAGGGACGTTTCACTCAACCAGGCTGGTGAGAAGTCTCTCTCTCATTGTTTTAAACCCCCTTTAAATATTAAACGGCTTGCAAGAAATTCTTTCCGGAACCTTCTCTTTTTGAGGTTGAATAACCCTTCCTCTCTCAGCCTTTCTTCACAGCAGAGTTGTGCCAACTCTCCGACAGTTTTCATGGTCCTCCTCTGGACCTGGCCAACAAGTCCATGTCTTCCTTGTACTGACAGTTCCAGAGCTGGATGCAACACTCTGGATGCAGTCTCGCCAGAGTGGAGTGCAGGGGAGAGTTGCCTCCTTCGACCTGCTGGCTTCACTTCTGGTACTTACCAGGGTATGTTTGGCTATCTGGACTGTAGACACACATTGCCTAGTCATGTCCACCTTTTTATCTGTTGGTATCCTTCTCTTTAGTCCTGGTGTAGCTTTGGTGAGAATTCCCTTAATCTTATTTAGTACTCTCGCGTATCTGCATGTAGTGTTTAGAAATCCAAGTACCATTTTAATCATACTTCTGGTATTTGTGTAAGTAAAGAATGTTACTACCGCCTTTATGTTTGGTGATAGTAGTAAGTGGTACATGTAGATAATTTTGTTTATTTTGTACTTGAAAACACACAGAATCAGTTTAATTGTTTTATCTGATTTTGTAGCTGCTTTATCATAACAAAATATAAAACAGCTTGCACGCACTAATTGCTCCTGTTTTTCTTTCAGATTTGCTTGTGTGCATGCAAACATGTATACAGTTCTCACCTCTGTATTTGACCTGTGAATCCAAAACATTACAGATGGGCACTAGCTGGTCCCAAAAGAAAGAAAAGAAAACTCTATAATGAAAATCAAAGTTATTCTGCTTTGAAACAGGCCAATCTGTATTATTTTCAGGCAAAATACACTTAATTTTATGAAAAGCAAGGCATGGCCTTAATTCTGGAGGAATGACAGATAAGGTGTTAGCAGAGGAAGCAGTTGTAGCTGGTGACAGCCTCAGGGATTTTCACTACATCCCAGTGCTTTAAGAATTTTCAAGGGAAAATTGGTTATATTTATAATTTCCCCCATTTACAGTATATGTATACGTGCACATAAAATACAGTTCCATTTTCAAGAGAGATATTCCTAGCTGATGAAAAGGAAATCAAGGTTATGTGAGGCTTCATTTAACATTTAGCTACAGAACTTCCACATCCTTCTACTATTATATCAGTGTTTAAAATTTTTATTTGTGAAAAAATAAAAGAGCTATTCTTCACATGTCTGCGAGATTTGAATTTAAGAATGTAATGTGTTGAGATAATTTATGAGAAAGAAACAGTTCAGTGCAGAGTATTCAAAGAATCTGGATTCTGTTCATTTATATTTAGAAAAAATATTTTTTGAACAGTTCTGTTTATTTTCATAAGCAATGCTAATTTTGGTGGGTTTTTTTTTTCTACAGTTCCCTGTTTATGTGTGAAGCACGGCTTGACTGGCAGAAACACAGGCAGTGACTCTTGAGGTTTGACTTTCACAGGTTCCCCTTTATAGTCTTGGTAGGGAGGTGCTGCTTCAGAGAATGCACCCCTCCTGCAATGATGTCTTTTAATTTGTTTGTTTGTCCTCTATGGGAAGCAAACACTTTCATCCCTTTCATGCTTGCTTGAGTTGCATATATAGATTAGGAACCTGTTTTCAGAGGTGAAATAATGGAAGCTTTTAACCCTGCTGGTAAGTGATTTGCCTAGTCCAGATTGAGTTCTGACAGTAACTCGGCAATTACAGCACCTCCTTGTGTTAGCTTCGTCTGGCACAGGATAGCTTTAGGGAAGCATACTTTGTCACTAGCCACACCTTAAGGACATTTTACTGAGGGTCTTTTGGTTAATGGCATTTTTCTATTTGCATGCCTTGAGCTTGGCTAACTTTACCTGGTGGTAAAGATGACTAGTTACAACACATTCCCCTAGGTGCAGCTGTTTGTCCTCTTGCAAAATAATCAATGTATTTGTTGTAGAGACTGCGCAAGGAGACAGATACCCTAGTGACTGATACTGCTTTGCTTATGGAAGAGCTTCAAGCCAGGAATCTGGCTTCAGCCAATGCATGTTAGAACCAGCACAAGTTTTTCCAGGCATAAACTGAAATGAGCTCTCATGCTGCAGTCACCTGCCACTTCACTAAGTCTTTTCTTTCACTGTTACTTGAAAAGGGCCTGTAGATGTCACATCTGGATCTTTTCTCCTGACAGAAGAAACTAAATGTATAATATTCAAAGCTTGTTAGAGTAGTTTTTGACATGGCAGAATTAGAAAAAGGTCTATGAATTTGCTAAATGTTGACTTTTTTTAAAGTAAGAAGATTAAAGAAATTTAATTGTAAAGTAATATAATACCAAGTAAATCAAAATCAAACTAATGATGGCCACTTTTGTCAGTTCTGCTGGCTGTGCAGTTTCAACAAGTAGTATTATATACCTGGACATTTCAGTGCTGTTCCTCAAATAATACTGAATATGATCTACTTTGATTCATAAAGAATCTTTTCCAGTGTTTTATCACTGATATCCTTGGCTTCAATAAAAGCTATTTTTTCTGCTATTACCTCCAAATCAGGTGACACTTTCCAGACTTTTTGCCCTAATGAAGACATTGTCTGCTCCTTTTTTATAAATGCTCATACGAAAGAGGCCTTCTGCTCTTCTCCTGGTTCTTCATACACTCATACCAGTTTCATTAGGCTGGTGGTGACTGTTTTTTGAAGAGGTAATTGGGTAAATTCTGAATCTCAAAAGATAAGCTCTAGGTCCCCATGCAGCAAGCAGCTGCACCTCATATTACAGTCAAACTTCATGCTTTCACCTCCTGTACATGGTAGAGTATTTCTCTAGTACTGGAGGCTTCTGACTTTTAAACTTGTGTTTTGTGGCTGGTTTGATCTCACCTGTTCTCATATCAGCCTGTAAGCTGGTCTTATACTGAGGTCTTCTGTAATGAGCTTACTTCTTGAAAGAGTAAATAAACTAAACTCTTCTGCCTGCTGCTGCAGAATGGGCACTACCATTCCTTGACTTCTACACTTTTCCTTTGCATTTCCTCTGATTTGAATTCTGTGCAGGTACATACATACTTCTGGGTGTATAAACGTAGCTAGAGTTTTGTCTCTGCTGGAGTACTTCTATATTTTTTTCTTCTCTTACTGGAGAGAGATAAGAGGGCTCTCCTGCTAGGGGCTTCATGGGGCCACAGGCATAGACATACCTTAGCAGTAACTGTTGTATTGTAGCAGCATTTCTAGCATGGCTTGGAAGACTAATCATTAGCATGCAGGCTCCTCTGGTTGTGTTAGCATCCAGTTGTTATGCACTACTGGCAAACATGGCAAGAGATGCTTTTCTCCATGTCTAGCTATGAAATTTACTTTGACCAATGATAGTGTAGCAGATGGTTTTGGAGCTAAAGGACGTATTGGGTTTTGAGCTCCTGGGTGGATTTATCCCTGGTGCATGATTGAGGCTGTGAAGTCCTGACTGAAGCAAAGGAAATGTAGCATGTTCAGCTCCTTCACTTTCTGAGTGCAAGAAATAGTACACGCTGCTTTGTGAGCAAACGTTAGCTGGATTCATCCATTTGTGCTAATTGCCAGAATGGTGGGTAATCTGTGAGGAGATGGAGTCATCCTTGCTTCAAGCAAAGGTTAAACAGTTGTTCTGGGCACTTGCTGCTGCGATAACTGCTTATCTAGAGTTTGCTTGAGGGTGAAAAAGTCCCAGTTTAATAGGATTACCCAGTCAGCAGCAGAGAAGCTCTGTGATTTTTGTTAATTTTGAAAAATGCAATATTGCAAACACTGGTAGGTGTTGAGATTCTGCATATGTGAGCCTCAAAGGAAGTTTGCGGTGTGAGCAATTGTGCTGGGAGATTTCCAGGCTGTGGTGGGGAATGGCTCTGAAGTCGCCTTCTTGCACCTTTGCTGAGAGAACTGGGTGCTGTGCAGTGAAAGGAGTGGTTGCTGAAATGAGAGGAATCACACATGGCAAGTATGATGCAGTGACAGCCCTATTGGGACATTGTTTTGACAGATATAAATTTGGGTCTTGACGTGGTCAAAATGCTGGCAGGTTTGGTGCAGGGTGAGTAGATAGAAGGAAATGGGGTATACCTGGGAAAAGCTGTTGGGGGTTGGTAATGTTCCTTACTTACCAAGCATGCTTAACGTCTGAGTGAATGTAATGGAAATTTGGACTGACAAACAGACTGTCTGGGAGCAGTGTTTTTGGAGGTGTGTGCTGTGAGTGTGATACTTCAAATTCAGGAGGCCCCATGTAATTAAGCACTGAAGGATTAGGCATGACAGACCACTGAACTGGTAGCTTTGTTAGGGGCTGAATAACAGACCAAAGTGCGGTATTGTGAGCTAATAAATTTTCAACCTCAGAATAGAAACAAGTTGGTTTGAACCACTTTTTGACCTGTGTGGTCTCTAATTGATTAAAGAAATTACGATACTAATTCATCATGAAATACAGGCTAAAAAAACAGGGCATCCTTTAAGCCCATCCAGTTCAAGCCTTTTTATAGGCTTCTGTAGAAGAGTTGAAGCTGTGGTTTGTTGTTTAATCACATACACAAGTCCCTGTGTCATTCTTTGTATATAGATTAAAGTCTGTGCATCCCACCATTGTTGCCTTATCTTTTCTGGAGCACTCTGGATAGAATGGTTGATTCGTCATGATCTTGTGGCACAGGACCTTTTCTTTTTGTTTCTATCTAATGATATCCTCTCTTTACTGAAGGATTCAAGCGAGTAAGCACTAATTTCACACACATTTTTGGCTGCCAAAAATGTCATTCAGTACTGCTCCCATGCTTGTATTATTTCTTTCTTTGTGTCAGCAGAAACATTCATGTTCATCAGACTGAGGAACTCGATCACGAGATCCATTAGCCTTTTTTTTTTTTCAACAACAATCCTTTTTTTCCCTCTGAATCAGTTCTGCAATCTGGTGTGCTATACAACTAAACAGATGCATCCACTACCAGAGGCAGCTGTCAGTGTGGGGAGGAAGAAGAAGACGTATCCAAGGGTTGAGAATTGTGCAACCATTTCTTTTGGAGGCACTGCTTAAAAGTTTGTGTTCATGTGAGTCTCCCATCTGACTTTGCACTTCACTGGTCTGTATCCCATTTCACTCATACTAGCCCTGCTCAGATGTGTGATTCCTCTCAGCTTTTTAGTAGGCATCACGCATTCACATTCTTTTGAGCCAAATTTTATTGCTGAAGTTTTGGTTAAATATGTTGCAAAGTTTAGCCATACTGCAAAGCCTGAATTCTTACAGCCAAATATTTGCCCTTCCAGTACTCCCCGTTAGCATTTTTCTTTTAGCGAGTCAACTGTCTGACTATGCACTAATAGTCATCTGTCATTCTCTAGTAGCTTCTATATATTACGTCTATATCAGGAAAGCTAGTAGGTTATTTCATATGACCCACTTTTATGATAACCACTTCTGAATTATGTTTCAGTTCCACTAACCTCAAGCTCTCTCTCTTTTAAAAGCTTTCCACAACCTCGAATGATGCTTTATATCAATAGGCTTGCAGTTGCTCACTTAATTTTTTTTTCATTTTTCCATTCCCTTTTGGCTTTTGCTGCTTTGTAGTTTTCCTAAATTACAGATGTAATATATTCAGCTTTAAAACAATTATCATAGAATCAGTTAGGGTTGGAAGGGACCACAAGGATAAGCCAGCTCCAACCCCCCTACCATGGGCAGGGACACCTTACCCTAGATCAGGCTGGCCATAGCCTCATCCAGCCTGGCTGCAAACACCTCCAGGGATGTGGCCCCAACCACGCCCCTGGGCTACCCATTCCAAAGTCTCACCACTCTCATGATGAAGAACTTCCTCCTCACATCCAATCTGAATTTCCCCACCTCCAGGTTTGCTCCATTCTCCCTAGTCTTGTCACTACCTGATAGCCTAAAAAGTCCCTCCCCAGCTTTTCTGTAGGCCCCCTTCAGATAGTGGAAGGCCGCAATAAGGTCACCTCAGAGCCTCCTCTTCTCCAGCCTGCGCAGCCCCAACTCTTTCAGACTGTCCTTATAGGAGAGGTGCTGCAGCCCTCTGATCATCCTTGTGGCTCTTCTCTGGACACACTCCAGCATGTCCACATCCCTCTTATAACAGGGGCTCCAAAACTGGGCAGAGGCTTCAAAACTGGATGCAGTTTTTACTGTCTGTATAAATAATTACTGTCTCTGTAAATAATTATTAGGAAAGTTTTGTAGAACTTCTTGTAGGACTGTGAAATATTTTTAGGAAATGTGTTTGACTCTCTTTAAGCCAGCTTTTAAAGTCTTGTTTATTGGTTTCTTTTTTTGTTTGTTTTTGTTGGAGCATTGAATATTTGAATACCCCTTGGCTTTGTTTCTCAAACATAAACTTGCATACCAGAAAAAGCTGCCTTTCAGTAACAGTTATGATCCATAACATGTATGCTGTGCCACTGCAGCTTTTGGCATTTCATTAGTGCAGCTTGCTACAGAAAAGTGGGAATTTGCCTTGGAATACAGGGGAATTTGACCCAGGAGTGTCTAAAAA
This sequence comes from Psilopogon haemacephalus, assembly GCA_013396835.1. Classification (NCBI taxonomy): domain Eukaryota; kingdom Metazoa; phylum Chordata; class Aves; order Piciformes; family Megalaimidae; genus Psilopogon; species Psilopogon haemacephalus. The sequence continues at coordinate 100,820 of VWZI01012892.1, read as the reverse complement.
CAAAACATACTGGATGCCTTTTTTTTTTTTTTTTCCTTTTTGCCTTTTTTTTTCCTCTTCATTAATCTTAGCTTTCCTTTAGTCCAGGATTTAATTTTGTAGGTAGTTCTCACAAATGTCTTCTCAGAGTGAGCAGTGGTAGACTTGCATTTCAGGACGTATATGAGAAGGACTTATGTAGCATCTGCAATCTACATGTGCATGTATTGTGTTTTAGATAAACTTCCTGCTGTATAAACATCTCAGTTAAATAAATATGTAACTGACATACATATGCATGTAAAAATATGTTTATACTTGTAACCATACAGAGTTTAAAAAATATGCTTCTATAATGCAAATGGCTAGTCAGTGCATGCAAAGGAAGCACTGGGATTTTAAAAAGTTTTTAAAGATTAACTAAGTGTGGAAGACTGACAGTATTTAATCCTGATCTGCAGTCTCTTTTTCAAAATACGTGAAAAAGTGAAAATGATACTGTTTCATAAGCTGCTTAGGCCAAATCTGGAGGTGTTTGCTGTAGTTCTTCTCTGCTTTTCCAAAAGCCATAATACAGAAAGTTGCTTAAAATAGCATTAGCTGTGGCAGAGATGCTTGAGACATCAAATAACATATAGAAGGCAAGTTACTGTGTCTCGCTTCCATATTAAAGCTGTATTTTACTATCTTCTGAATCAGAATGGTGAAAGTATAGTACACATAGATGTCGGGTTTTACTGTTTAAGAACTTTTGTGACTTCTTCACAAGACAGTTGAAGAGTACATTGCTTAGAGATTGAGGAGGGAAAGGTATTTATTTATGACAATTAGAAAAAAGGTGACTACATACATGATTGCAGCTAACAGTGCATATCTAGTGTGTATATATAGTGAATATAAGTGTAATCCATTATAAAAAAAACAAAACAAAACAGTGTTTTCTGAATTGATATTCATGGGTAGAAAAGAAAGCAGAAAGTTTCTAATATCATTGGTGGGATACAAAACAAAAAATTCTGTGTACTGCATATGCGGTATACAGAACAAAAAGTTCTATGTACTGCATACTTTTTCGTGCTGCTACATCAACTCACACTGCTAGTAGTTTCCTCATCTGTCACCACTTAAGTAAAATGGAAAGATAATTGCCATAACAGGAATTATTTTGTGTGTGATTAAAACAGTCTGGCTTTTGAGGTGTTTTCCTGTAATTTTTTTACCTAGAACAATTATCTGTGCATACACCATAATGTGCTGAAGAATTTCTCCTGTTTTTACATAAACTTAATTTGTCTAACAGCTCTGATCTGCCCTGCCCCAAACTTGTTTGTCAAAAATAATGAGGATAAATGCCCTAAAAAGAGAGCAGGTGCTGGAATGTGGTGGAGATCTCCTTTGATGAATTTTGGCTTGGAAAGCAGAGTGCTGCAGAGCTGGTCTGTAGGACTGAAATGGACAGAGGTAGTAGTAATAAATTGATTTCCTACCTATGGAGCTTTTGGTTTTCCTTCTTGGGATGGGGAGGGTGACCATGGCCAGGTAAGTTGCCACCTAGTCGCTTGCTCACTGCCCCTCAGCTGTAGGGAAGAGAATAAGAAGGATGGAAGTGAGGGAAAAGCCTTAGTAAGTCAAGGTAAAAACAGTTTAGTAGGTGGGTTTGGGATAGGAAAAAGTAAAGCAAATCGATTATTTACGACCAATAGGTGAGTGCTCAGCCAGTCGCAGAACAACAGCTGGTTTGGAAAAACTCACCCACTTACCCAGTTTTAAAGCTGATCATGCCATTGCATGCTATGGAAAATTCCACTGGTCAGCTGGGGCCAAAAAAAAAGTGTATTTTGAGCCACTTTTTGACCTCTGGCCCACTCTCAACCTACTCATGGGGAGAGGGGTAGAGAGAGGGAGGGGAGGCCTTGTTGGTGCTCAGCAGTAGCCAAAACATTAATGTTACCAACACTGTTTTGGTCACAAATCCAAAATAACTATAAAGACTACTGTGAAGATGGTTAACTCCATCTCAGCGAAACCCAGCACACTTCCATTGACTCACGTGTAAGGCAGCAAGTACAGTAAATCTTAATAGGTTTACTAAGCTTGTGCTGAAAACCCAAATAGTTTACAAATTCATGCTAGAAGCCGCACTCCATTTTAGCATTTTAATTTTATTTTTCAAATTAGAGATTAAAATTTAATGGCCAAAGTGGACTTCTCTAGAACTTATTGTCAACTCTCAGTTCCCTGTAAACTCAAGCCTCCCATCTGAAGCCTCATTAAATTAGAACAATGAAAGCTCATGTGAAGTCTCTTGAGTCCTCTTCTTAACAATTAGACTTTATATTTTTCTTTCTCGTTAGTTCATGGTTCTTGAGACTAAGTTTTGGAAATGTAAATCAAAGTTAGCTATCTCTGGTTTTAATTATCAAGAAGAGTAACTTCTTTCTCTGCTTAAAATTCTTCTTTAAATTAATATTCTGTACATTCCATATCTGTAACTGTACTCATCTTTTTCTGGGTAAATAACTCATGACTTTGCACAACAGTGTTCTTCTGAGGGCTTGAACTGCATACCTTCCATTATATAGCACAATGTACTGTATACGTAAACAACAACTGAAATTTATTAAAGTCATAAAGAAAAGAAAAAATAATTCTTACCCCAATTTTTCCTCAAATACAAAACCTTTCACTTAGTCTCACAATTCAAAGAAAATGCAGAAATGCAAATGGAACAATTAACAGCTATATGTATTAGATCTGAAAATCAGTTCTGTCTTTGGAAACTGGTATCCAATTGACAATACAAAGCTTCCAGAAAATAGCTCTTAACTCCCTGTCAATTGTTGTGGAGGCTTTCCACGGATAGATTCAGTTGTGAGCAATCAATCATGTGCAGTCCTCAGGACTGAGTCTGGTTTTGCTCAAAAGCTTGAATTAACAAGTTCTATGAGATGTGTCCTCCAACAGTATAGGCAAATTGTTTCATGAGCTGTTGGTAGATTTTTGTGATTAACATTTGATCGTTCTGAACAGACCGTATAAACCAGCACAACTCAATCTACTGGGAGTTGTTAATCCCAGAGCTAGCTGAAGCACTAAGGTGGTTTTGTTAAGAAATCTGATGGTTTACTTGCTGTCCACCAAAACACCTAGAAACTCATGGCAGACAGAAGCTCCTGCTTATTCAGTTCAGGTGTTTTGATTGCCATTTTTAGCAGCCGAGGCATGTGGTTGGAGTGTCCATGATGCTTCTTCACTGCACTTGCAGGGTAGGGTAACTGGGCATCTATGTGTTCACAGATTCTGAAAGCACTTTGGAGATCCTAAGAGATTTGTAGGTGAGTTATCCCAAAGTCCTTGGGTCCCAGCATGCTCTTTCTAAAAAAGCAGATCCAAGCAGAATAGATTCAGGTTTGTTTGTTGCCTGTAAAGACAGGCCACTGGAACCTTTCAGAATCATTTGCAAGATAAATGTGGTGAGACTGTGTAGATCCACAGTACTTAATGAGCAGATAGGAGAGATAGGTACCTATAACAATTGCGGCACAATCCTTAGACAAACTGAGTTAATATATAATGTAGTGATAAAGTCTGGACCAGTTTTCTTTATAAAGCAAAAAAATTAGGCGAGGCTCCCATCCAGTTTTCTTTATAAAGCAAAAAAAAAAAATAGGCAAACTCTCCCCTCCCCCCCTTTTCTCTGAGTTATTCTGAGTGATTTGCAAGTTAATATAACTTCTAATTGCAGGTTTACTTTTACAATAAAAGCAGAAAACTTCTGTTTACAGGACCTTTTATTACTGTAAATTAAATTAAATTCTAGCCTTTAAACACTAGGAACAGATTTGGTCTAGTACTCTATTTAGTAGGTTTTTCTGCTTAGTATCACAGAGAAGTAATATTGAAGAAAAGTAGATAGGTTAAGTGTAGAAATGAATTAAATAACATTTAAAACATGAACAAGTTGCACATGTATTTATGAGTAACTCCCATGTAAATCCTTTAAGTAAATGTTGCAATTTTTACTGATTGATATTTTGTTGTCCTCTGTTACCTATGTGTTATATGAATTGAAAGCTTTAACCCATTGAGTTACAAAATGTATTTCCCAAGTTACAGATTTATGAATTATTAAACTTGTTTCTAATCCATCTTGCTTAGATTTTTGTTTGTTTATTAACTCCAGTGTGTTCTCCCATTCTTTGTTTTATGTGGTTATCTACAAGCCATCTTTGCATCCAGTGCATCCTGACCTGTGAATATTAGGGAGGGCGGCTGGTGGCAGCATTGCTTGCTCACATCTTATTCTCTTCTTGCTTTTGGCCACTGTTAATGGTATTGTTCTGGGACAAACTGACCTTTGGTCTGCTCTGGTGCAGCCGCTCTTTAAGTTCACAAATGATTACTTAAAATGAAGAAAAGTTCTGGCATTGTTTTAAAAAAATAAAGTTCACAGTGACGAAAGGCACTAAAGGCACTTAACTTCCCTATTGCTCAGCCAGACCTTTAAGTTTTGTAGCAATGCAAGAACTGACACGTTTCTAGTGTTGTAAGCAATGTGTGCTTTTCCTGTTAAAGAGCCTAATATGGTCTGAAGGTAGAGTAAGAAAGCAGTGCAAAGGAAAGCCTGCCTCCTAGAAGCTTTTACCTATAGTGTCACACATGCTGACTGACACATACCATTGGATCTTTTACTATCATGAGGAGAAAATAATTAATTACTGAGTAGTGCCTTAGGAAAGGATTCCCCATCTCCTTCAAGGGCAGGTGACATTAACTCAGATAACAGAATACTACCAAACAGGACAGAGATACTGGGGAGAAAGAAAAACTGAGGTACTCTACCCTTGTTCCAGACTTAGCGTCATGAAGCACTGAAACAATGTGGATATACAAAGATCCATAAGGCCTGGCGAATTGCACACATGCTGAAGGAGCTGGCTGATGCTATTGTGAAACCCCTCTCAACTAACTTCTTTACTGGTGATTGAAAGAGGTTCCTGAAGGCTGGAAGAAAGCAAATGACAATACTGTCTGCAAGAAGGAAGGTCTTGGGAAACAAAAGCAGGTCAGCATCACCTTAGTTCCTGGGAAGAAAATGGAGAAAGTACTTGAGGATAGCATTTTAAAATTAATTTAGGACAAGAATGGAATTTGGAGCAGTTAGCATAGATTTACAGAGAGGAGATCGTACTTGTGCAACCTGATGGAGTGAGGTGAGATATGGGGAAAACAACGGTAAGGCTTTTGACACCATCTCAATCTCTCTTAACATCTACATAGGCAAAATGACAAAGCAGTGCTTAGATGAGTGCATAAGGAAGAGGTTTGAAAACTGACTGAACAGCCAGGCCTAGAGTGCATAGGGAAGAGGTTTGAAAAGTGAACAGCCGGGCCTAGAGGGTTGTTGGCAGTGCGACAGAGTGCAGTGGGAGGCAAGTCACTAGTGATGTACCATAGAGGTTAATACCAAGGCTGGTATGATTTTACCTCTTAATGACCTGGAAGCTGGGATGGACTGCACTTTGAACAAGTTCACAGGTGATACAAAACTGGGACAAGTGGTGAGTACTGGCTTGTTGTACTGCCATTTACAGAGGCTTACTTGGCTGGAGAATTAGGCTGAGACAAGTACTGTAAGGTTCATCAAGGGGAAAGGAGGAGGAATAATTGTGTGCACAAGTATACACTCATGCCTGATGGACTAGAAAACACTTCTGTAGAGAAGTTGTGAGTTCTGATGGACACCAAGGCAACCATGAGCCAGAGGTGTGCTGTGTCAGGAAGAGAATTCTTATGGACTTACTGGAACAAATCCAGCAAAGAACCACGAAAATTATTATGAGATTCTTCATGTGAGGGGACCATAAGAGGTGTGAGAGAGCTCAGGAAGTATTTGGGTCTCCCTTGTGACATTTTAAACCAGTGGATGCAGCATTCATAGTTGTCATTTCTCAATGATTGTAATGCATGTCAACCTCACTCTGTTTAGAAATTATTTTTAAAACATTTAAAAAAAATTATCTGCATTTATACAACCTCAAGATGTCATGCTGTAGTAAGAGGGGGGAAAAGAAAGGATATAACCATGCTTTGTTATCATTTACTGCAGTGCAGTGAATCTCAGATCGTGTCTTCCTGCTACCTCAGTCAAGAATGGGTTACTCTTCCAGCACCTACTACCATGAAAGATCTTGGAGCCTTCCTTCAAAGCTGTCGAAGTGTACGGTGACAAATCTGAGGAATCTGACAAAGGCTCTGGGGCTTTTTTCCAGTATCTGATTTCTGCGGAGAATGGAGTAGGCTGCTGCCGGATGTCAGAAGCAATGAACATTACCATATTCTACCTATATGAAATTCTTGGAAAACACAGGTTTCACATGGCTTTAGTGCTTTAATCAGTGGGTGCTTCTTTGTCCACCTTGAACTGACTTCCTTCATTGCTGTTGACTAGAACAGATGACGGACAGCTTTATTGTGTTTTTTGGGCAAAAATCTCTGTGCATCGTGGTGCTTGTGATCAAATGTGTGTTTCCAAGCCATTCTACAAATCAGCACAGTAAATTGAAATTGTTTTTGTCAGCATTAACTGAGTTAAATGTTTAAAATAATTTTGGTTTTCTCAAAGTAATTTGCTTGCATTGTTCTTCCATGAGGTCATCTTACTCCAGCACCTCTTGCAGGGAGAATTTAAAGTAGCAACAGTAAGGCACTCTTATTGAGGAGTTCCTCTTTGTTTTCTGCACCTCTTGAATTTAACTTTCTTTAGAATCACAAACTCTGCTTCTGTTATTTAACGTTACTATCACTCCATATCATAGAATCATAGAAAGGTGTGTGTTGGAAGGGACCTTAAACATCATCTAGTTCCAGCCCCCTCGCCGTAGGTGTAATGGTTTAACACAAAGGCTAATCTGCCTGCTCCCCCAGCAAAAAAAGTGAGGGAAAACTAATGCACAAAACTTGGGGTTGAGATAAAAAACTAAGTTAAGAGTTTAATATTACACAAGATAGCAGGATTACAATGCATAATTACCCTAGCTATTAATCTAATAACACAATGCATGATTACCTTAGCTTAGCCTATTTGCAGAAGTGCAGTGAAATATGGGGTGGTGGTGGGGACACTAACATAGAGGAAAACCAGTGAGCTACCCCACTCCTATTTGTCTCACTGCTATCCCTGTGGAAGAATCAGGACCCAAGACCCCAGAACCCAAAAGCAGCAGCTGGAACAGGAAGCCTTCCATGCTGCAATCTGCCTAATACTTTAGTCCAGCCAGTACTTTCATTTTTGAAGCTGGCACCACTGCAGCATGGTATGAATAACAGTAGCAGATTCTGCTCAACCCATGACAGTGGGCAAGGGACATCTTCCATAAGACAAGGCTGCTCAAGGCCCTATCTAACCTGGCCTTGAATGCTTCCATCCACAGCTTCCCTGAGCAACCTGTTTCAGTGTTTCACCACCCTTATGTTAAAGAATTTTTTCCTAATACCTAGTTTAAATCTTCTTCCTTACAGCTGAAAGCTGTTCTCCCTTATCCTATCACTACAAGTCCTTGTAAAAAGTCCCTGTCTCCTTGTAAGCCCTCTTCAGGTACTGTAAGGCTGCAATAAGGTCTCCCAAGAGCCTATTTCAGTCTGAACAGCTTCAACTCTGACAGCCTGTCCCCATAGGGAAGGTGCTCCAGCCTTTACATCATCTTTTCTGCATAGTTCAATATACCTCTTGTTTTGGGGTCCCCAGAACTGAAGGCAGTTGTCCATGTGGGGTATCATGGAATCATAGAATGATAGGGGTTGGAAGGGACCTCTGGAGATCTAGCCTACCTCCCCCTGCCAAACCAGGATGACCTAGGGCAGGTCACACAGAAGTGTGTGCAGACAGGTCTTGAAAGTTTTTAGGAAAGGAGTAGAGAGCTCATCCTACTGATCACATTTCTTTTGATGCAGGCTGGGATATGGTTTGCTTTCTGGGCTGCATGTGCACATTGTTGAATTTTTCATCAACTGACACCTCCAAGTCCTTCTCAAGACTGCTCTCAAGCCACTTATTGCCTGGCCTGTATTAGTCCTTGAGATTGCCCTGACCTCAAGTCCGTTCAAAGCCTTCTGGATGGATGCCACCACCACAGCTTGGTGTCATCCGCAGACTTGCTGAGGGTGCACCAATTCCTCTGTCCATACATTGACAGAGACGTTAAACATCATATATGTTTAGAAAAGGAAGCAATGGTGTTGATGATGGAAACTGTCTGTCTTTGTCCCCAGTTGTATTGCACTACCACATCTTTGAGGCCCTGCTAAAAGTGGTGTATTTTTCTTCTTCCTGCCTTTTCTCCTTTGGACACAGACTGTCTATTTTCCACTTCTCTTACACCTGTATCGTCATGAACATCACTTCTTATGTTTATGATATCCTGCCTAACTAGAGTGGAATATATGATGTCATGAACTGACATAGTATCTTGTGCCATATCCACAAGAATTGATGCAAGACATCAGAGGTCCCTGAAGATACCTCTGATCACAGTCCTGAATGATTCAAGACTAAAGTAGGTTTTTGAGGAACTGCCCATCCAGACTCAGGTAACAGAAGTCAATCTTCTCAGCGTAGAAGCACACTTGGATTACACGCAGCGTTTATATGTACCTGTGCACAGCAGCTGTGTGTGGTACAGGAGGATGTCTAATATTTTCCTACTGAATCAACAGCTGCTGTGTTTCAGTGTTACAAAATCACAGAATCTGGCAGGGACCTCTGAGATCATCAAGTCCTGCCTTATAACCTAACGCCATGACATCAGCTAAACCATACCATCAAGTGCCACATTTGGTCTTAAAGACCTCCAGGGATGGTGACTCCACCACCTCTCTCATCAGTCCATTCCAGTGCCTAACCACCCTTTCCATGAGGAAGTGCTTTCTGATATCCAACCTAAACCTTCCCTGGCAGATGAAACCATGTGGCTTTCTGTCAGGCCTCAGTTTGGTTTTGTAGTATTTTCCTTTGATCAGGGATAGTGTTTAACAGGCCACCTTAATCGGGCATCAGTGTCCTTTGAAAAGGATCCTTTAAAGGCTACAAGGAGGAGTATGCTGCTGTTCCTTCTGAAGGAAAGGGAGTGTGAACTTACGGGTGCTCAGCTGAAGGAGATGTGAAGCCTGTTCATCAATCACTGAAAGTCTTTCCAGAATATTAATATTCACATTCATAGTTCTGTGCTTTACTGTTCCAAGTTCTGTCAACTGATTTTGAGATTCAGACACTTTGAAGAAAATGAGAATTCAGCAGCGTGTTCCAGGTATTTGTGTCCTCCTGGAGGGAGATCTGAGCACATTCCCTGTCTCAGCAGTTTTAGTCATGCTGAATCCTGGTTTGAGTGGCTGGTACATCTTAAAAGTATTGGTTGCTAGGAACATACAAGTTTAGGAATGTAACAGAGTTTGCTCTGAAAAACTCTATGGTTTGTGGATGAAGTGTGCATGTTTTAGGAGTATTTCTGAACTGTATACAGGGTAGGCAGTTTTATAATACTGCTGCCTCATTTTATAATAAATCAAGGTTTACATAGCTTAGAATGTTAGCACAGTCCTAGTGTAGAATGCTGAATATATTCACGGTGACTATTAACATTCAAAACGAGCATTTGGCCTAATAATAAATTCCTTAATTTTATAATGAAACTGGTCCCCAAAACTTCACTAACATTCATATAAAAACAGAAGCATTTTTAACATTGAGGAAATACCAGGCATTATGAATACAGTTAAACAAGACCCTTGCAAAAGGGTGGCTACCTGTTGATATTTTTCTGACTGCTTGGACTTCCATAAGGTTGCTAACCTCGTTTTTGGTGGAGGTTATCAAACACTTTTATCAATACCTAGTTTCTTGTTCAGTGCAGAAACAGATACTGATTATTTGTTGAGGGTTGATAGTTTTGCTTAGATACAGAAGGTAGTATTTCATTTGTCTTATTTACTCAAAACAGCATTGATGTCTAGTTTCAGTTTTTGTAGAAAATGCTTGTGAATAATTAACCTTGTTGTACAGCCTATGCTGGAGTAGGTATTCTAGTTGCAATGTTTTTACCTAATGAAGCCAGTACTATGCAAAGTGAGAAACCTCACTTTTATGGCAAGATTTTGCCATAAAATATGTGGGGAGGAAAAAATCTACTATCTTATTCACAAAGGGATTTTAGCACACAGTCCTGGGTTAGACATCATAACCCCTGAAGAGATCTGGCCAGCTTACATGGGGTTTACAGACCCCATAGAGGTAGGTTAGGTAAGGGCTTGCCTGATCATCAGTAGACGCTGACATGCACAAGGTCCTAGTTTCTCTCTGGAGGAAAACATCCTACTTCAGATGGAAAGGCAGTGCCTCTTTCACCCCAAAATTTGTGTCATGGAATTTTTTGCTGGCCTTTTGATCCATGGAGATTAATTAATACATTAATTTAGGCTAAATATCAACTGTGGATTTTGCTGTTGGTTTCTTGGTTGTTGTTTTTTTTTAAATTTCTTTATATATTGAGGTTAGGACCAGCTTCAAGATGATAAAACTTTCATATGAACATCTAATTTCAGTTCTTATTTAATTTAGGACTATTTGTTGAAAATCCAAAAGTAGCTCTGAATTGGGAATCAGGTAAGATGAGAATGGATCTCTGTGGTCATCAGATACATTATTTCAGGTCTTTGTTGCACAGACTTTACTATGAATAGCTTCTGTTTTCTGCTGTGCATTTGTAGTTCTGAAAGAATTTTAAAGCTATATTTATAGGAGGAATGTGGCATCAATATATAATACTCTTTGAAAGGTAGATTGTCTCAGCAGGATCTGAAAAAATGCATAGAGAAGAGGTACCCTGCAGATGCTCTGTGTGTGCATGCATATATACATCAATGAAGACTCCACAGAAAATAAAGTCTCATAGGGGATACTATAATTTCCTGTACCTTGTCACTTTGCATACTGCTTAAAAACTAGAGAAGAAAGTGTATCCAGTTCATAACTTCTAAGACAAAGCAGCAATGTTTGTCAGCAATCAATTGTCACAAAATGCCAGGTTTGGTTAGCAATTTAAAAATTTTTTGACAATGTTTTGCTCCAAGCATCATCTTGAGACAGATTTCTTCATTGGTGCTAGATACTTGTATATTTTAGGGCAGTATATTCTTCTAAATTTTAATTTCATTCACTGTTAAGTGTTTGTATGTCATCTATTCATGATCAATATTGGACTGCATGCCACTATGGGAATGCCACAAGAGTGGAATTTGTTTCTTTCTTGCAGTCCGTAGGGTCAAAACCTTGTGTCTACTATAGCTACTGGTAAAATGGCTTTCCTGTGTTTTTTTTCAAGCCTATGATACTTGAAGTGAAGTTTTCTTTAGTTGCTTTGATAAGCCTTTATACTTACCTCTGAATTTCCAGGTTATCTACAGGCGGAGTCTGCTGTGTTTAAATTCCATAGGAACTTTCAAAACAGATTTTTTTTTTTTTTTTTTTTTTCTACAGCAACAGTTAAAGAGCTGTCTTGAATTGGTCATAAGCTTGAAGGTCAGTCTGCATTCACAGTATAAACTCTGGAGTAAAAACGACAGAGGGCTGTGAAACCAAACTTGGGAAATGAAGGAAATATTATGGCTTTAGTACCGTGTTGCCCAAACGTGTTCGCTGTTTACTTTCAAGTAAGCTTCTGCTGGCTTTTTCCTGCTGCTAAAAATAAGTTGTGTTATGAAGGTGTTGGAATGATGTGTTTTGGGAAAGCATTGCACTGGTTTTGAGTCAAATATATTTGTAATCTGACCTCATAATGCTACATTTCACCTCTGCTTTCCCATTCATCAACCCGACTTGCTGCTGTTTCTTACCTGCCGTCGACTGTCCTGAGATCAAGTAAGCCTGTCTGAATATAAAAATCCAGTTTGAATAGAACAGCTGTATAGCTCTGTGAGCATATGAGCTTTCTGCTGAATAGATGATATTTTACTGCGTTAAACTAATGCACTCTTTGATACTGTTATTTTTCACAATTAAGGCAAGTGTGTGTGTTTGATAAAGAATGGAAATTTGTCTTTTCAGTTTCACTTACAGAGATTAAAAACTTGATACTACATTGGCTTAAAATGTAAATAAAGCTGATGTGGAACATCTTACCTACTTAGAATAGTTTAGAGTAACGGGAATGTTTTAAGTGATGGCAGTTCCTGCTTCATCTTTTTTTTCCCATGGAGAATGTGAATACATTTGTTGCATACATTTAGGATGAAATGCTTTATGACAGCTAGGAAGTAGAAAACATAGGCTGAGTATTTGTTTTACTTTTCTTTGACTTTTCAAAACATGATAGGCAGATGTCTGTACCCATCAATGATTAAACTAGAATATATTTATTTGTCATACTGCACTCTGCTACTGTAAGTGATAAACTAGTTGCATTTTGTTAAAATGTCTGCTAAGGTTTTAATTGCCATGTAGAAAAAATAAGTGACTAATACTTGGGGGAAAATTATTATGGAGGATGGGCCCCACATAATAGTTGTTTTGCAGTGTACAAAATAACAACTACTATAATGTAATTTTAGGTAAATCATCTATTCTCCACCATTTGAGTTACTTTTAATTTTCAAAATAAAAATAAAAGCATCTTCGGAATTTTTGAATTCTCGCAGAGTTACTGAGATTGTCTTGTCCTGGAAGTGACACAAAGGCAAATCACATAGTCATAGCGTGACAGAATGTTAGGGATTGGAAGGGACATCCAGAGATCATTGAGACCCTGCCAAAAGCAGGATCAGCTAGGGTAGTTTGCACAGGAATGCATCCAGGCATGTTTAATGAGACAGGGTTAGTAAAGGTTTTATGTGTGTTCTTTATCTATGGCATTTCTTGGTTATGATGTTCATAGTAGTGGTGTTTGTGTCATGACATCAGCCCTCTTATTACTGCTATACATCAAGCAAGAGGTCATCAGGATTCCCAATTATTAGATAAGGGCAGATATTACCTCTCCCTTGCTGTGAACCTAGGACCTATTTCAGCATGACATCTTCTCTGGGGAGGTGACTACAGTGTGAAGAGTCCTCCTCCTGTCTGAATTCCTGAGATAGGGGAGACCCACTACACTCCAAACCCCTCTTTCATCCACTGTCTGTGTGAATTATCCACTATCTCCTGATTTAGCCATGCCAAACCCCTCTTTCATCCACTGTCTGTGTGAATTATCCACTATCTCCTGATTTAGCCATGCAAAACAGTCCTGTATCTCTGGTGATTGGGAAGGCTGCCATTGATGTTGGAGCTGGGAAGGTGAGTTAAAGATGTCTGAAAACCCCTTCTATGGCAGAGGGAGAAAAGGTTGCATTATTCCATTTCTTTAAAGGAAATAGCAGGATTGAAAAGGAAAAAACACAGGCAGAAAAAGCTTAACTGAGTCATTGAAGGCAGAAATTTGGGGCAAGGAATGAGCATCATGATTGGCACAGTTAAATCCATACCTTGCAGTGATACTTTAAATTTTATTATGGTTCTAAATCCATGGACCCAAGTTACTAGCACTGTACCATCCATTATATTGCTGTCTTAGTGTTTGCTAGATGTATCTGAGTCTTTTCTCAAACATATCTGGAATTTGGGTTGGAAAAAGTGATAGACAATTTGTTGCTGCTGCCCGATGTGCCGGGAACCCTTTTCAGGTGTCAGCCACTGCATCAGGAACTGTTTAGTACCACAATTTCAGGCTTTCTGTGTGAGTTGCAATATAAAATGTTAACACAAGGCTGTGCACGAAGCTGCTAAACTTCTGCTGTTTTAGCTGCTGGCGCTGCTCTGTTCGGTATACTGGAGAAAAACAGTCCTGGAGACCTGCTCTTTTTCTCTCGGGGCGCTGTTGCCACCTCGTGGCTTTTGTCAAAACCAACAACAAATACTCTGTGACCTACACCAATACCTGACACAAATAGCAGGTGAGATGGATGTGGGGTGCACAGAGTGGAGCAGGTGGGTGTCTGTGGAGGTCTTACCTCCGTACTACATGCAGAAGTTTATTATGTGGGATTTGTAATATAAGTGCCCCGTCCCTTCTGTGCCAACAGTGGCAAAGTGAATCATAGTTTTTTGTTTATTTATTTAGATCCATTTATTTTCTAAAGTAAACAAAGATAGTAACTGTTGTCCATACTGAGTCTCGAAGTTTGTAAAAATACTGTGAAGCCCTCAGCCTTTAGCAAGAATTGCAGTAGCACAGAACCAATTGACTAGCCACCTGAATATTAAATCATCTATAGTATGTGCCATAATTCAGCTTTCACCAACTGAGATATTCAGCAAAAACAGTAGGAAGTCTTGTTCAGATCTTGTTGTCCAATTTTCTTTTTTCTTGGTAACTGAATACTTGAAATAGTTCATGGAAGTCCTGCAGTAACTCTGTGAAGTGGTATTGGCCTAGCCCCAGAGTGCAAACTGTTACTATTGTTGCTGAATCGTTTTAAGAGCTGGACTGTGAATTTCCTGCAAGGTAGATAAAATACTTGAAAGGTTAAACATGCTTCTAATAAATAAACTCTTTGGGGCTTCTGCAAAAATCTCCTCCTCCCACTCCCCTTTTTAAAATTCTGCTCCAGCATCTCACCACCCTTATGGTGAAGCACTTATTTCTAATGTCTAATCTAAATCTACCCTCCTCTAGCTTGGATCCATTTCCCCATGTCCTATCACTACCTGACACACTAATAAGTCCCTCACCAGCTTTCTTGTAGGCCCCCTTCAGATACTGTAAATAGATAATTTTATTAAAAACAAAACCAAACCCCACAAAAACAAAACAAAACAAAAAAACCAAAACAAACCCCAAGCAAACAAAAAAAGGATCAGAGAGCTATTTTAGGCCACAAAAAGAAATTTAATTGAAATGATACCTATAACCGGGATCTTCCTTAAGTGTACTCCACATACCCACATTAGCACCTGAGGTAGAAAGAAAGACAAGAAAGACACTGCTGCTCTGATAGGTAGTCACTCTCACTTGGATTAGCCTAAAGTGTTGCTCTCAAATGTGCTTTAGTTAAGAAAATGTCACCAGAGGCCAGAGGAAGTGCTGAAAATCTTCCTTTTAAGGCTGCTATAAATGCTGAGTTCTTAAATCTGTTTAGATATTGGTAACTGATTTCTCAGCGCTTATTCAAGAAGGACAGGGAGCTGCTCAAGAAAGTCCCACGCAGAGCCACAAAAATAATAAAGGAAGTTGAACATCTTCCTTATGAGGAGAGACTGAGGGAGCTGGGACTTTTTAGTTTGGAGAGGAGATGACTAAAGGGTGACCTCATTCGTGGTTATAAATATGTAACGAGTGAGTGCCAGCCTCTTCTCGGTGATTCCCAGTGATAGGACAAGGGGAAATGGGTGGAAGCTGAGGCACAGGAGGTGCCATGTGAACCTGAGGAAGAATTGGATCACTGTAAGGGTGACAGAACACTGGAATGAGATGCCCAGGGAGGTTGTGGAGTCTCCCTCTCTAGAGATATTAAGGACCATCTGGATGCATTCCAGTGTGCTCTAGATGCTCTAGATGATCCTGCTCTGGCAGGGGCAGCTAGACCAGATGATCTTTCGAGGTCCCTCAATTCTATGATTCTATTCAACATAGTCTTAGTTAATATTTTCCCAATAAAAGTCTAGTTTCCACAAGTACTTTTACACATTATAAATGTGGCTTCATACTAACATTTTGGCAAATATTAGTCTGATTTAAAGCTGATCTGGAACATACAGATATCAGTATGGTATTTTGAATGTGATTAGATGCATCTGGCTTGTGAATGTAAACTGTAGTTGAACTGGATTTTTAAAGAACAAACTCTGGTTAGGCTTAATATCTATTCAGATCCCTCTTTTAATCTCTTCTAATTAAATTCCAAGTAAAAGGAGATTATTCTCATAGCATGGTATTTTAAAGTTTTGTTTGATTTGAAATTTTGTCTAAATAAGATTGCATTTGATATAGAAGTGGTGTTTTGACTGTTTACATGATTAATGGCCTTGGCCATGATTAATGGCTTTGGTGTCTAAAATAAAAAGGGCACGTTTTGATTGTTACACATCAGCAAAACACTTGGATCATTCACATTGGACTGGAACACAGCCCTCACAAGCTGAGATGCATGTGTTTTTCCATATGTACGCTGCTTTTAGGTAACTAAAACCTTTTTTTAACAGCAATATTCAGTTTTCTGTCAGTGTAAATGTCATTCTCTGGAAAAAAAAAGGCAGAAAAAAAGTATCACTGTTTAAAAGACACTGTATTTAGCACTAGTTCAGACACTTTGTTTTCCAGTTCTTTTTTACTTTTGGCTATGTGATACCAGATTTCCTGTTTTTAATTAAAAAATCCCATTTTAATTAAAATTGTTCCAGCACTGGGTTTTGATGTCTAAGTATCTGCAATATGTCTTTTCTGATGTCTTGCTGTGAGGGGATCTGGTGTAAGCTTCTCTGCTTGTGGCTTTTGGCGATGCTGTCAGTCTGCGTAGCACGTTGACTTCCCACTTGTCTAGGGAATCTGTGATGGTTGTTGTGCGATTGCTGTTTCTGAGGCAGTGTTTATTCATATTTGGTTTTGGTGTTCTGTCCCTCAGATTTCTTTTTAGTCCTTTCTTTCATTTTTGTTAAGGCTGCAATGTTGCATAATAACACAGCCATTTTGTAGAGATTCTATTGTAACTCTTACCGGGAAGCTTATTTTTCTGTGTGACAAAGCTAGCTCAGATCTGCTGTCCTTGCTAGCAATCTGGAGGATTGCACCTCCTACATCTGTTCACACAGGTCTCTTCATCAATATCTCATTGTCTTCAATGCTGCCTTTTGCTTGGCATAGCTGTGTTGGCGGTAGCAATGTGTGTGCGTGTTCCTTTTAAAGGAAAAATTAAAATAATGAGTAAAATTTTTGGTGTCTTGAGAAACAGTGCTGTAAGCTTGCCATTAGTACCTGTTGAGTCCTTTGTGCAAGGTGCTAAAAAGACAACTGACCTTGACTACCTATAACTTCTGGTCACATCCTCTGTGAACTCCTGAACATCCAGCAAGCAACCATCATTATCTCCTCTTTGCGGATAGCAGCCAAGTCACTGTGTGTTACTTAGCATGTTTGCTCTTGAGAAATTGTTTTATACTTGCTGCTGCTCTGAAACCTTGTCTTCAGCAGCTAGTAGCTGATGCCTGTCAGTTCATGGGATCTACCTGGCTACAGTAAAA
Source organism: Psilopogon haemacephalus (assembly GCA_013396835.1). NCBI lineage: Eukaryota > Metazoa > Chordata > Aves > Piciformes > Megalaimidae > Psilopogon > Psilopogon haemacephalus. The sequence goes on along the minus strand of VWZI01012892.1, from coordinate 83,578 downwards.
CTATTATTTATTATTACTGGGTTTGTCAAGGGAACAGAATTACATGGCATCATATATTGGAAGTCATAGAATCATAGAATCAGTCAGGGTTGGAAAGAACCACAAGGATCATCTAGTTCCAACCCCCCTACCATGGGCAGGGACACCTTACCCTAGATTAGGCTGGACACAACCTCATCTAGCCTGGCCTTAAACACCTTCAGGGAAGTGGCCCCAACCACCTCCCGGGGCAACCCATTCCAGGGTCTCACCACTCTCATGATGAAGAACTTCCTCCTCACATCCAATCTGAATCTGCCCACCTCCAGCTTGGCTCCATTCCTTCTAGTCTTGTCACTACCTGATAGCCTAAAAAGTCCCTCCCCAGCTTTCCTGTAGGCCCCCTTCAGATACTGGAAGGCCACAATAAAGTCACCTGGGAGCCTCCTCCTCTCCAAACTGAACAGCCCCAATTCTTTCAGTCTGTCCTCATAGTAAAGTCATGGCGTTGCTGTGTGTGTGGATATGCAGTGTTGTTTGGAAAGGAAAAAGGTATGCCTCTGAAATCTGTTCTGAGCTGAGAACAGTCCCATATCCCAGCAATTTGCTGCTTTTCTGTGACGGATACTTGTCTTGAGGCCAGAAGGTTTAATAGTGTCCCAGTCTTGTGCTGAGGCTGTGCTGTGGCTGAAACAACAATTAGTGGCAGATGCAGATAAAGCTCCTGAAGACAGTTACGTTTTGAGGCTAAGTGAAGATTTCTTCACCTCATGGCCACAGAGCTTTTGAATAGGAGCAACAGCAGCTTAAAGACAACTGTTGTTACTGTTTGGAAACAAATAATCTCAGTGTGTTTCTAATATGGACACAGGTTTGGAAGATACACACTGCAGAGTAGTCTGGACAGTTTCCAAGGTGTTTTACTATTGTCTTCTCAAGTTGTCAGCATTGAAAATTCATAGATGTGATTGTGGGAATTGAACAGATTGGCAATGTAAACTGTATGGATGAAACTAATGGGATTTTCAAATTTCATGGCAATGTTATGTTCAATATTAAGCAGGTTCAACTTAAGGAATGCTATATTTGAAAATACCCTCCTATTCATTTTATGTCTGATGGAGAACAGCTGAGGTGAGTAGCCTCTGTAAGACAAATTTTACAGCCTCCATATGGAAACCACGTTCTGTTCCCTATATGCTGCTTCTTTCTGTCCCTGTCTTTGTGAACTCATTGTGCATTTGTTTGTCACCTCTTGCTGCTCTTTATTTTGCCAGTTTGTTATGAGAAAGGAGGTCCTGAGACATACTTCTGTGGTCGCCATACTCTGTTGTGAAGCCCTAAGTGCTGGTTACTTCGACCGAAGTCCTCATGGTCAGTGTGGCGTGGGTTCATACCACATATACCATATCATACCATATATTACTCATGCCATTTGGAAATGGAAGAATGGACGGGCCTCAATAAATCACTAGCAGAGTGGAGAATGGATGTGGAACAGAAGACTATAGAAACTTGTAAGGAGGACAGCACAGGCGAGGGAGGAGAATAGGATAAAGTGCTGAATGCGGCTCAGACAGCCGTGTCCTGGGCTGCATTAAGAGAAGCATTACCAGCAGGGCAAGGGAGGTGATTCTCCCCCTTTACTCTGCTCTCGCCAGACCCCAACTG
>VWZI01012892.1:65943-81647 GCA_013396835.1 Psilopogon haemacephalus | reverse complement strand
GTTTGGAACTGGGTGATCTTTAAGGTCTCTTCCAACCTAAACTATTCTATGATTCTATGATTTTATGATACTCTGGAATAGGAGAAGTTATCACCAGAGAACTTGAATTACATTACCCAAGCATGAGGAGATTTGGTGGTGGGGTTAAAAAAAAAAAAACCACCACCCAAACAACTGTTATTGTGTAATGTCTGAAGTGTTATATTACCACTTCCTTCTCTAGAACTGTCCTGGAGCTGTGCAGGGCTTTACTTCGGTAGGAGATTTATTCTTGCTTCCATGGCAGCTACCTCCTCTTGAAAGCTTCTTCCTTAAACTTTTCATGTAGTGTTGATGCTTCCCCTTTTTTGTGAACCAAAACATGACAGTCTTTTTTTCTCATTTCAGGACTGAGCTTCAGAGTCTTCTGTTCTTTCTGTGGTAACTCTGCCTTAGTGTTGGGAGAAATTAGGACAATTTTCAAACTGTGAGCTGAAAGACAAACCAAGTCCAACACCAACTCCTTTTGTTTGTTTGTTTTGTTAAAGTAAAAGTAGAAGTTTCTGTTTCAGCAGAAAACAGTGTAAAGGACCATACTTCACTGCCCCACCTTGTCTGACCAAGTCATGGCTTTTGGACTTCTAGCCACTGAAACGTAGTATGTAAATTCATTCTGTGTGTGTGTCACACAAAGATTTATTTTCCTCTGAGAATTCTGGCCATCACTCTGAAACAGGGTTTGCTCAAATGTGTGATGTATTTTAAGCCCTTCATTTTTAGGAGATTACTTTTGTTTTCCATTAGAAAATCTGTCCTTTGAGATTTAGCCGTATCTAATGATTCTATTTGTAGAGGTTTCATTATTCTTTGTTTTGTTCTTCCTACTCTGTATTGCATGCACAGTTTACAATTAATGAGGGTTCTTTTAAGTTTCCAGGCTGTTTACTCATCATGAGATTCAAAAATCAGTCTGAATGCTCTGATAATTGTCTTTTCTGTGGAGGTCATCCCTTTCCTGGGCTCCAGTATTGCCCACAAGATCTGTTTAATTTTTACCTGCCTTATTCCATTAATGGCCTTTGTAAAATTATTTGAGTTTATTGAGTGCAGACCTATGGTGATAAGGTCCCTTTGATCAAATACCAAATCATTGCTTGCTAAGATCACTGATCTTGCTAAGATCAGAAAGCTACCTACCTAAATGCTCTTTGATCTGGTTTGAGTCTTTTCAGACGATGCATCTGTTCTTAACAAGCATAACAACCAAAATGAAATATAAAAAATCCCCGAACATTTCTGGAGTCTGAATTGAGACCCATTATGCAGGAGCCAAAGGCCTGAGTGAAGATATCCAATCCTGGCTTTAGGGAAAAAAAAAACCAAAATCGTGTTGCTTTTAAAAAAAATTTAACAGAAAGGTCTGAAGTTTCTGAGACATTTGTGAAATTTTAATTCGCAGAATTTGCAGATGTTTAACCACAAGGCTCATTATCTCTCCATACCCATCTGTCATCTGAAATAAGAGAAGCATCAAGGCTCCTGCTACTGGCTTATATTCTGCCTATTTTATCTGTCTACCAAAACTTATTAAAGGGCTCCAAAGATTATTTCACTTCATCGTGACAAAAGCTATGTTTCATCCTGTTCTTCCTTCACTTCGTGTGTATTTTTTGGAATGGATTCAGTCTACTAAACAGTAGTTACCCCAAACCAGTAAGTTTCAAAAACTTTTTAAAGACTTTTTTTTTTTTCCAGTTAGAAAATGGGGCTGTTTTAGCTAGGGCAGTTACTGATTACTTTTTTTTTTTCCTGTGATACGACTTTGGGCAATACTTGCTTTCATTCTCTGTGCTTTGAAGGATACAGCTGCTGTGCTTTGCCACACCACAGGAGACAATGAGGCCTGTAAAAGACAACTAACTTCCCTTGGAATGTCTGTAAGGGATCTGTGGAATTGTGTGGATTGCACAATTTTTTTAAAAGGCATTTACATAGCTTTTAACTAAAATTATGTCTGTCTTTCTTAAGCTTGTATGAAGTACATGAATAGAAGCACTCAGAACAAAAGCTGCTCACATTCTGAAGTACTATTTACCCCAGTCCCCAGAGCAAGTTTTCCCTGGCAGAAGAGTTCATACCACCTTTTCTGACTCGGCCTTTTACTTAAGAGAGCATCCTACCTACTTAGTCTTCCCATAAGCTTTAATAAATACAGCTGGATATTACAGTATGAAATGCTCTGGGGTTTGGTTTTTGGTTTTGGTTTTTTTTTTTACTTCCTGTGTGCGCAAATGTTGTGCAGCTCTCAGCTTTGGTTCTTTCTAACTTCATCTTGAAATAGACTTCTTTCTACTTGACTCCTCTAGCAGCTTGCTAACTGGTAATAGCAGTAAGTAGTGTTACTTCAACCTAACACCCCTTCAGGTGCACAAATTTAACCTTGTGAGGGGGAATTTGGTTGCACGTCAGAGCTTGGCAGCACCACTGGGACTTATCCTGAGAGATCACACCTCTCCTTTTGTCTGAGCAGTCACGTTTCCACTGAGATTTTGCCCTATTCACTGTTCTAAAAATATATTAAATGAGTAAGTAGGAAAAGATGATACCTTTTGATGGTAATTTTGCTGGAGACAGAAAATAGGCTTCTAAGTAATTCTCCCGATTTTGCCCCAAAGGTGTGCATGATGCACGGCGAGTTGGGGGTGACTGCGAGACCCCTCTTTTCCTGTTGTGCTGTACAACAGTGTTGCATAATAGTTAGAAAAAAACGACCTTTTCCAGGATGCAGGGGTGTCTGCAGCACAAAGAAATCAGACACGAGGGAAGGGTGAATTGCTCGTTTTGGGGTAGACAGCACCAGGCACTGAACAAGGTAATTACTTAGCTTCAATTACCTGAAAGAAAGCTGCAGTTTCTCATCCTTTCAAGCATATATTTACTCATCCTGTATTAGTCAGTGTCATTGCAAAGCCTGCAGAGCTAATTGCAGATAGTACACAGTGTCGAAATGCACAATTTAGGCTCACAAAATAATTTATTTTAATGAGATTTCCCTGCAAGTTAAGAGAACCGTCTGATTGTCAGTCACCACAATCAGGCACTGCTCAACGCTCAGGGCTTTTTTGGTCTCCTCTACTTGCCTTCTCATACCACGTTGGCAAGCTGCAACAAGTGAAACTCCACCCTTCCTGCAGACTGGGGAGAATAAAACGCATCCACGGCGACTGCTGGCGAGTGTAAGGATTTCCGTGAAGGTGCCGGGTCTCCACACAGTCGCTGGTGTGCAGTGGAGAAGGGGGCGGGATCTCCTTCAAGTAGCTTCGTTGTGATTTGCTGAATTCACAGACTTTTCCTCTTAAAATCCCAGCCCTCTCTTTTTTTTTTGGTTTTTTTTTTTTTTTGAGAAGTTGGCTTGGGGCTGCTTCTCGGTGTGCTCGTCAGCTGTGATCTGGTCCTCAGTGCCTTGTGCTGACACCATGAGTCTGGAGGCTGATGAACCCAAGGAAGGTATGGCTTTGGTTTTTAACTGTTCTCACAGGAGAGGAAACTTGCGTCCTGCTGTCACCAGCGCCGCTCACAAGAGCGTAGAAAAGAGTTTCTGCTCGCTGTAGCTTTCGGGTGTTCGAGGGGGGCGGGGGAAATGCCTTGGCAAGATCATCCAAAGTTCCTGCCAGTTCCGCTGGATTTGAAATGACCGAAGTGTTGTCACCCAGGGGTATCACACGTCTGTCTCGACAATGATAACTTACTCACGTGTTGAATACTGGTAAGTGGAATGAAACAGGTTTTCAAAATGCTGAATGCTGGTGGAAGAATATCGAAAGAGGAAGATATTTATTTTTTTAAAAACACCGTATTTTTCAGCAAAAGAGGAAGTTGGATGAGGGAGAAGTGAAAGGTCATTATTTTGGGAATAAGCTCTATGCCACTTACTTCCCTGTCCAAGAGAATGTGTGTGTGTGAGAGAAGTGTGCTAAACTTACAGGGTTTCATTTACTACTCCTAGAGTGGAACGTGTGGAGAAGCTGGAAGTGCTCCAACAAAAATACAATTATTCCATAGTGTTGATTGGAAAGGGGTGCAAGCCAGAGCAGGACAGTAGGGAGCAAGCGGGGGAGGAGGAGGGCAATTTCCTGAAAGTGCCTATGTACAAAAGAGCATTTATACAGAAGAGGGAACAGGGCAGTGGCGGGGTTATACACTGAATTTCTTAGAACAGAACTGATGTTTCATGGTTATGAATAGTCCTTAGGGGAGGACAACTCAAACTTACAGAGATCCAGTATGGCTCAGAGAAATAATTTAAAAAACCACAACAGATAAGCAAGCAGTAAGGCAACCCTAAGCATTTCTGTTTGGTGAAAACAAAAACTTCTCAGAATATTTCAGATGGCTTTCCCCACATACTCTGCACAACTTCCCCTATCAGACAAATAATGTTACCAGGGACTTCTATCTGTTTATTGTGTAGAAGAGTGCTGATGCTTTGCAGAAAGCTACAGATGCTCATAGAACCTGATTAGCAGCAAGGCAGAATGGCCTGTGTTTTAGAAATAATTACAACAATGCTTTCTGCTTTCTTTTTCTTCTCTTCGAATGACCAGATGATCTAAAAGGCAGCTGATGGCTATTTTTTCCTCTCTCCCCGGGAAGATTCTGTAAGCTTGATTTCTTGAAAAGCAGAACCGAAAAAAAAATTTCTCTGTAGAAACTGTTTTTAAAAAAGACAATTTGTGAATAAGATTATGACAATGTGAACATTCTCCTTCAGTTTTATAGTACGAGAGGGTAGCATCTGTGTCCTAGCATGAAAGATCCTCTGGTTTCATGCAGGAAGCTTCAGACAATTTTACCTGGTTGGCTGTATTTGAAATGTAAATTTTCTCAGTCAGAGAAACTTCTTGCCTTCTTAGATGACTCAGATTCTTAAAATCCTCTGAGAATGTTTTTGTTTTTCTGTGCATTTATTTTGAAACAATTTGCGATGCCAGGATCTTTATGCTGAAAAAAATGCTCACTTGAAGCAGGTGGCTGAGATAGAAGAGAAAGGGTAGCTTTTTGGTTAGTTATTTTAAGTTGGGAAAATATTTGCGTTTTGCTGTCCTGTGATTAGAATGGAAGATAAAACAGTAGCTGTTGTGGGAAAGGAGGTACATATGTCACTGAGATTTTTCTGTTGATTTGTGAATGTGTTCCTGGTAATATATTCCCATCTGTAAAGGCGCATGAGAAAAGGGAGCTTAGTGTGTTTAAAGACTGAGATTAACAGATGAAAAAGTAGAACTGCAATTTTTACACTACTTTGACTAGTCAGAACATGGCACAAAAGATCACTGATCATACACAGCCTAAAACATACAGTCAAATACCTGTGGATTTGTAATGGTCCAATACATGTGGCATCAAAACAGGAATTCAGAGTCTTTCAACTTACTAGCTGTGTTTCATTAAAAAACCGTGCATTTTGCATAAAGAAAATTGTTGCTTCACAAATTCAAACTTAATTTGGAATTCAGGCTTTTGACACTGAGGATATATAAACTTTTAAGTGGTTTATGAAAGGGTGGTGGTTGACTTTTCCTTTAGGCACAAGACTGAACATCACATTAAAAGAAAAATTCTGATTTATTCTCAAGTTGTGAAGGCTAGCCAGGGAGTTAGTGGGTGAAGGTCTATGACTGATCATGGAAGGGGTAGAGGGTACATTTGAACAATTTTGAAATAGTTATTTTACCTAATTCTGTACATTTCAAGGCCACAGCTGGTGATGAAAGCTACATGATAAAAAAGGAAAGGAGGGAAGAGTTACAAGGAACTTGGTTTGTAAGCAAAAGCAGCATTTTTCCATTTTCTTTAAAGCAGAGATGCTCAGGCAGCCACATAATATCAAGAGCAAAAGCCATCGATTTTACTGTAGTAAAAATGAACTAGACTCCTTGTCACAATAAACCCCCAAATCAAGGTCAATTTTGAATCGCAAACTCCTGAAGATTGTCTTTTTTATAATTAATCAAATAAACTAACATCTTTGACATTAAGTGTGGGGTTTGTTTTTTTTTTTTTCTGTACAAAGATCTAGGAGTAAAAGGACTCTGATAGAAGACAATAATTGCTTCACTGTATCTTGGATTAATTGTTGGGTATGGGAAGTGCAACAGCTTTTCAGCTTCTGCCTTCTACCATGCATGGTCCATATTAGCATGGTAACATGAAACGGGCTTTTTTTCTCCCATCTTGTTGCCCATAACATTAGGTCAGTCTTTTGTATTCATCTCTACCCCACAATGCTATAGTAAATATGTATGTATGTGTTGGTTTGTGCGTGGCATTGATCCGTATTGCATTTACAGATTCCAACAACTGTCACGGTATAAATAACCCTGGCATATTTTTATGGAGTTACTTTTGACCTTGATGAAACTAAGTGTGGTACAGTCAAGAAGTCTCTAGCATTTGACTGCATGGCATAAGTTGAGGATGGTGTTGCACATGGTGCAACATGCATGGTGGCATGTCACGTACCAAGGAAGGTATCAAATGGTTTCAGGCCGTTATTTGACTTAAATTCCTTTCTGAGATCTGAAGAAAATGTTCTTAATGCAGTCATATTAAAAGTATGTGTCATGGGTATATGTTTTTTTAATACATGCCAGTACCAGTTTAAATTATTGTACTGCTAATGGATTTCTTACATAGCATTTCTTAGCAGAAGGAAAAAGTCATTTAGGTAGAGCTTCAGAAAACTTTAGTTTCATTCTACAGGTTTTATCTTGTATAACTAGAAAGCAACAGGAGATAAAGCTAATGTCTCAAAGGAAAAGAAAAAAAAAATAGCAGGTATCAGAGTGACAATAATGCATAACTTATGAAACAATAGATTTTTCATTACAAGCTTGGAAGCAGTGAAAGCCTGCACCGGCCCTTTATCATACTTAGTTTTAAGTACCATATTTTATGGGAGAGAGATATTTGCATTCCTACAAGTGCTCAGAACATTTTAGATAGACTTAATTATTGGGGTTTTTTTTGGTGGTTTTTTTTTTTTAAATCCAGATGAGATTGCTGAGGAATGAGCTCACCTGTTTTCTTCCATTTAGAGCTCAGAACAGAGAGGAGGATTATAAAATCACAGCAGGCTCACTGTTTTGAGAAACCAGTACTCCCAGCTCCAAGTAGTCATGAATGTGCTTTGACATTTTCCAGTCACCTCTCATTGTGTGAGTTTTTACAAGGTAGATTTCATTTAGATTACAAATTGCCTGCTGTTGTGCTCCTATAGGCCACTTGTTCTATCTAAAACATTGATGGGAGTCTGTAAGGTATGAGTCTGGATCCCACTGTCTCCAGAACTAGTATTTATCAGAACCTTTTGTGCTTTTTATGACAGTTAACAGGGGGATCCAAACTGTGCAAGTAGAGCGTTACTCATGCCAAGTGGAGCATTATTCATATGGTAGTACTTAACCCCCACATATTAGACCCACCTTCTGCTCTCATCTCTAAGGCTACAAAATGTAGGCTTCCTTCGTTTCACCTGCTTTTCACCTACCTTCTCTTGTGAAAAAATCAGTCTCTATAAAACATTAAGGGCTGTAAAACAAGGGCTTAAAACAACACTCTTTTGATAAGAGTGTTCTGAAAAATTCAGTTCAGGAGCAGGAAAAATCATCTGGCCCCATAAGATGTGTCAGAGATTAGTCAATGTTAGGTTTTTTTTTATTCCACAGGTGACTGGCCTACTGCTGATGCAGAGGATTAAAAGGTTACTAGTGTCAAACAAATCATGTATTCAGCTCTATAAATCAGAGCAATGGTTAACAGTTTGGCATTTTGAGGAGTCTCTTCTACAGACAGAATTCAAGATCTGAAGGACAAGCTACTGGCAAAATATATCACTTTAATACAATTAAGAAAAGAAGGGGGAAAGTAATAAGTTCATTAGACATTAGAAAGAATGTGTTATTGCTAACCAGCCACTGTAATATAGTACATAAACAGAGAAAAAAAGCATTTTCAAAGTTGAAAGTAGGGAGATTGGAGGGAAAACCAACACTTTAATGATGGAGGAGCAATGGGAAAATAGAGGAAATAAGACCACGGTACACAGGCAAATCAGAACTGCTAGATTGATTTTTATTTTTTTTTTCATGTAGATCGGAGGATTGCACATTTAATGAAGCAAGATACAGGAACCAGATAAGGGGCTTTGAGGACAGAAGTAAAACTGCTGTGGTTTGTACTACAGCTGTTGCAGCTCCATCTAGATATGAGCACTTGAATCTCTTGATAAGAACATTAATGTAAGGCCATTAAACCATAGGATTCTGAAAACAACTCTGCATCTTCACCCTTAAAAATGAAAAGAATGGTTGGTTTTATTTGCCTGGCCAAATCAGGGTAACCTTTAAAATAGTCTGTGAATGTCTTGTTCTACAGTCTCAGAGCTGAATGGTCTGAACTGGTGGTTTGTGTTACATAACATGAAGCCCACATGGAGTTACCAATCTTTTCCTTGTGCAGTTGGAACAGATGAGGAAGGTAGATGGTAATTTCAGCAAAGGCCACAGGATAAGTACTAGTTGCAGCAGGTGCTGCTGTAACTCTCAACAGGTTAATAATTTAGCTGTGATTGCTGGATTGAATGCTAGATTGGTTTGAGAAAATTCCATTGATATGCTTACGCAGTCAAATCTTATAATCCGTAGCAAACTGCAAAACTTACATGTTTAATTTCAAGTAAGATACACCCTCTTGAGTTACCTGCTCATTAGAGAGAATGATAGGTTAACTGAGGCTGCAAGGAGCTTCTGGAAGTCACACCTTCCATTTGAGGCAAAGTCAGCTTTGTAGTTGGATCAAAATTCAAAGTGATACCGAGGTTCCTTTAGGTATTTTTCCAGTCCAGTTGATAGTGTCTTCAAGAGTAGACATCCCACAACTTCTGTACCAAGATCCCCCAGTATTTGACCACCCTTACTATGAAGATTGTCATTCCTAATGAGAATTTCCCTTGCTGCTGCTTGTGTCTATTGACCTATCCTCTTTTGCTGTCTGTTGTCAAAAAAAGGCTCGCTTTGTCTTCTCTAACTATTTGGTACAAAATTATGTGTATCACTTAAGTCCACTAGTAGTAGTCCTCAGGTTGAGCACTCTCAGCTGTCTTCTGTATTATGTGCTCTAGCTCCTTAATTGTATTGGTCACTGTCTGATGAACTTCCTTGTTTGTCTCTTTGGAGTGAGATTGGAGAGCCACAAAATGGATACACTACTCCAAGTATGCAAAGACATTACTTTGTTTTCAAATTCTACCTGATTGTTGTACTGGAGACTTCAGATTCCACACCTTCCTTCCATTTATCTGTTGGTGACAGCATTTGCTTCCTGGACTCTTGAGTTGGATTTTTTTGAGGAATTTTCAAACTATTCTGTCATGAAGGAGATTGAGGTTAGAGAACGGGGAGCAGAAGTCAGTGTATCTCTGGAGAATCAAAAGAAGTATCTGGGTTAAGTAAGAACCTTGCATCCACATTCAGAAAGCCTGATTTCTCGGTCAGTATTCTTTCCAAGTAAAGCATGAATGGCTTCTACGAATGACTGTTTTGCAATGCGTGTGCCAGGGTTAACATAAGGAAAACACAATACTCAGATACCAGTTGTAGCTTGTGTCTTTTTTTATTCAAAAGTATACATCCTTCCTTTCACCAGTAATGATTTATCTTTGGGTCAAATCTCATATTAAATGGGATGGTTTCATAAAGATTCTTAAATACTGCTTTCTGAGAAGCAAATTGCTTCCTCTCCCACCTTTCTCCTCAGACGTTTAGAGCCTCTACAAACACATCTGGGTAATAAATAAATGCTACTTTATGAAATACGTTCTTATTTTATTTTTCCATACATCACACTCAGTAGAAGAAGCAGTAGATTAAAAATGGTTTCACCCATTTCATTATGGCTTTGAAGCCATAATGCCTTTTTTTTTCATGTATAAGGGTCAATTTTCCATGTTTGCTTATGTGGTACATATTCATATATCCAGTAGTCATGTTGTTAATAAGTTACTGTATATGATCTGGTAAGAAGTGTGAATGCTTAAACAGTCTTGTTTCTGCATTAATGCATAACACTATTCTGAACATTAGTCTTACACATACTGACATTAACTTCTTTTTTTATACTGTGGGGAATGGGGAAGTTACAGATTTTCATATGTTCTCTGTCTGCATCAGTAGATTTGATGAGTTACTTTTTTTGTTGTTGTTTTGTTTGTTTTTTTTTAATGGTAGATGTGTTTAATGGTCACTTTGGAACAGGCTACGCTGTGGGATTAGCAATGCAAGTGCAACTGCCAACATCTTGGTTCATTTAACTATAATGTCTGTAGAAGCATGAGCTTTGCATCTGCTTTGAGTTGAGCACAGTCTTGTTTTGAGCAAGGAAGAGAGACTCTTTGAAACCTGCCCTTTGAGAGCTTTCTTCTACATTCATCCTTTTGGGACATTTTCTCAGAAATTTGGTCTCTCTTTGCATGATTCCTTGCCTGGGTTTCATCATTTGATTCCCTGTCACAATTTTTGTTTATGGCCAGTGTTTGACTAGCAAAAGATCCCAGGCCTCTGCATGACATGGTGGATTCAGTCTGGGCATGCTGGGATCCAAACTCTTCACCGCAGATTTGTTTCAGTGGAAGCAATGTGGAGGATTGAATATGCACTGTATAAACTTATTTTTTCCTACTGTTTTCCGAATTCAGGATCAATATTTGTAACAATACATATTTCTAGTGAAAGATCAAGAAGTCTGTTTTACATAGCAATAGGGGAAACAAACATTTCTATTTGATGTACAATATACAAATGTTGTGCTGCATGCAGAGTCCTGTTCCTGCTGGCACTTTACAGTAATGAGAATAAATTGCAGCAAAGTGGGAATAAGTATTTAATCTGTTTGAGAACATTCATCCTTGAAAAGTCTGTAATTTGAAGTTTAGGGACATATTCTGAGATGTTTTTTACATATTTATGGAAGGCAATACTTGCAGGCTTCTTTAGGGAAGAGGTAGCTGGTTCATGATTTCAGTCAGCCTCTGAGAATCTGATACTAATTTCTTGATGCCAGAATGTTTACATTTCACTTCATGTAGGAATTAATAAAGCATTGAATTAGTGCATACACAACAAACTTCCATTTCGTCAAGGTGTGTAGGAAAATGTTACTTTGAAAAATGCATAAATTCCATTTTTTTAAAACTTAAGAGCCTTCCACAAGATTAATTTTTGCTTTTGCCATGTCTGCTTTGTAAGTGTATTCTACAAAGGTTATTTATAGAAACAAGTTTAACAATAGCAGAAGCAATTGCATGGCAATGGTGAATATTTCAGCTGTTGATTTCAAGGGCTATTTTCTCCTAGGTGCCAAAGAGAAAATGAACAAATGTTTCTATTCACTTAAATTTTTATATCAACATTTCTATTAAAAATATTCTTAGGGAAATAGTGACTTAGACTACCCATCAGAAACTAACAAAGAACTTGGAACAATGAATCATGAACTTGAGTAGTGGTGACCAGGAATAATAAATGCTTAAGGAAAGCATAACAATAAAGTTTAGCTCTAGAAGTGGTGAGAATAAAGTTTGGCTTTGGTGTAGCATCTGTGATGTCTTCCCCAAGATCACAAGCTCATCCTCAGTGTGAGAGATTAGAGGTTTGGAAGTCCATGATGCAAGCCATCAGTGTCCTGGATGTGAATTTAAAGTAACATTTCTGTACCTCAAGGTATTGGTATTATAATCAGTTGAAGGACATGTAAATTGTTGTGGATTTAAATCATGGTCAGTTTGTTGTGGCATCTTACAAAATGCTATGCAGTATGGGAGGAGAGGATGGCACTATCACAGTGAGGTGAAGAGAAACTGCTGGCATTGTTATTTCAGTGCAGAAATATAATTTATTTGATTCAAACCTGAGCTTGATGCTCTTCATTTTCACCACTTGATGCCATTCCTTCTCTGTGTTTCCTTCTTTCTTACTTTTTGGGTAATGATTTTGAAAATTTCAAGCTACAACAACTTTCTTAGTGAGGGATGTCCCTTCATAGCTGGTCAGAGCTGTTCATCATCCTCTTAAAAGTACCATTTGATGTCAGAGGAAAGTAAAGCAACTGGATACTTAGGTTCTACAGTAGTCAAGAGTTGTAAAAACCAGTGCTCTCAATATCCTCTTACATCTTGCCTTGAGGAGTGAACTACAAAACAGATGCAGGCTTTACAGAAGCACAGAAGAGTTGAGGCTGGAAGGGTCTTTTGAAGACAGTCTAGTTCTAGTCAGTAAATATACCTGCAACATTAAAAAAACAAATAAGATTGCTAATGCCTTGTCAAGTATCAATGGTCTATGTCCAAATAACACTGTTTCCTGACATAAAAGAAAATGATACATAATGTTTGAACAGGAGATTTGATTTTACAGAGGAACAGATTTCTAACCATACTGCAGACTTTTTTCTCCTCCCTCTTATGTTTTATATTCTATGAGGATTTACTGACATTAATGAAAGCAAAACCAAGCTCTTGAAGTATGTGGTGAGGTAGACCCTTGTTTTAGCAAGTTTATGCTTGGACATTTAGGTGTTATTCATTCAAAGTCTTTAAAGGTGATTGGTTCTGGTTGGTTTGTTTGCCTTTTTATTTTCTTTCAGTATGTTTGCATGTTGGGTTTTTTTAAGTTGTTTTGAGCATTTTTTCTGAACTGAAGATGCCAGGAATAAAGGAAACTCAGTAGAAACAATTTGGAGTAAAAGCAAAGCCTCTACAAGATAGACTGTGTGTGGGGCTTTGGGCAGTCTGTTCTGATCTGGCAGTAAGGGAATGAAGGACAGAAAGTAACTTTAACTTGTTGATGTCAGGGATGGAAGCTTGAATAAAAATTCTGGTAGTTGTAATATGGATACCAAAGGCGCAAGCTATGGCTACTAAACATTGGAAGAAGAAATTTAAAATGCAGGCTTGGTTTATTTTGCTCATTGTGAAGAGGGGAGTAGGGGACATGCATGTTAGCAGTGGGAATGAAGAAGACTACTATGGCTACCAAGTGTACTCCTGCTGAATCATAGGTCTCTTGAATTACTGGTGCAGAATAGGAGACTAAGTGTATATTCTGGGTACAGCCATCCACTTAATGCTTGAAGGCTTATCTTCATGCTATAAAACAGGAAAACAGATACTGAACAATTAAAAACTAAAAAAAGAGATCAAGGGTGTCACTAGTGTGCAAGCCTAAAGAGCAGCCATTATCTGGGATGTAAAATTCCGAAGTGGCATATTTTCATATATTTTATAGTCCATATTTCAGTGTTGATTTGGAGAAAACAGTACACAATGCAGGCACGTGAGAACATTGTTCCTTGGTTATCACTGTCTGGTAGCTGTGGCAATCTTCAGTGCCTCAGAATTTTCTTTAGAAACTAGAAGACATAAATTATTTGTGTGTGAGGCAGGTGTCCTTTAGTTTCTCAGAGCAACCAGTGGAAGATACAAGAGTAATGTATGTTTAAAAAATGCAAGCCATTATTGAAACCTTGTTTCAGCATTATGCTGAAAGAGAGATATGGAAGGGCTCCTGTCCTGTATGCAAGACACAGAGTGGGTGGTGTAGAGATTAACACTGAGCACTTGAACAGAAGTAGAAGTACAGGAAAATCAACTTCACTACTTCCAAAGCCTGTTTAAGATAATTTTCAAAACTTTCTGTCATTTGAACTCTCTGAAGCTTCTACTCTGGCTTTCTGTACATGTTATTCAAAACATACGCACTTTGCATTTGGACTGCCAGGTTGCTACCTTGTCCTTGTAATTGAGTTTCCTGTTCCTCTTCTGTCAGATTGCCATCTTGTCTTGACCTTCCAGTTAATTATGCCATATATATCTTCAACTAGCTCGAAACTTCCCACACTGTCCCCGTATCAAATCAGTGTCTCTCCAGTTAATTCAAAGTTCCTTCTGCATTCAAACTAGAAGCTTTCCTGTTATACTCTAGGTCCTGCACCAACAGCTAAGGGTTTCTTTGTGAGAAGACTTGGCTTTGGCTAGAATGTTGTCAGAGCCATTAGACACCTTTTAAAACTTTAACTTGTGGCAAAACATTTAACTGTAATGGCCAGATTATTATATTGGAAGTGTCACTTGCCTTAGGGAGCTTGGCACATTTACCTTGCTGCAGTTTGGTACGTGTTTCTAAGGCTGGACCGAAAAAATACAGTACCTTGCATTGCGTCTGCTGGTTGGAAAGGAATTAACCTAAGATACACTTTGTTTCCTAGGAAAAGGTTCGTGCAGCATTACTGTTGAGTGTGAATGAACACCTGGTAGATACAGAGGAACTTAGCGTAGCCCTGAAATGGCCAACAGCTGAAGTATACAGGCTGCATATTTAATACCACAGCACCTGTTGCTACATTCCAGAGAAGATACCAAATGGTTGCAAAGGAGAGAAATACCAAATTAAGTTCATGGCCCTACTCTGTGTGACTCTGTTTAATATCCAACATATTTTAAAATACACTTCTCTAAGAGCAGTCATCAGCAGTTAATCTGATTTTTTAAAAAAAAATTAGTTTCTTATAAAGCTGCAGAATTAATTAAAATATGTGGAAGGACTCTAGGAAAAATGGCTTTCAGAAGGCTTTTAAACAAAATTTCTAAATCAGCTACAGTCTGTGTATCATATGATGCACAGGGTGGCTGTGGGAAGCATGAGCATGTAGAACCAGAATAACTTGTTGGCACTGCAGAACTCTGCACATGCATTCTTGTTGGAAATGGCATCTTTCCTTGCCACACTACTCTTAAACTGCAGGTGTGCTCTCTTTTTTATTTTTTTTGGGCAACTCGTCTCACCTCTTAATCAAAAAAGTACTTGATTTTCTGTTTCTTCAAGGTTTGGTTTAGGTTTTGCATCTGGAATGTAGGTCATCTTTTGCTGCTGGTCAAAATTTGGACATTTTAATACACTAAGTACAGAATAACATAGCAACACCGGAAAGCATGTAACAATATCACATGCATTTTGCAAACCTATTAACAGTGACTTCTTCAGCACTCTGAGTGAAAAAAGGTGTTCAGAGTGGTATTTGCTAGCTGTTCTTTTATCTTGCCTATGTTCCTATTGCTGGATATATCCTTACTTTGAATGCACAGATTAGACATAGTATATATTTTTTTAAATGGTGGATTAGCCAGGTTTTTTTTCCCAAAAGTGTTTTATTAATTGTTGCTTCAGAGTACCTTGCCAGCCTCAGAATTAACTTCCAAAGCATGTAAGCCTGCTCATGCAGTGTTTGCCATGCATTAGGCTTTCAGATTGGGTATTTTTTTCTTTTGAAGTTATTCCAGTGTGAATGTTAAAATTAGTATGCATTGCTTGACTAATTTACAGTCTTACAGTGTGTCAGTTGATAAAGATTATAGTGAGTGAGAATTTAGTACAATTTACTGTACCTATTACGACCACTGTAGGCAAAGTTTACTTTCCTTTATGAATGAGCACTTTGTATGCATTGAAAGTTTTAGTTTAAACGGTTTGCTAGTTAAAATTGATATGCATATATAAATATCCCTTTTGAAAAGCAGAATGCCAAATAAAATATTTGCTCTTCAAATAAGGACCTTATGTACCAGAATTAAAAAAAAAAAAAAAAAAAAAAAAAGACGAAAATGGAAAAAAAAA